>CM071926.1:157893807-158231754 GCA_016081115.2 Rehmannia glutinosa | reverse complement strand
TTTCACATATAAGCCCAATGTTGGATTATAATCCAACAATCTCCCACGAGCTATATGTATAACCTTATAATTATACTTCCATGAAGATTATGAAAAATTAATTCCACACACTTTAAAAGTCTTGTTGGAAACGACTTGAGTATCTAACTTGTATGAGACCGGATATTCTTTTTAGTGTTGGACTTGTAAGTCGTCATATAAGCTCCTACTTTACATCACAATTGAAAGTTGTCAAAAGAATACTGGATACATTAAAGGTACAACTTGATCATGGAATTTTCTATACCCCCTCTCACAATTTCAAGCTTGTTGGCTATTGTGATAGTGATTAGGTCGATGATGTTGATAGTCACAAAAAGTATAGGGTTTGTTTTCTTTATAGGAAGTTTGGTATTCACTGGAACTACAGAAGCGTGGATGTGATATGACTATATATAGGAGTTGGTTCTTGTGAGACCATCTCCCCGCGATGAACCGTATGGACCCATCTGGGCCAGATTATAATAAATCAATAGATGGTTGAGATTGAAACATTAAATATAATACTATTATTTGAATACTAAACTAATTAGAGGTATAATCGACACACAAATCTTATTGAAATTGGTAAGCGTAAATGAGTTATCCTAAAAATATGGAACCATATCTTCCATATTGGACATTGGAAACATTAAATATATTTCTTTTTTAAGCAAACCATTAAATGTCGTAACCTCCTAAAAAAATATTTCCTAAAAATATGGAAATTAATAACCTGTCGTTTGATCTCCTAAAATATTTATCTTATTAAGTAAAACATTAAATGCATGTTTCCAATTAGTGATATATGTAGTATAACTCAATATATACTTGCATGGATAGATCATATGTGTTGTATATATAGCTTGTTTTCATGTTTGAAATTTTATTGGTTAGATTATTATATTTGTTTAATCGATCATGCGTCTCTCAATCAATATGTATGCAAAATTCTCGTGATCTATTTATACGTAAAAATCGTGACAAAAGTTTGTATTATTTTCCCTCTGAGAAGACTCATGTCGCAAAAAAAAAAAAAGCACACCACATGTATGTTTATGCATCAAAATTGATTAGATTAGTGTGTTTTATATATAGCTTATTTTCATGTTCAAGTTTTATTGGTTAGATTAATGTGTTTGTTTAATTGTTCATCGTCTTTCAATCAATATATATGCAAGTCCGCATCTATTTATACGTAAAATTGTACAAAAGTTTGTAATATGCATCACTAATTTAACTTATGCACCATCATTACCTATTTATGAAGAAACACTTACCTATTTATGCATCACTAATTTAACTTATTACATAGCCAAAAATATGCCTCACTAATTTAACTTATGCATCAACAATTACTTATTTATGCAACAACACTTACCTATTTATGCAAAGAACACTTACCTATTTATGCATCACTAATTTAACTTATTACATAGCCAAAAATACGCCTCACTAATTTAACTTATTACATAGCCAAAAATATGCCTCACTAATTTAACTTATATATCGACAATTACTTATTTATGCAAAGAACGATGACCTATTTATGCATCACTAATTTAACATATTACATAGCCAAAAATATGCATCACTAGTTTAACTTATGCAAGAACAATTACCTATTTATGCACGAAATGACCATTATATACAGATAGAAAAAACCAAATGCCATTCAATACTAAAATAATTGCCTATGTTATATCAAAATCGGTCACTACCAAACATTAACTAGTTGTATTGCATAAGTACCAAAACCAACCAACAAAATAAAAAACATCAATCCATTCAACTTTTGGAAAAAAATTTAGTCCAACAAATTCAAGTTCCAAATCAAAACCCAACTACACAATATTCTTCCCAGTCAGAAACCTCTTGCTTCTTCCAAGTTTTTCCCCCTTACTTCATTAAACTCATCAACAACAATGGCATGACAATACTTCATTTGAATATTTGATATCCGAGACTCGTTGCCCTTGATATCCAATATTAAAAAAAATCGGATCTGTAAAATCACCATAAAATAAAGAAAAACAGAAATTAAATACAATCTTCAAGATCATATTATATATAAATATGCAACATGAAATTTATATATATATATATATATATATATATGAATATAAATATGCTACAAATTACATGTAAATATGCTACGAATTACAATCAAAATATTTAACATGTGAAAGACATTAAAAATGTATTATCTATGCGATAACCATGATCTATACATGCATTACACTATTCTCACCATATCAATTGTGATGCACATGAAACAAAATCAAAAACTCTCACAAAAAAACAATGAAGAAAGATGCTTGAAAAATGATGCATAAATATGTTCATCTTGTCGCATAAATGTCTTGAATGACATATGCATCATTAAATTCAAAACATAAAAACATGTTGCATATATAAAACATAAATAATGCATCGTTTATATCAACATAAAAATCGAGATAAAGTTCTTAAAAATCATAAAAAACTCCTAAACAATTTGCACACGTAATCCGAAACAAGTTCTTAATGAACTATTGTTATCACATATAATTCCAATGAAAGAGCGTAACCCCAAATGAAACTTAATTGAAATGTTACCACTAAAAATTTCATTAAAAGAAAAAAAGACAATTCAATGAGTTCTAAAAAACCTAAAACCAAAAATTAACTTGAACGAAAACCTGAAAATGAAAGAATTTTGATTTTTTTCCCGAAAACACATGCAAACATTAACGAAAAAATTGAAAAAAGGAGAAAAATTGCATAACATTTACCTATACAAAAACCAAAACTAAAAACATACCTCTAAAGCGGAAATTTGGTCGGATTTTTCTCGGTTTTGCTTGAATGGAGTCAAGAGTTTTTCTTCTCTCGTGCCTCTTGCAAAACTCGAGTTGAAGATACGTGATATCGAGTTTGGGAAAAATAAAGTCCCCAAAAATCTCGGTCAAATCAAAATCCAACTCTACGATATCATGCCAAATTACAAATCTATCCATAAATAAAATCCGCCTCTTTAGATAGTTACGTATTTGCCCTTGAAAACAATTAAACCATTTAAATTACCTTAAATAATGAATTAATCATAGCCATCTAAAAATAAAAATAAGCGGATGGATTAGTCCCTACGGTCTCACCTAGGATATTGGTCTCATTTGAACCAATACCTATATGAGCAAGTCTCCCGGCCGATCGCTAACGGATCTAATCCGTTGGACGGATTCGCAAACCCAATACATCCTATGCATACGGGTTTCCGTTTTCATCGATTTCCAATTGATCCGTTATTCAAAAGATGCCATTTGTGAGATATGCGCAAGGAGAAATCAAATCTTCCATGGAAATCCTCTCTACTTTGGCGGTCGAATACTCATCGCAGTTCATCTGCTGCCATCCATTTTCCTCCTCCGTCAATGGCCGAGGTTGAAGCCTCCAAGCTCCCATCTCTAGCTGAGCATTATTAAGTGGAGGCAAACCCTCATAAGAATATAAAGCAGAGATCATGGAGCCTTAAAATCTCCATCCCTTATGCTTTTAGTAAAGGATATAAATCAGATTCCAATGTTCATCAGAATTCTCTAAGAGTTGTGGCAAAAAAAAAAAAAATAAATCTTCCATGGAATTGAAGCAGAGAACATAGAGCCTTAAAATTGGGACTTTGAAACAAGAAGATTAACCTTTGCGAAATAACCACTAATACTTTTCAGATTGATTGCTAATACATTTCATAGGACTACTAATACTTTTTAGGAAAAAACTAATATTATTTATTAGGGCCACTACTAAATAAGTTCCAGGGAGACTACTAATACATTTTAGGGGAAAATCTAATACTTTTAAAGAGAACTACTAATACTTTTTTGGGGAAATTACTAAAAATATTTCAAGGGGAAAAACTAATATTTTTCAGGGGAACTACTAATACATTTCACTGGAACTATTAATACATTTCACTGGAACTTCTAATACTTTTGACTGAAAAAACTAATATTTTTAAAAGGACTAATAAAATACTGTTCAAAGAACTACTAATACTTTTTCGAGGGACTGCTAATACATTTTCGAGGGACTAATACTTTTTGGGAGAAAAATTAATTATATTCGGAAGAAATACAAAAAAACTCTTCAGAAATTACTAATACATTTAAGAAGAACTACTAATACTTTTAGAAGGGTCATTAGTACATTTCGGAGAAAATTTTAATTATATTCGGAGGAACTACTAATACATTTGGAAGAACCGCTTAATACTTTTTAGAAGGACGACTAATACTTTTCGAGAATAATTGTTAATACATTTCGGAGAAAAATTTAATTTATTTCAAGGAACTACAAATAATTTTTCGAGAAACTACTAATACTTTTTTGAAGGATTGCTAATGCATTTCGAGTATATTTAGGAGAAATACTAAAAACTCTTGAGGAACTACTAATACATTTGGAAGAATCGCTAATACTTTTTAGAAGGGCCTAATACATTTCGAGAAGGATCGCTTAATACCGATATTTCAAAAAAACTACTAAAACACCACTTTGCTATTATTACGAAAAATACCACCGGGATCCGCAGTCGACTGTCTAATATGTCGGAGGCCGGGAGTTAGATGATCCGATGAGGAATTTTTGTGTACCTATATATATATATATGATGACGACTAGAGTAGTTTATACTTTTATGATAATGATAATATATTGAGAATTCTTTTTTCTTTATGGTTTATAAAGGTGGTGGGACAAATTTGACCTTAAGTCAAAATTGTCATATGCAAGAGACAGAATGATAGAGTGCTATCTTTGGGGCGCAGCATTCCATTTTGAACCTCAGTATTCTTACGTTCGAACAATCGTTGCCAAAAATATGCAAATGGTTTCGATAATGGATGATACATATGATAATTACGCAACACTTGAAGAAGCCCAACTTTTTACAGATATATTGGAAAGGTATGTATATATGACCTCATGTTGGAAAAATGATGGAATTTATTTCGCCACATTTTTTCTTGTTTCTTCATTTTTTTTTTAAGAGTCCGTTGGATTTGTTGGTATTTTCTCCATGGTAAAAATGTTTTTCCACCCATGTTTTTCGAAAAAATATTTTTAGCAAATTTTGAGTTCAAATGACCACTTTATCTTTTTTTTTCATTTCTGGGGACGGGTATATGACTCGGGTACTAAGTCATGTTATGTAACTCGATTCTCATCAGTTGTGTACAGTATTAATTTTTTGAAAAATAGCAAAATATCTACCCCAGAATACATGAATTCTCGGAATGCCCCTTACCCACTATTACCACTAGCTTGTAGCTGATCAAGTGGTATCACTAACCCTTTATAAGGGTGTTAACCAGGGTTCGAACCCTATATCTTTCAGTTTCTTTGAAATTTATCTCCTCCCTCCAACCAGTACTCCGAACTTATTAAAAAAAAGTATACCACTAGCTTGTAGCTCAAGTGGTATCGATAAACCTTTATAAGGGTGTTAACCAGGGTTCAACCCTCGTATCTTTCGATTTATTTGAAATTCTTCAACCAAGTCTTTCCTTATTAAAAAACCCTGAATTACATGAAAGCTATGACCGTCAATTTTTACTTAAAATAGTTGTTTCTGAAAACATATGCCTATAGTTTTCACAAAATTACATAAGTGGCACTTGCTAGTTTGGCCTATCACCACTTTTTTGGCCCAATCATGTCGAATCTCAACCTCAAACCATTGTAATTAATTATAATCTATTCCTAATAAAAATTTCAATGCAAGTATGTATGCAAGCTTTCGGAGGTGTTTGTACAAATATATCCAAATTGAAAATAAATGCAAAAATATATCGATAACTGTCATTTCATGACCACAGATTTTAATAAATGCAATTAACTTGTTATTGTTAAATTTTTTATTTTTTTTCTGTCAGGTGGGATATGAACGAAATTGACCCACTACCAGATTATATGAAAGTTGTCTATCAATTTGTTATGAGTATATATGAAGATTATGAACGTGATGCAGCAAAAGAAGACATCATTTGCAGTCCCTTTTTACAAAGAAACAGTAAGGGGCCACTATAATATATTTGGCACTATACATTTTGAAATTTTCATACGATGATATATATTGGGGTGAAAAAGTGCTTGACCTTAGGAGAACAAACAAAAATAAAAATAATCTCATGTGTAGATTTTTAAAAACATTGTGAAACATTAAACATCTATCATATCTAGTACGTAGTTTTATCTATTCGACTTTTTTCATCTTTTGTTTGTTTGAGGAAAATAGGATAATATAATATTAATCAGGAGATCATCTTTTTGTTAACTAGTTACATATCCATAAATTTTATTCTTATTGAGCAGTTTCTGACGTGCCGAAATGTTGTTTGTTGTAACATGTAATATGTATATTTATAAGCAATGTTATAGTCGAAAAACTTTTCGCAAGTGGATCGATCTGAAATTATGATGAACCGGATAAAAAACCAAAAGAAAAACTATATAAATATTAGCTAATTTGTTTTTAAAAAATAGATAGTAAAAAAATTAGGAGGAGCCCAGGTTGGTCCCCCACCTCCACCAATATCTATAAGTAATACATAATGTTTAGGGATAATTACAAAATACCCTTAAGGTTTGGAGTAATTATAAAAAAAGCCAATAATATTCAAAATTACAAAAGGACCCATTTTAATCGTGACTTAAATTTAAGGAGGCAACTATATTATTTTTATAAATGTCAAGGGGTTTTTTAAATGTTTGTTTCCTCATGAAGGGGATATAAAACAGAATCAACCTCAATGGATTTTTACAATTTTAAAAAACCTTTGGGTTTTATTTTTATAATTAGCCCGGACCTCTAGATTCTTTTTGTAATTATCCCTTGTGTTTATGTATAATTAATGTGGGTTTTCTGACATCACAAAACTGTTATCTTCTCCAAATATGTAATATGTAATGTATTTATGCATGTTGGTTGTGTGGATCAGGTGAAACAACTTGGTAGGGCTTACAATCAAGAGCAACAATGGATTATGGAAAGGAAAATGCCTTCATTTGATGACTATATGAACAATTCAGTGATTACAAGTTGCATGTATGTGATGTTCACAGCTCTAATCCCAGGCATGAAATCTGCCACCAAAGAAACCATTGATTGGCTAAAAAGTGAGCCCAAAATATTAATTTCCACTGCTAAGATGGGTCGACACATCGAGGATTTGGGAAGTCAAGAGGTAAGTATTCGTATCATTGAACCCATTTTTACTTTTTTTTTTATGAAAATGTGAAAAATTTATTAAAAAATATGAAAATATAAGTTAAAAAGTGGCATACCCAATAAGAAGAAGTGGGAATGGACAGACCCATAAACCACTAGAGAAGGACAAAGAGTATCAAGAGAAAAGAAGAGAAAATGGGCAGCCCATTAAGGCATCAAGGCCCAAGAAAACAAGATGTAACCTCCAAAGAACCTACAAGCCTGGTAGGTAGAAGTTAAAAAAATCAGACCAATTAGACTAGAAATCATAGAGAGAGGGCGGTCTAGACCTAAACCTCAAAAAATGTTTGAATAAGGGTGGCGAATGATCTACAAGAAAAAAGTACAATTTGGAAACGAGACATACCTCGTTAACCAAAACTAAAGCCATGCAAATCGGTTTAGAAAACAAAAAGGGATGACAAAGCCAAACCGGAAGACCCATCGATCGAAAGAGATAGATCATAAGGGAACATAATTTTCAAAACCTGAAGCAGAAACCACTAAGGTCCCTCAGCTGTAATAAATCATCCAAGTTACAGTGGAAGGAACCAAACTATCCAAGGGGGTGGAGATTCCAGCGAGCCACGTAACAAATTGAGATACATACACTTGGGAGTTCAGACTGGCAACACAAGAGGACAACCAAAATCCAAACTCAACTGTGAAATTTTCATTATTCAGATCCATCAATGTACATCATATATGTGATATTTATACTAGGTGGTGTAACTAATTCAGCTGTGAAAGGAAGAGAAAGCTAACAAACTTAATAACAAACTTGTAACAGAATTTTTAACTAACTGTAACTGAAACTAACTAACAATGAAAACATATTCTAATAGGCCCCCTCAAGATGAGCTGTAAATGTTTTTGATAGCCATCTTGGATAACAATGGACAAAAGGACGAAACAGGTAACAGTTTGGTAAACAAGTCGGCAAGCTGAAGCTGAGAACGAACAAGGAGTAATTTGATGGTTCCATCAACAACTCTATCTCGAACAAAATGGCAGTCCAACTCAATGTGCTTGTGCGCTCATGAAAGGAAGGATTGGTGGCAATGTGTACAAATTTTGATTATCGCAAAACAGAGAATAGGGCCCGAGAGAGGTGTATGAAAATCCATGAAAAGCTGCTTGAGCCATAGTAGCTCACTGGTGGTGACGGCCAATGCACGATATTCGGCCTCCGTGGACGAACGAGAGACGGGTGGACTACTTTTTAGACTTCCACGAAATTAATGAGTCACCTAAGAACATACAAAACCCGGTGGTCGATCTTGAGTATCGGGGCACGATGCCCAATCGAGAATCCGAGAAAGCTTGAAGTTGAATTTTAGACGCCCTTGACAGACAAAAAATGCCTTGCCCATGAGAACCTTTCAAGTAACGAAGAAGATGGAAAATAGCATTGAGATGAGGAATACATGGTTTAGCAACAAATTGACTCAACTTATGAACGGGCGTAGGTAACATCGGGCGGGTGTGAGTGAGATACAAAAGACGACCCACTAAACGACAAAACGGAGGCATCTTGTAAGAGTTCACCTCGGCATTACTAAGTTTGAGAGTTGGATCCATAGGGGTGCTAACAGGCTTGGCTCCAAGTAATCCTGTATCAGTCAAAAGTTGAAGAATATAATGACGTTGTGATAACACAATGCCTTGAGTAGAACGAGCAATTTCTAAGCCCAAGAAATAATTGAGTTTCCCCAAATCCTTCATACGAAACTGAGATAGGAGGAACGTCTTGACTTCAGAGAGTGTGGACGAGGATGGACCGTAACAATGATATCATCTACATACAAAAGAATAGCAACAAAATGATCTTGAGAACCTTTAGTAAATAGAGAGTAATCGGACTTTAATTGAGAAAAACCAAATTGAATTAAAACAACCGTAAATTTTGAATTCCATTGTCGTGATTCCTATTTGAGGCCATAAATGGACTTGTTGAGGTGGCAAGCCACTTTGCCTGTAGAGGGCAACGCCCCCTGTCCTTGAAGACCAAGAGGAACATCCATGTATACCTATTCCAACAAATCTCCGTTTAGAAATGTGTTGTTAACATCGAGTTGCATGAGATGCCAATTTTGGGTAGCTGCCAGGGCAAGTAGAACTTTTACTGTAACCATTTTGGCCACCGGGGAAAAAGTTTCAAGGTAATCGATGCCTTCCTGCTGATTATATCCCTTCGCAACTAAACGTGCCTTGTAACGTGCCACTGACCCATCTGCTGCGTATTTAGTCTTGTATAACCATCGGCAACCAATTGAGTGTTTATTAGATGGTAATGGAACAATAGACCATGTATTATTTGCGATCATGGCCTCTAGTTCCTCCTTCATTCTTTACGCCAATGAGGATATTTAACATGACTTGATGATAGAATTGAGGCTCATAGGTTGATGAAACGGAGAGCACAAAATGTCTGTGATTGGGAGACAAAGACTCATAGCTCAAAACTTGTTGGAGAGGAAATGATGTAGGTCCCAAGGGGTGTGAGTGTAAGGTTTAGAAGGGGGGGGGTTGAATAAACCTTACCAACTTTTAAAATTTAGTCCTTTTAAAGTTCGAGTTGATGCTACACAATTGTGTCCTTGGTGGATAGCCAATTTAGTTAATTAGTAGAGTTAGTCATTCAATTTCTCAGATCGAGCCGTTGATAGAATAACTCAAATTCGTTAAGACCGAATTAGCTCAACTGCAGTATGTTTTCAGCGGAAGACTTTACACCCTTAAAATTGATTTAGTAATGATTTAATGCTTGGTTTTAGTACTCAGGGATTATCAAGTGGATAGCAAATTTATCAAGAAGTTAAACAAATAAGATGCGTAAAATTAAATTGCTTTGAAATGTAAATGACACGATAAGATTTTATAGAGGTTCGAAGATGGGGTAATTCTTCTACTCCTCTCTTCTCCAACTCCTGTAGGAATCCACTAAGTATTGATCAATATACAAAGTTGTAACAGTCCAGATACAAGTCTTGATCACACAAATGACTTGATCCTTTGGGACTCGATGCGAGATGCCTTGGTCACGCACTGGCTTCTTGTGCGACTCGACCTTCTTCACAGGCAAATGCATTTGCTTGCTACTACAACTCACTTGCTCAAGCTCTTTGGATTTTATCACGAAGCCCTCCAAAAACTCGAGACTGGTTCGACCTTGAACCTTTCTACAATTCTCCTTGGAATGTAGACCCCTTTTCTTCAAAGGTTTCCTCTTCAACTGATTGAAGCTATCTTTCCTTCATAGGTGAATGTTGGATTGATTTTCTTCGTGATGTAGGCTTGAGGATTAATCTTGAATGATTTGAGAATATTAAAATATTTTCTTGAAATGTTCGTGATTTAGGTTGTCAAGATCCTCTTCTCAGAGTCATTCCTCAGCCTTTTATAGTGATCTTTCAAAAATCGCCCAAGAGATAGGCTTATTTTTGAAAGTCACTTGTGGTCGTTGGCTTGTCTTGTTGCGATCCTTGAGTTGCCACTTCCTCGTATGAATTGTTCTTGACTTTTGAGTTCTAACACGGTGTAGTGCTTCCCATTGGTTCATTCCCCTTGCACGCTTCCTCGGGGACCGAGCACTTGAGAAAGGTAGCATGGAGGTATTACTTGTTTAAGTAATTCTCTTGATTTCTGTGCAACGGATCTCTTTCAGTTATCTCGACTTGACTGCATTTCCTTGTTTTCCCCAGGTGACTTAGAGTCAGCTTTCAATCATTGGATGACTCTTCTGTCACTTCAACTTGAGACTTGGCTATCTTGAGTTGACTTGACTGATACTTTACTCAGCTGCATCTCAGCTGCACCTTCAGTCGAGTTCCCGTCTTCTCTTCTTTGCCATACTCAGCTGTCTTGCAGCGGAGTCTTCCTTCTAGTCTCCAGTTGTCTTCTTGCATGTTTAGGCACAACTGACTTAACTCAGCTTGACCAGCCCTATTTGTTACAATGCAATTTACAACAAAAATGTGGTGCCAACTTCCTATTTTAAGTTTTACATGGCATTCATCAAAATCTAAACAATAAATTTCCAAATAATTTCCCCCTTTTTGATGATGCCAAAACATAAAACATTCAAAATGTAAATAGCATAGATACATACAGATAGTGTATTTATAGAGAATGTATGCGTAGAATCAATCCTTTTATTGATCATAGCATTCTTGTCCTTTACACAACTGTTTGCAAGGTGTATCAGAGCAAACCTCTATATCTACGCAAAAATAGAGAATTTACAGATTTATTCCAGAAGACTTACATAGTATGTATTTACATAGTAAAATACATGAAGGGGTGGACAGCAACACTTCATCTCCTTCGCTGCCTCCTTCTTTCATCTTCTTCAGTTCTGTCATCTTCTGGTCTTCTTCTCTTTTTCTCATCTTCAGCCGCCTTCTTCTTTTTTTCATATGCCTTCCGGGCAGCTTCATCTCTTCTTAGTCTCTCTTGTCTCTCCTCCCAAAGCTGAGTTTGTCTTTTATTTTCTTCTTCGATTCTTTTCACGTACTCAGCATTGTTTTTAGCCACTTGCAGATTGGCTACTTGGTCAAGACCAGCCCAGTAGATCCCTCCTTTCTTGCCTGGATCTATGTACTCAATGTTTTTTGGGCGAGAGGCCTGGGTCCAAAACCTCTTCCTCCACCACTTTTTCCTCTACCTCTTCCTCTCGGGCGTGTATTGTCTTGGGTTCTTCTTCTTCCTTCCTGAGTGACTACCGAGTGACCAACCCAGGGTGATCCGTAGTCTGCTTTGCTGTGAGCTTCTTCACATAACGTGAGACCCTTTTCCCAAGATAAAGTCCCCAGGCTTGAGCCATGGACATGTTTGCAAAATAGCCTTCGAGATGCGGCGTTTTAAATTCATCAACTGATCTTGGCTCGATTCGGCATCCGAGATGGCATAAGTGTCTCATCTCTTGGAATGCCTCCATGTTGTTTCAAGATATTCATAACTCGGGCATTCATCCTTCCCTCCACTTCCTCCATCCCTCGCTTCAATCGTTTTCTCTTTTCGCCATAGATACAAAGCAGAGTGTTCGGAGTGGCGAGTCACTGGGAGTTTGTTCGATAATATCACCGTGTGACAAGACCTTGTTGGGGGGTTTGTGCAATCATTAGGGTGACATCTCCCGATCCTTCCCCCTCAACAGACTTTCATTTCTTTGCTCTTGAGACCTCCTCAGCTGTCTTTCCCTTTACAGTTGTTCCCTCTTTCTCGTCGTCGATCTCTTTAGCGCTTTTAGGTATTCCTCTTCCCCCTTTTGGCATCATCAAAGGAGAGAGGAACCCCGGACACATACTAGCAAGCAGGAAGTCGAGTCTCATGGATAGCCGAGTTCGCTTCGATCATTAACATGAGTATCTTTGCATGAAACTTCGAGAATGAGTAGCATTGGATTTAGCTTTAAGCAACTTCATCTCAGCCATGAGAAGGCTGAATTTTCGATCCATGTTTTCTTCCATACGCAGAGCTCATTCTTATTTTGCTCACGCAGCACTTTATCTCAAGGTGTGAGATTCATGCATGTGCTCTATGTGTTCTCTCGATTTGTCTTTGCATCGGCATTCTCGGCTCGCTGACCAACAACTTGTTGAACAATGTTCAAATATCTAGCTTGTTCCACACGCATTGTTTGATCTTGTTGCCACCACTCACTCCCGATTCGACTATTATCCCTCTCAAGTCGTGATGAAGGTTGACATCTCTGTTATCGATCTCACGTCCATCAAGGCCTGGTGCCTCTCCATCCGTTCAATTTCAGCAAATAATGCTTTGAAAACCTCCCGAACTTCAGTTGTTCCTCTGTGGCGGTGATGGCCAAGCAAATCAAAATCATAGTCACCGGAACAATGGTATCTCGATGGAATGACAGATCTGGTCTGTGGAAGTGCGCGAGATCTCTTTTCGACTCTTACGGGAGGTCGGGTACCTCTAGAGAGAGAATGAAATGATTCTACAAAGGAATCATCACGGGCAACGATTTTTGCTCAATGATGAGTGGTGCGCGTGAAGTTCCTTGTGGAGTCGAACTGCTTTTGCGGCTTGGGGAGCCTGCGCAGATGGACTCTGTTTCAGCTTGCGTTAGTTGTGAAGTTGACCCGACTTGCGAGCCTCAGCCTATCTCAACAAACTCTCGTCGGTCTCAGTGGTTTCTATCCTCGGCCTTATCAAAAGCGTCATCGGACGATGATGAGATTTCCATGGGTGGCTCATCATCAAAATTGAAAGTTTGACGAGTAGTCTTGAGGTCGACTTGCTCGTGGTTTGAACATCCGCAATGAGTCTTTTGGATCGATCCACAGGGGATGACTTCGGCTTCATCGTCTTCTTCCGATCCCGAGAAAGGTTATATTAGGATTATCCTGGGAGTCGTGAAGTACACTTATCTCCTTTTCGGATGGATCAATGATAGCGGGAGGGATGTTCTCTACTTGACTTCTTTACCCCGGAAGTCTCAACCTCTCGTTGGCCTTCATTACCTCCTGCATCTCAACTACAAATGAGGCCTTGACATCCCTTTCGATGTGTCACTGTCTTAGGGTCTTCTGCGGTGGCATCCATTGAGTCTCAACCCCATGGATTGCACTTTCATCGCCCAGTGTTAACTCCCGGGGTTGTTCCTTCCTGTGCCTCGACTTGCATCGGCAGCGTCATTAGCCTTCGAGCGTTGGCACCTCGGTTGAGACAGTCTCAATCGCCTGCGAGCTTTGTTGATGACAACTTGCTATGTACTTTGTGTTTGTTCCTTTTCCACTTCGCCTCCTATATTCGTTGTGGAGTCATCTGCAACATCCTCCGACCTTGCTGCCGGTGGAGGGAGTTTCCCCTCAATGGCGCACCAAGTGACTTGGAATGGGGTCACTCGTCTCCAAAATCCCGGTTGTTTCTCTACCGAGTGTTCAGCCGTTGGGGCATGTGGTAAGACACCTTCATTAGGGGTTGGCTGGACTCATTGGGGTCCCCATTAACCCGGTTTCATCGCCAATTCCCTTAGTTCCTTTTTCCGAATAAGTCAGTGGTGGCAAAGAATAACGGTGGCAATCTTTGCAGTCCTTCATGAACATTCTTTGTTCATGAAGGACTCGGATTCGTGCATTGCTTGCTGCATTTGCAACTCTTTTGGGCAGAACAGGGTCCGCATCCTCATCGCTTTCGATAGGACGTCAAGGAGAGGATGTGTATGTTCTGTGGTACGGTGATAGGGCGAAGATCTTTGGCCTTCTCACGTGCCTCGGCTTCCTTCGCTGTCTCTCCTTCTCCTTGTCCTTGAAGAACCGCAAGATATCTCAATGCGCTTTTCTTCATCCATCTTGGACCACAAAGTGGTCACTCCAAGAAAATTCATCGCTTCCTCTTCTTCTTCGATATACTCGGGCCGTTGGAACTGTTCTGGATCGACTTAAATTCCACTTCCTCTACTCTCGCCGTCGATTTTGGATGTCGGATAAGGTGGGGATAGGATCATCACATCATCATCTCTATCACCTTCTTCTTGTTGTCCCTCATTCTCGGGGATAAAGGTAGCAAGCTCACGGTGCTCCATTCTGTCACCAATGCGTCGTTGCGGGAGGGATGCGATCCTCGGTCAAAGTAGTTAGATTTCTCGGCTACTTCTTGTGTCTCATTGTTCGAACTACAGTTGGGTCTTGATTTGCCTCTGTGATCGCCTTCAGCAGACTTGGCGATTTCATCAATTATTTCTGAGACTCTACTTCTCCAGCAGAGTCTCCAGATCTGTTTGGTGAGTGGTGACTCAAATTAGGTTTCGCAAGTTCGGAATGCTTGAAGATTCTTCTTCTTCTCCTAGTTTGTACTAGGGGATTTAGTTCGGAGAGAATTTCTTCTAGTCTTGGGCGGGGGGCCGTCTTTGGTGCTTTCTTCTTAGAGCGCCATCTTGGCTTATCGGTTCTCCTCTTTTTGACGACCGTAGAAGGTATTTGAGATTCGTTCTCGGCCGCTTCTTCTTTGGGGCAGAGACACGGCTGCGGGGCGGACTGACTCGGCTGGGGCGGGAGCGATTTGTTTTTCTTTCTTTGCGAGGGGCAAGCAGATTCTCTTTAGCACGGGGCAGCGGGGCTTTTCTTTTGGTGGAGAGGAGACATTGTATCTTGAGGGTCACCGATTCCCCCTCACTTGTATCAACTCTCTTGGCGTAGGCTCTCTTCTCAGTGCGCCGAGAGAGGTTTGATCTGAACATCCTCTTGTTTACATGGAATGCCTTTCCATGTAGAAGAGGGACTCCTTTTACCTCCAATAGCCGGCCAATCACCGAGGCCGTATCCCGAGATCCTCCGAAAGAACCATCCTCCTTGAAGGATTTGTTCCCTACATTCTGCAGTCTGTTTGTAGACAAACTCAGCCAGTTTACTTTCCTTTCTTCAATGATCGCCCATTACGATCAATTTTGCTTTGGATAGTTGGTCAAAGCTGCCAAACTTGATGTCTATGCATTTGGCAACTATGTCCAACATTTGTGGTAGTCCTCCTTCGGCGGACCTCTTGTTGGCTGTGTAGACTATCTTATCAGCATAGTCGGTCTTGGCTACTTCCTTCCAAGCAAAGCCAAGTCTACATCGGCTTCATTGATTTCTGATGCTCCTTCCGCCGGTAATGAGTAGTGTTCTGCCAAATCCTTGGCAGAGATGATGAACTTCCCATGAACAGAGGATTTGATCCCCTCATCGTGAATTTCAGCGTTCATGTAGAACTGAGCGACCTCTTCCACATAGGTCATCGAGAGCTCCATCGTCAGAAATGGTTTTAGCCCGACTTTTCGAGCTTTTCAGCAATCTTCTTTATGAGGGCGTCATCGGACCCTTGTTTGACCATACCCTCGAAATCCACAGTAGACCCAGTGTGGATTAGTTTCCCTAGCTTGACGAAATCATAAGTCGATACCATTTTTTAGTATTTCACGGAAAGAAACTTAGAAGTTGATTTGAAGATCGATAGGGTTTTGAGAAAGTTTTGCCTTTTCTTTTTAGAGAGAAATGAACAGTTTTGGTAATATGTGAGAGAAAAGGACGAAAATGGTTTAAGTATGGTTTCTGAAAGGACGTGCGGGTGGTTTTTGAAATGTGATCGAAATCAACGACTTAGATTTTGCACGCCGATTAGCATTTAATGTCTCAAATTTAATGCGGCAGCATTTATATCCAATCATAAGCTTGGTGTGCAGCTTTTGCCTGTACACATCATCATTATGCTGATGTCATTCTTAAAAACATTCCCGCTTTGTAAAAACGACTGCGTTTTTGTCACTTTGTTCATAAATGACTTAGCTTATCCCTTAGCTGATTTAACTCTTTTTGTCACAGTTCTCATAGTGACTCAAATTTGTCAACTAATTCAAGATAACCTGTCTTTTCCGATCGATCGATTCATTTAGCTGACTTTGAGAATTCAGCTCTTTTTCCCTTTTTGTGTTTCATTTCCCTTCTTTGAGTCTTCTGAGTGTCAGCTCAGCTTAATTAGCCCTAACTCATGCTTGAGTTCTTCAAATCTTGATTCACATAATGGTTTTGTGAATATGTCAGCTAACTGTTTATCAGTTGAAATATATTCCAAGGTGATGTCTTTCTTTTCAACATGATCTCTTATGAAGTGATATCTGACATCGATATGTTTTGTTCTTGAGTGCAACACAGGATTTTGAGTGATTGCAATTGCACTTGTGTTATCACACATGATTGGAATTTCCTTTTCTTCAATTCCATAGTCTCTCAATCTTGTCTCATCCATAGGATTTGGGCACAACAATTGCCCTTGACTATGTATTCTCAGCCTTTGTAGAGGTGGCTATTGAATTTTGTTTTTTTGCTAAAACAGAAATTAGCTTTGTTTCCAAGCATTTGACATGTACTGAGTGCTTTTCTGTCAACTCTACATCCAAAGATAGTTAGAGTCGAATAGCCAATTAACTTGAATCCACCTTCCTTTGGATACCATAAGCCAACTTCTTGGCTTCCTTTCAAATATCTCCGGATCCTCTTGGCTCAGCATCATATGACTCTCTTTTGGAGCGATTGAAATCTTGCACATACACCTACAAAGAAAGGTAATGTCCGGCTCGCTTGCTTTGTGAGATAAAGCAATGATCCAATAAGTGCTCGTATCTTGTTTGATCTCTGAGCTTGCCATCTGCATCCATGTCCATTTTGATGATGTATTCATTGGTATTTTCACGAGAAGACTTCTCTTCCATACCAAATTTCTTCATTAAATCTCTCGTGTATTTTATTTGACTTATGAAGGTTCCATCCTTCTATTTGTTTCACTTGGAGTCCAAGGAAGAATGTCACTCTCCCATCATGCTCATTTCGAATTTGCTTTGCATGAGGTTTGAAAATTTATCACACACTCTTTGTTTGTGGATCCAAAATGATGTCATCCACATATATTTGAACAAGCAAAGATGCTCTTCTTTGTCTTGAATTGTCTATCTACTTTTCCTTTTGTGAATCCATTCTCGCTTAGGAATTGTGACAAGGTATCATACCATGCTCGGGTGCCTGTTTCAATCCATACCTTTCTTGAGTTTGTATACCTTATCTCCAAGAGTCTTCTCGCTCAAATCCTGGAGGTTGTTCAACATACACTTCTTCTTCCAATAAACCATTTAGGAATGCACTTTTTACATCCATCGATATACAATAAAATTCTTGTGAACCGCATAGGCAAGAAACATCCTAATAGCTTCCAATCTTGCTACGAGGGCAAATGTTTCATCAAAATCTATCCCTTCTTCTTGGCAATATCCTTTGGCTACTAATCTTGCTTTGTTTCTTACCATCTTGTTTAACCTTAACGTTCATCTTGTTTCAAACTTTCGATTCAACTCTTCTTGCATAGCTTGAATCCAATGTGTGTCATCCAATGCTTGTGACACATCTTTAGGTTATATTTGTGAAATAAAGCATGTGAACATGGCTTCTTGTTGAGTTCTGGATCTTGTTTTGACACCTTCTCTTATATCTCCAATGACAAGTTACGTGGATGGTCTCTCACCATCTTACATCGTTGGAGTAAGTTAGCTGGATTGATCATCTAGCAATTGTGTGTTGCTTTGATCGCTCTCTCACAATCACTTAGCTGCAAATTTTCCAGTTGTTTATTAGACTCGGCTATCTCATCTTCATCCGAGTTTATAATTCCGGCTTCAACTTGACAAAGATAGGACTTTTCTCGCATGGTTGGATGATTTAGTTTATTAGCCGACTCTTCAACATCTTCTCCATTTACATTTGGTTCATCGAATACCACATGAATGGATTCCTCTGCAACCATAGTCCTCTTGTTGAGTACTCTGTAGGCTTTGCTTGGTGAGTATCCCAAGAAGATACCTTCATCGCTTTAGCATCGAAAGCCTTTAGATTGTTTTTGCCATTGTTATGGATGAAGCATTTACATCCAAATATTCTAAAATATGCAACATTTGGTTTTCTTCTGTCCAAATCTCATAGGAGTCTTTGTCACCGCCTGTTTATCATACATCTATTTTGAGTGTAGCAAGTCGTGTTGATTACTTGACCCAAAATCTTTTTGGTAGCCCCGCTTCGCTAACATGGTCCTTCTTTTCTTTGAGAGTTATATTCCTTCTTTTCGCTCCATTCTGTTTGTGGAGTACTTGCTCATGAGATAATTCATGACCAATGCCATTTTCAATACAATCTGAGTTATTATGCCATTGACAAACTCGGTTCCTCTGTCGATCTTATTTTGATAATGGTTTGGCTCTTCTCATTTTGAACCCTCTTCATCGATTGTGGTAGTTTTACGTAGAGCTTCTTTCTTCTTACACATGAATATTGTCCATGTATATCTTGAGTAGTCATCTACTACCACCAAGGTGTATTTCTTCCCACTTATGCTAGTGGTTCAACTGGACCAAATAGATCCATATGTAGCGGATGCAATATCCTTGTTGAAGATGGACATGCCTTTTCTTTGAATGATGATTTGATTTGTTTTCCTTCGACATGCGTCACATATACTCTCATTTTTGTATACTTTTGTCTAGAAGTCCTTTCACAAGACTCGCTTCGAAAGCTTGTTAATTGTTTTGAAATTCAGGTGACTCGGCTTCTTGTGCCACAACCAACTTGATTCAGTTGTGCTCTTTTTGCTATGACAGTGCTTGGTGTTGTTGTTGACCAATCCACGATATACATGTTCTTTTGTCTCGCATCCTTGCAACACAACTTCACTTGATTCTCAGTATCCTTGATTTGGCATATACCCATGTTAAATCCAACATTATAGCCCTTGTCACGCGAGTTGGGCGATACTTAGCGATTGAAATTGAGTCCTTCAACATATGCAACATCTCATGATTTCTAATCCATTTTTCTTGATGGATCCAATGCCTTTTATTTCTCCTGGAGCTTCATTTCCTCCAAATATGACTTTTGCTCCTTTAACTTCCTTGAATTTTGATTTTTCTTGTTTCTGTCATATGTCCGGAACATCCACTATCCATGTACCAGGTTCCTTGGCACTCACTTTGTTCCTGAACCCGCAAACAAGGAAATTAAGTTTTAGGTACCCATTCTTGTCCTGGGTCCTGAGGGGTTAGTATTTTAAGATGATCCAACAAACCTATAGCCAAATGATTTGGCTCTAAGGGGTTGCCATCTATCGATGCCATAATCATAATTAATTTTGGCAAATTGCTTGGGGATTCTAGGTTCATACATTGTCTCTTTTGTTTGTATGCTGTATATGTGTTTTAGCAATTGCCTTCTTTGGGTAGTTGTGATGTCTCCGAGTGTGGTGCCTGCAGGTGCATATGTGTCTTTGATGAAAGCTCTTATACCTTTGGAATGACCTTTCTTTGAGTTCTGGCCTTTGCCATTTGGGGCTTATATTCCATAGGTCTTTCTTTGATAGTTTACATTATTCCAATTAGCTTGGCTTGGATATTTTCTACCATTCCCATCATATGTGTTTCTTTTATAGATCTTTTGGGATTTTTGGTAGCTCTGTTTTTCTTTACAGTATTTCTGTTTGGTGTTTCTTGAGGAACTCGGTGAATTTCTTCTCACTGTCCTCTTAGCACACTCAACCAAGTTTTCCTTTTCAATATAACCAATGCCAGCTTTGCTTGTAATTGTGCTTTGGAATAAATGTGTGTGCACCATTTGGAGTTTTGGATTTTGAGATACTTCATTGCTTGAAGATCCTTTTTCAAAAATCACTTTTGGAGCTTGACATAGCAAAGAGGAATTAAATCCTAAGCCTTTGTCTTGTCTCCACATTCTCTTTGGCTCATGATAAGATCATCCAATGACTTAGATGCCTTAGTGAATGAGGCAATCACATTTTTGAGGTCATTTTCCCTCTTTTCTATGGCAGCTATTTCTCGCTATTAGCTTGGCATTTTCACCTTTAAACTTTTATTCTCATCGGCTATTTGACTTAGAGTACTCGGCTCCTTAGTCACCGTGAGTTTTGGCTCTTGAGTAGGTCATTTTCCTCATTTAGTAGTGTGTGTGAGGATTTAATGTGTTCAAAATCTTTCATCATTTTGCCTAATGAATCATAAAGATCAAACAGGTGGGTGATGAAGTGTGTGTGTCATAGTCACTATCACTAGAATCGAGTGTGATGAGTCGAGTGTACCTCATCTTCTTGGTCGGGTTGGTCTTGTTCCTTGGCCATCGAGACAGATCAAGGCTTCTTCTTCGAGTCACTTGAGTAGTCGGCTTCACTACTCTCTCGATCCGCTATGTCTCTTGACTTGGCAGTCTCGATCTCTCGCAGCCAACATTGCCTTTTTCTTTTCTTGTCTTCTTTCTCTCAAGACTTTTCTTTCTTCTTCATTCCTGTATTTGTTGACTACAGGATATGGGCAATCAATGGCATAGTGACCGGTTCCTACAGTTCCAAAGATAGATATTCAACCTTTTGATCAGCTCTTTCCATTCTTGGATTGTCGGCCCTTTGATATTCACTTTTTGATGATTTGTTCTCTTGGTTGGCCTATCTTCCCTTGACTTGGAGGAGCCGAGTGTCTTCCCGGAGGATTCTCCTTGCCTCTCTTGTAGTTCTTATTGAAGAACTTGTTGAACGTTTTAACCAACGGGGTTATTTCCTCTGGGTCAGAGACTTCTTTGACCTCAGCTTTCTTGCCATCCTTAACAATTAGAGCAAGCTGTTTTGGGTACAACTGTCTTTTCTGGTCTTTTCTTCTCAGCTCAAATTCGTAGGCTTTGAGATCTGAGAATAACTCATGGTTGGATGTCTTTGATAGGTCCATGGAATGTCTTAGTGCCATGACCTTCATTTCCCATTCAACTGGGAGACTTTTTAGGATCTTCATACACATTTCCTTCTGTATATATTCTTTTCCAAGAGCAGATAGCTCGTTGGTAATTTTCGTGAACCGAGCATCCAGTTGATCCGTTCTCTCATGCGATCATTTTGAAATTCTCGAATTTTTGTAATGCCCCACGATAATTTATTTTCCTTGATTTGCTCTGAGCCTTCACAAATCAATGTTAGCTTGTCCCAGATTTCTTTAGCCGTTTTGCATGATTTGACTTTATTGAACATGGCTTTGTCCAAGGTTTTGTAAAGGATGTCCTTGGCCACATTGTCCAGATTGTATCTTTTTCTGTTATCATTTGTCCATTCAGTCCTTGGTTTTTCAACCATAGCTCGTCTAGAGCAACATCCTATTCACCCTCAAATTTGACTCTCCCTTACAGTTGTGTTCACTTTTAAAATTTGTAGTGGCCCATCCTCTATCACTATCCACATCTCATCATGTAATGTTGATAGATGAGCCTGCATACAAATTTTCCAATCATCAAATTCTTCAATTGTGAACATAGGGATGCGTGTCAAATTTGCTTCCATGATAATAACTTTTGATGATAAAGGAGTTTTGAAAATTTAAGTACTAAAATAGACTTTGAGAAATTTGGAGATCTAGTTCAGTAACCAGTGCGGAAGGCTCAATGAACCAACCGCTCTGATACCACTTGTAGGTCCCAAGGGGTGTGAGTGTAAGGTTTAGAAGGGGGGGTTGAATAAACCTTACCAACTTTTAAAATTTAGTCCTTTTTAAAGTTCAGAGTTGATGCTACACAGCTGTGTCCTTGGTGGATAGCCAATTTAGTTAATCAGTAGAGTTAATCACTCAACAGACTCGACTGAGCTGTTGATAGAATAACTCAAAATTGTTAAGACCAATTAGCTCAACTCGCAGATGTTTTTAATGGAAGGCTTTACACCCTTAAAATTGATTTAGTAATGATTTAATGCTTGGTTTTAGTACTTAGGGATTATCAAGTGGATAGCAAATTTATCAGCAGAGTTAAACAAATAAGATGCAGAAATTAAATTGCTGAAATGTAAATGACACGATAAGATTTTATAGAGGTTCGAAGATGGGGTAATTCTTCTACTCCTCTCTTCTCCAACTCCGGAGGAATCCACTAAGTATTGATCAAGATATACAAAGTGGTAACATTCCGGATACAAGTCTTGATCACACAGGTGACTTGATCCTTTGGGACTCGATCGAGATGCCTTGGTCACGCAGTTGGCTTCTCGTACGACTCAGCTTCTTCACAGGGCAGCTGCCTTTCTACTACAGCTCACTTGCTCAAGCTCTTTGGATTTTATCACGAAGCCCTCCAAAAACTCGAGACTGGTTCGACCTTGAACCTTTCTACAATTCTCCTTGGAATGTAGACCCTTTTCTTCAAAGGTTTCCTCTTCAACCGATTGAAGCTATCTTTCCTTCACGGTGAGTGTTGGATTGATTTTCTTCGTGATGTAGGCTTGAGGATTAATCTTGAATGATTTGAGAATATTAAAATGTTTTCTTGAAATGTTCGTGATTTAGGTTGTCAAGATCCTCTTCTCAGAGTCATTCCTCGGCCTTTTATAGTGATCTTTCAAAAATCGCCCGTTGAAGAGATAGCTTATTTTTGAAAGTCACTTGTGGTCGTTGGCTTGTCTTGTTGCGATCCTTGGAGTTGCCACTTCCTCGTATGAATTGTTCTTGACTTTTGAGTTCGACACGGTGTAGTGCTTCCCATTGGTTCATTCCCCTTGCACGCTTCTCGGATCGAGCACTTCAAGAAAGGTAGCATGGAGGTATTACTTGTTTAAGTAATTCTCTTGATTTACGTCGGCAACGGATCTCTTTCGATTATCTCGACTTGACTATTTTCCTTGTTTTCCCCAGGTGACTTAAGTCGACTTTCAATCATCGGATGACTCTTCTCACTTCAACTTGAGACTTGGCTATCTTGAGTTGACTTGACGATACTTTACTCACCGTGCATCTCACCCTTCAATCGAGTTCCGTCTTCTCTTCTTTGCCATACTCAAATATCTTTGCAACAAGTCTTCCTTCTAGTCTCCAGTTGTCTTCTTGCATGTTTAGGCACAGATGACTTAACTCAGCTTGACCAACCCTATTTGTTACAATGCAGTTTACAACAAAAATGGGGTGCCAACTTCCTATTTTAAGTTTTACATGGCATTCATCAAAATCTAAACAGTAAATTTCCCAACAAATGACACCTCAGAAATTGGAGGGCATTTCCCAGCAAGCAAGTTACAATGATATGCTTGTAAGTAAGTGGGTATTTTGACTGCCCGAGTAGATCTGCGTACCAAAGAAATGGCAACAGGCGGATCAGCTGTGTTAGGGGGAACAACTATATCAGCAGGGTCAGTGGGATCAGCAAGTGTGGTTGGGTTTGGAACAAACTCTGGTGGATGAAGTAGACAAGGACTAGGCAAAACCAAATCAGAAAATATGTCTGGGGCTGTAGTAGAGATGTTAGAATTGTGTAGAGGAAAGTGTGTCTCATGAAACACCACATCTCTAGAGATGAACACTTGATGATTTTCCAAATCCAACAATTTATATCCTTTGATATGTGGTGGATAGCCAATAAACATACACCTCCGAGCCCGTGGTTGGAACTTTGTGCGCTGAGAAGCCAAGGTCGATGCAAAAGCTAGACAACCAAACACACGCAGAGTGGTGTAATCAAATTCATGATTATATAGCTTGGAAAATGGAGTGATATTATTGAGCACTCGAGAAGGGGTGCGATTAATGAGAAATATTGCTGCAAGAACACATTCAGACCAGAATTCAATGGGGATTTGAGACTGGAAATACAAGGCTCGAGCCACGTTCAATAAGTGCTGATGTTTGCGTTCCACCACTGAGTTTTGTTGAGGAGTTTGAACACACAAAAACTGATGAATGACACCCTTTTTACCAAAAAATTCCACAAACTGAAGTTCAGGTGCATTGTTAGAACGAAACTTCTTAATCTTCGAGTTAAATTATGTTTCAACCATTGTAAAAAATCGAGGTATAACTGTACTCACATCAGATTTAGCATGAAGTAAAATTATCCAAGTAAAGCGAGTGCAATCATCTACCAATGTGAGAAAATAACGATGACCCTTGTAGGAAGTATGAGAACATGGACCCCATATATAGCAATGTACAAGATAAAATGGAGCATCAACAAGTTTATTACAAGAATGAAACATCAATCGTTTTTTGTTTAGGTAGGGGCAAATTGAGCATGACATGATGATCATGAGTGCTAGAAATGGCCAACTTTTCTTTTATTAGTGATAAACACCGCCAAGAAGGATGTCCAAATCGATGGTGCCACAACTGCGAAGTAGTAAAAACTGAACTAGAGACATTGTTGATAGGAGTCTACAATGGGTTAGAGAAAGCCACAGTAGAATCCAACACATATAAGCCACCAACAACATCACCCTTGCCAATCATCTTCTTCGTGTGTAGATCCCGAATAATACAATCTTTGAGGAAAGCACTTTACAAATAATCGATTATCTGTAGCCAATGCAATCGGACAAAAAGATTGAATTTGAATTGTGGCGGTATAAAACATTTCGCAAGATAATCAATCTCCCAAAAGTACATCTCCTGGATGAGCATGCCTTAATCGATATATTTTTGGTAAAGTAACGGAGGATTGGCTGGTTGAATTTAGTGAAACAAATGCATCAAGATTACAACAAATATGTCTAGATGCCCCTGAATCCACTATCCAATATCTGGTTTGAAACAAGGTGGAATCCAAAGCAATGGAAAAACAAGTACCTGAAACCTGTGCGGTATGTGTGTTCTCAGCAGCAGATTCCTTTCCAGCAGATAGGTTGGAAAGCTGATGAGATAACATTGCAATTAGTTGTTGACATTAAGCAGAGTTAAGCAAATTAGATGTACCCCCAGGTGTAACATTTGAATCCTCAGAATTATGTGCAGTGACTTGATTAACTGATCCAGAAGCAGAGTCTGTGAAACGTTGGCGTGGTTTGTATCCTGGAGGATAACCATGAAGTTTATAGCACTTGTCAATCGTGTGACCATGAAAATTACAATGTGTGCAAAAAGGTCTATCTCGTTTCTAAGGTCGGGAAGTATGACCATTTGTTGGAACAACAGGATTTGAGACAAGGCGTCGAGTAGAGTGTTGAGCAGTGCAGGCCATAGTACCACTTGAAGCATCAATAGTAAAGCCAACTTTGCGTTGTTGTTCCTCTTGAGATACAAGGGAAAATACATGATTCATAGGTGGAAGTGGATCCATTAGTAGAATTTGACTACGAACCTGTGAGTACGACTCATTTAACCCCATTAGAAACGTAAGAACGTAATCAACTTGATGAAATTCGAAAAGAGCACGAACACCACCGCAGCTGCATTTACCACAATTACAAGAGGGACGAAAATTGCTCAATTCTTCCCATATTGTCTTCACCTTTGTGAAATAGGATCCAATAGACATCTGATCTTGTTTCAAGTTAAGAAGATCACGCCGTAATTGAAATAAACGAGGACCATTACTCTGTTGAAATCACTCTTGAAGATCGAGCCAAATATCACGAGCAGATTCAGAGAATAAAATGCTAGCACTAATTTCTTTGGAAACTGAATTAAGAATCCAGCTAATAACAATGTTATTGTTACGGATCCATGAATTTAATAGCAAAACATCTGTAGCAGCAGGACGAACCAGAGATCCATCTATAAAACTCAGTTTATTCTTCACCGATAGAGCTATTGTCATAGCACGATACCAAGATGCATAGTTATCACTGTTAATGGTCATTTGCGACACAAGCACTAAGCCAGGATTGTCTATGTGATGAAGGAAATATGCACTCGAAGGATCATCAATTACGTTGGTACTGGATCCTGTACTCATGCTGGAGGATTAATGTGGGGATTACGCTGAGTTGAACCAGCATAAAAAAACATCCCTAATTTAAAAAACAGCCCACAAGAATATAATTTTAGAAAAATAACAACTCATCATTTGGGTCATCACATGTTGAGATTGACATTACCTGTGAAGCCGATTTTGATAGATAGAGCAACAGGGAAAGCCAAGAAAAAACAGAACATAATAACATAAGCATCCACCATCTAAAGAAAGGGAGGCCATGAAGTGGGGTAGTAGGAGGGAATTTCACTAATATGAGATTATTACACATTACAACTGAAAGGAGAAAATTACTCAAAGGAGGGTAAAAAACTCGAAAAGCAAAATAACCCTTACGACAAGGACTAAAAATTAACCAACTCAACTGGATAGTGAAAATAAACAACCTTATAGACATAGTACTGAATTTTGGCAAAAACTGAATCCACAGAGAAGAGAACCCCTTCGAAAACAAGGCAGTTTCTTGCCTTCGAAATGTGGTAGATAGTGCAACAAACCCCAACAGCTCTAGCCTTTTTAAGGGCATGACCTGCAATTTCCTTTTTCGACCATTTGAGGGCACCAGTAATAGTATTCATGAAATGCTGAAACTTAAGTCATTCCTTAACCCTGGACGAAACAAACTTAGAAATATCACAAGAGAATAAAAGGTGAGCAACAGTTTCAGGAAAATACCACAAAGTTTATAAGTTGGATCCAAGTCAAGATATTTGAGATTGTCAATGGTTGCCAATTAATCTTTAAGAGCAAGCCAAACACAGAAGGAAAATTTAGGATGAATAAAATTTTTCCAAATAGCAGAGTACTGAAACGACAGAGGGTCATGTTCTCTGAAAACATCATACATTTTCGAAGAACACAAACCTTTAAAATTAGTAAGAGCAGACAAATTACATATCACAGTTTGAGAATCACCCATTTTCAAAAAATAATTCATTACGAATATCACAAATCCTTTTAATAAGACATGAATGAGTGTTTTTAGGATTCCAACCCAGTTTTGTTTTTAAGATAAAAAGAATGGACCCACCAAACCCAAAGAGAATCGGCCTTAGAGTGAATATTCCAAAGAATTTTAGAAAGAAGAGCTTTGTTCTAAGAATGAACATCCCTAACTCTCAAACCACCCTCTTCAGTGGGAAGACAAACTTGGTTCCAAGCAATGGGAGAGGTTTTCTTGCCCCACAAAAAACTCTACAAAGACTATAAATTCTATCAATAACAGTATTGGGAGGGGAAAAATTTGAAGCCAAAAGCATTCAACCCCTTGAATAAATGATTTATTCAATAGGAGTCTACCAAAGATAAGAGAGAGAACTGATACCATTTGTTAATATAGGCAAAAGACTTCTATCATAAAGGAGAGATTGGAATCGCTTAATCGCCACTTAGATGACTAAATCTCATAATAGTCTAAGTTAACCCAAAAATTATTTTTCCTATTAACATATATTACTCTAAAAATACATTTTGAATGTAACTACACTTGTCATATGATTTTTCACGCTCTATTAATTACAAGTCAAATGTAGTATCACTCTCGGTCACGGGTTTAAACAACTAAGACCCTCTTATATATGTTTGCATTTTGAAGCGCGAGAACAGAGAAGGAAAAATGCTCACAGTGGTGGATTACTACATGAAACATCATGGTGTATCCAAGCAAGAGGCTCTGTCCAAATTTGTGGACCTAGTCGAGGATGGATGGAAAAATGTGAACAAAGAATGGGTCACAAAAAATTCGGTATCAAAGGAAATGTTGGAGCAACTCCTTAACTATGGTCGGGCCGCAGAGGTGACTTACAAGAACTGTGACGATGGGTATACGTATCCAGAAAAATTCTTAGCACAACAGATTGCTGCCATATTTGTGGATCCCATTGTCATTTGATTTTTGATCTCAATGTTTCTTCCAATATTGAAATATGTGCTCTGGGATTAAGCTACTTATGTTTGGGTTTTCCTAGTTCGTGGGTTTCTGGTTGTTTTGTTAAGCTAATAAAAAAGAATGTTATGTTATGAATAATCATTTTATGTTGAATCTTGTTTGTGGAACGGTGTCATATGTATTATGTTCTCTATCGATCTCTTCCAATAAAAAGCACGCAGTTGAGGTCTTTATTGGGATTAATTTGGCTCGATTATTTGAAAATCAACTTTTATTAGGATTCTTGCCTTCTTGGTGTCAAGAGTTTTCATATTTATATTTACTTTCGATGTGTAAAGCTTGAACTAGGAGCAAGTCAAATCAAATGAACACACTAACTATACACTATTGGCAAAAAAAACACGAAATTTGTGGGCTTTTAATTAATTAGGACAATAACCTTAACCGAATTGAGGACAAATTGAGCCCGAAATGCCCGAATTCGGGTTAATTGCCATGTGAATCTCAATGTTGAGCTCGAAAAATTACATTAAGTTAATTGCTTATGTGCCAAAAATACTTGCTTATCTCACTATAAAAAAATTACAAAGAAAACTGTAAATCATTATAAAAATTTACAAATTAACAAGCAAAATCTAAATATATGAAATATTAAATCTGATATTTTTTTAAGAATTTATAAATTAATAATTAAAATATAAATATAAAAATAATACATCGGGAAAATATAACAATGAAATTGTAAAATTTATTAAATAAATGTATAAATAACTAAATGAAGTCTTAAAAATGGAAATAAGATTTACAAAATTGTTAATATATCTCAAAAATTATCGAATAAATTTTGAAATTATTTGAAAAAATCCAAATAAACATTATTTATTAAATCTAAAATTTATTTAAAAATTTAGGCAATAATTATAGTTATTTTAATCACCAAAAAATTGAAGTACTTAAATAAATTTGAAAATTATAATTGAATCTAAAATTTTATTTTAATTACATTTAAAAAATATAAAAAAATTTATTCTTTAAATATTTTCAATTTTAGTTTGTAATTTGAAAATACTTTAAATAATGTTTACATTTTTCATTAAAAAATTACTAATAAATAATATTTAAATTTTATATTGATAGTTCTTAGATTTATTTAAATCATTTCAAAATTTTGTCGGTAATTTTTAAATATTATTTCACATTTTTTAGACTTCATGATTTAATTATTTTTAGATCTATTAATATAATTTTATTTGTGTATATTCCATTTACGCTTTTGGTATATTCACATTTT
Organism: Rehmannia glutinosa; assembly: GCA_016081115.2. Classification (NCBI taxonomy): domain Eukaryota; kingdom Viridiplantae; phylum Streptophyta; class Magnoliopsida; order Lamiales; family Orobanchaceae; genus Rehmannia; species Rehmannia glutinosa. The sequence continues at coordinate 158,202,058 of CM071926.1, read as the reverse complement.
AATGGTTAATTTGTAAATTAATAGATTGATTATAATATTTATTTCTATATATTTAGACTTGTTAATTTGTAAATTTTTTAATTGGTTTTAAGATTTTATGTCACGCCCCAAATGCGACGCGACGGCGATCAATCACTTAAACAAAAATAAACCCAACATTCTAGAAAACGATGCAACAATCCCAAGTGAAACAAGGTCTAAAGCAGCGGAAAACTACAAGTACATCACGATTACAAATACATTCCATCAACCAAATAGCTTACAGTCCAGAACTAGGAAATAAAGTACACATCATATCACCATCTTAAGCGTCAAAGGGTCCTACGCCCTTAAATTATAGTCCAAATGGCAAAAGAAATAAAAGAGACCAACAGTAGAAAAATAAAAGAAAAAAGTACAGCAACATAGATATCAATAGGAAGTAAGCCCAACAGGCGGAGCACGAGAATTCAATCCAAGGCAGGTTCAGCTTCTTCGACAAAGTCATCTTCTAAGGTTAGAAAACAGGAGGGGGTGAGACAGAATTCTCGGTGGATGGGTAATCGTGTGCATGTGTGGCGATATATATTTTGATGCAAGAAAACAGTCGTATGAAAAATGCGTGAGATATGATGCGTGATTTCACACAGAGCACACAAGCGTCGTGAGAAATATATTTAAGTAATATACTTATACAGTTTTAAGAAAATGCATTCGTGGTCACACAGGTACTATGTGATTCAAGCAAGACAGAAGAATTGCGTACGGATTTGTAGCGCCAATCCTATGCAAGACAAGTAGCGGTTGCGTATTCCCTCAAAAAAAAAGTAGCGGTTGCGTACGGATTTGTAGCGCCAACCAAACGGGTCCGATTAACTCCAGAATCATGTGGATCGGAAATGATTCCTTCGTTCTTCATTGTAACTCCCGAGCAAGATGGTCCAAGACTGTCACCTTATCGCTCCATAGGCAAAGACAAAATCCACAAAGTGGAGAGCTAGCAAGGCTCGGTTTATCATAATCACGATTATACCTCAAGTACTACGACCCGCTTCCTTGACAAACTCCGTCCCTCGATTGCGGGATTAGGGCGATGGGGCGGAGAGTGGAATAGCGGCCGAGCTGCCGGTTCTATCCCCAACGTAATCCACTCCGATTGTGAGCTCGACACACCAAGTTGACTCAGCAAGAAATTAAATACACGTTCGTAGTCAACCAGCAATCAGTATATTGATTCGGGAAGCGCTTCATGAAAAGTTTTCAAAATTTGCGTAAGGTAATTATGGCGTTGGTGGAGTTATTTGGATGAAGATGATTATCGGGAGGATAAGCAATCTTCGATATCTTGAAAGATTAGGTGGAACATAAGTCCGTTATAGATTCGAAATCGCAAGACGAGGAAGTCGCCCCACGATCGCGTATTAACCGGTCAAGACGATCCGATAAATCAAGGGATTTTTGAGAAAATAAAATATTTTAATCAATAAGTAAAGTCGGAGGGTCCAGTAATGTTTTTTAAAATAAAAATAATTCGAGTTAGGTCATTGTAAAAAGAAAATTTTCAATTAGCCCCGTTTTGTAAAAATCAATTCTTTGGGGTTAAATATTGAATAAATAAATGTCCTGACCTTGAAAAATTATGAGGTCAGTTCCTAAATTCTCTAAATTTTTCAGAGATTTAGGTTTTTAAAGTTTTGAGGTTGAGGTTTTATAAAATTCTCAAATTTGTTAAAATTGTCATTTCGGCCTCTAAGTTTAAAATAATTGAAACTCACAAACCGGAAGGGATTTTAATGTGATTCCAGTTGTAAAATGTCACTAAGGTCGGTGGGATATTGGGACAAAAGTAGTTTTAAAAAGAAGTAAGTATAGTTCCCTTAACTTTTGAAAATCTCATTTTTGTCCCATTTTGAAATAATTGCCTTTAAGGCTTTTAGGGGTCCAATTATTATGAAATTTGAACCTTGGGTCCAAGATATAATTATGTTATAGTTAAATTAGTATTTCCAGGTGCATGGACTGCATAATTCCTAGAAATTGTATTTTGGTCCTCAAGTTTAATCTTTTACAATTTGGTCCCTCAATTTTTATAAAATTACTTTCCAAGCTCTAAACACTTGGATTTTTGGAATACACTTAAAATATGTTATTTCCAGTCCCTTAAGAGTTAAAATTTCAAATTTTAAAATTAGGGTCTGGTACAGTTTCGAAAATTACAAAATAGCCCTTAAACTTCTAAAATTTTACAATCTAGTCCTTGGGCTTTTAAGGGTTGATTTTATTTATCTAAAAACTCTTAAAACTTTATTAAAATGTCAAAACATAATTTTTGAACCTGAGTTCATTCCCAAAAATCGAAAATTATAGAGGGGTCCCTTAATTTTTATTTTCTTGCAATTAAGTCCACCAACTTTCCATTTTTGCATTTTAAGTCCAAAAGTTGAATTTTAATCAATTATGTTCGACTTGTCCAGGTTATAAATCATTCAAAACATAAATTTCAAGAGTCGTACATATTATATCATTCTCGTACAAAATTTCATCAAGTATAACAATAAAGTGTACTTGTATGCCCTATTTTTTCGATAAACCGCATTTTTGAGCAACACTTGAGGATTTTTCCAACTTGATACAAGCAAATAGCATGCAATACATAATATATATCTCAAGTGCTCAAAATTAAAATACTACATGCATTTTTTTTTAAATAAAACACCTAGAAGTTGAAAGAATTTTTCCACCTTATAGTCACTAGACCTTGAGGATTTGAATCTTCACTTAAGGCAGCCCCTAAGTCAAATAATACAAGGAATTTTGAGTTAGAAAATGAATAATTGAACTAAAGAGGGAAAAGGGGAGGAATATGCCAAAGGTGCCACACTTACCTTGTGTAGTTGAAAGTTGTAGTCAAAATTGATAGTCTCTTAAGAACTTGATCACCTCTAAACCAAAGTTCCAAGGTCAGCCCCTAATCACCTCAAAATTATAATTTTGGTGTTAAAATTCGAAATTAATAGGGAAGAAGAAGAAGGTACTAAAAATTCCATTTCTTACCTTATAGTCCAACTTCTTCACAATTGTTTTCTTCAAGCTTCTATCTTCAATTTGAGATGGTGTAGGTCAGCCCCTAAGCTGCAAAAAAATCATAGTCAAAAATTAATTCTTCATGTTGTCAAGAGAAAAATACTAAATCCTAATTTTCTCACCTCTTGAGTTTCTTCTACAAACTTGTAGTCAACTCTAGGTCCCTTGATTTTTCAAGAAATTCCTTCTAGGAATACCTCAACAAGAAAGATTCATCATATTAAGAATTAGAGGTAGATGTTGGAAGTTTTAAGAAGATAAAAATGAAAATGGAAGAAATATAATTTCTTACCTTAATTCTTGGAATTTTTGATTCTATGATAACAAGATGAAGGGAAGTTTTGTATTCTTGTGATGGATGAGAGTATTTGAGAGAGTTGGTAAGTTGTAGTGGGATAAAATGAATTCTTGTTCTCCAATCTTCATAATGACCGAAAATAAGGGTAAAAATGTTGGAAATTTGTGTTGTTTGGTGTTGAAAGGTGAGTTAGTGAGAAGAATTTGGAATTAGTACATAAAAGATTAACTAGACTACTTTCTAGGGACATTTAGCCAAAATGCCATGTTTAGAGGAGGAATCATTTTATTGACTCTTAGTTGGTAATTATTGGGATGGTGGGTTTTGTAGGAAAAATTTTAAAAATATAGTAGGCTAAAAAAAATAGAAACAAATCCCTTACTCTTCCTCTTGTGACCGATTTTAAGAGGTAGAGATTAATTTTTTTTAAATATATATAACTACAATTTTCAAAAATAATAAAAAAATATATATAAATACAATTTTCGAAAATTAAAATATATATATATATATACAATTTTCGAAAACAAAAAAAATATATATATAAATATTTTACTATAAGAAATTAATAGCTAGTCGTTAAGAAAAGAAATCCAACCCATCAATGTAACACGTTAAAAGTTGAAAGAAATCGACAATCGTGAAAGAAGTGAAAATAGGTGTTATTAACATACACCACAAAATAAAAACGAGACATTGTTATTTTCAATAAAAAGAATTGGATCTTTTTAGAATAAATCTAAGGTACTATTCTTTTGAAGATAGAAATTTTGTACTCTATGAACTTTCAAGACAAGGTATTGTATTTTTAAAATACTAATTTAGTATTAGATAGTTTTCAAAGATGAAATAGATAACCAATGTTAAATCCATTAACATAATACGAATCACAAAATAAATAGTAACTATAAGAATAAATTACCAGTGTATTTAAAAATTGTATCGAGAAAGAAAAGAAGAGACAAGAAAGAAAACAAATAATAAAAATAATAATACCGCGATCGTGTCGTCTATAGTTGAAAAATCTGGGGCTTCACATTCTCTCCTCCTTAAAGGAATTTGGTCCCCAAATTCTCTTCTGAAATAATTCCTTTCAAATTCTAGATACGATTCATACTTATTGTATCTATTCATGAAGGATCTACCCCATCCTCAATATCAAAACTTTGGGCCTAGAGGCGCTTATGTTCGATCCAAGTTCCCATCAATCAATTTCGAATAATCATTCTGCAAAAATATCTAGAGGGACTACGTCGATTTATCTAGATGGGGGGGGTGAATAGATTATCTCCATCTTTTCGATTATGCCCTCTTTTTCGAATAAAACAAGCCAAGACAATAATAAAGGTGCGGAATGTAAACAACACGCGTCGATTTATAGAGCTTCACCCCACCTAGGGACTATGTGCTCTACCACCCCAGTATATCCGGGATGGATTTCAAAAAGGAAAAAGAATTTTATTAATTACCAAAATTAATACAAATTTAACTTATAACACCTTGAAGAACACCACAGTCTTCTTCAACACCACCTTTGGAGATTATCACAATCTCCCTTTGAAGATTACCACAATCTTCCTTCAACGGCACCTTTGAAGATCACCACAATCTTCAATCTTGAAGAATACCAAATTCTTCAACACCCCACACTCTTGAAACACCTATCACCTAGATCACCCAAGTGTGTTCTTACCACAAGAACACTCATAAGGATATCTTGTGTTGAATGATGACCAAAATCAAGATTACAACTCAATAATGAATAATACAATTTGAGTGCAAGTGTAATCAATAAATGAAAGCCTAGACCTCAAGATGTGAAAGTGATAAGTTAGGCAAATTACAACAAGAATAATAACAATGAAGAATAAGTGTTTGCTTGGAATGTATCTTGTGTTAGATAAATGTTTTTATCATGATTTTGATGATTATGTTCGATTTTGTTCAAATGAGTTTTTAAACCAAAATTATGTCCCTAAATGTTGTCTAAATACTTCCGATCAACTTAAAATGTTTTTACTATTTTTCGGAGTATTTCTTGAAGTTTATTTTCAATAAAAATTGGACAACACATTTGTTTCAGAACTCGACCGGTCGCCGCCCTATAGGCAACCCATTACTGAGTTGGTGAGAAACAAAAAATGGGGCGTAAGAAAAATAGGGCGGGCGGCCGACCGACCGAGGTGGGCGACCCCGTGCGGTCGACCGTCGACCAGTGGGCGACGGTGCGGTCGACCGGTCGGCCGGCGGGCGACTCTACCTGGGAGTTGGATTTTTGTTCCAGACTTCTCTGTTTAAGTAAATTCTTCAAGGGCAACGGCAACCGACTAAGATAGCGGCCGGCCGCACTCCCCTTCGATTGGTCCCCCTGTGTAAAAATTCGCAGAATTCAATTTCAATCTTATCTCTGCGCGACCGGTCGAACCCCTTGTTTATCAGCAAACTATCCGTTGCGTTTTCAGATAGCTTTTCCCTATTTTGTGGGATTGATTTCTAACAACTATATTGATCATTTTAAATGGTTTCTTTTGCAGCAAATCACTCCCCAAGGAGGAGCCAATATCTGGAAATGAAAGCCAAGTCCTCTCCTATAAATAGAGGCTTCATTCAAGCAACGGGACACAACACTCAATACAAGCAAAAAGAGCAAACAAAGCAAACACTTCTATATCTTGTTGTATTAGCCTAAGCACTTTCACTTGCACAAATTTGAGGTCTAGGCTTTCAATTCTTGATTACACTTGTACTCATATTGTTTCAATCTTTATTGAGTTGTAATCTTGATTTTGGTCATCATTCCACACAAGACATCCTTGTGAGTATTCTTGTGGTAAAAATACACTTGGGTGATCTAGGTGATAGGTGTTTGAAGGTTGTGGTAATCTTCAAAGCTGTTGTAAGAGGGTTGTGGTAATCCTCAAGGTGGTGATGGAGGGTTGTGGTAATCCTCAAGGTGGTGATAGAGGGTTGTGGTAATCCTCAAGGTGTTGTATTAATTTTGGGTAAATTAATAAAATCTTTTCTTTTCTTTTTGAAATCCATCCCGGAGATACTGGGGTGGTAGAGGATTAGGCCCTAGGTGGGTTGAACCTCTTTAAATCAACGAGTGTTGTTTATTTTCCGCATCTACATTCTTGTCATTTACTTGTTGTTTCGAAAAGGAGGGTGATTTGCAAAAAATCGGCATAATCTATTCACCCCCCCTCTAGATTATCGTAGCCACTTGGACTTACAAGTGGTATCAGAGCCAAACTCTTTGGCTAGCTCGTTCCGAGTAAAGAGGAAAGATCCATGGTTACAAATGATGCTCATCTCACCACCGGCGCCTCCACCAATAAGCCACCACTATTCGACGCCAACAACTATGCATTTTGGAAAGACCGTATGGAGTGCTTCCTACAAGGATGCGGGTTCGACATTTGGAATGTGGTCATTGAAGGAGTTGATCAACCAACAAAGAAGTCGGAGGATGGCACCTTGGCCCCTAAACCTTTCAAGGAGTTTGATGAAAACGACAAAAAGGCTTTCTCTCTAAACGGTAAGGCCTTAAATATTTTGCATTGTTCTCTTACCGCCACCGAGTACAATCGCATAAGAGGCATAAGGTCGGCACATGAGGTTTGGAAAAATTGGAGACAATCTATGAAGGGACTAAGAAAGTCAAGCAAGCAAGAAAGACCATGCTTGTTAAAGACTTCAAAACTTTAACATGTATGATGGCGAAAGCATCTCCAAGATGGTGGAAAGGCTTGACAATATTGTCAATCCTCTTGTGGCCCTCGGCAAAGTCATCTTCGAAGAAGACAAGGTGACCAAGGTATTGAATGCACTTCCCGGCTCATGGTCCGAAAAAGTAACGGCAATCACGGAGGCACAAAATCTTGAGACACTCAAGTTTGATGAGCTTATTGGAAATCTACTCATCTATGAAGTCTATCTCAAGGAGAGGAAAAATTCCAAACCATCCACAAATCAATCGGGTATGCAAATTATTCTTAAAGGTCTTGCTTCTTCTTCTAATAATGCATACTATGATAATGATGATGATGATGAGAGACGGCCGCACTTGTTCGAAAATTTGCAAAATTTGTAAATAAAAATAAAGCAAGAAAACCAAGAGATAATGCTTGCTTTAAATGCGGAAAAACCGGGCACTTCATTGCCGATTGCGGCTTCGATGAAGAGGAGCAAAAGAAAAGAAGCCTTTCACAAAAAAAGGCTCTAAATGCGGAAGTCAAAACATGGGATGAACTACTCGAAACAACCGATGAGGAAGGAGAAACCGAACACGGTCTCATGGCTATAGACGATGAAAACAATGAGGTACACTCAAATTCTTCTACTTCCTCCATAGTTGATGACTTGCAATGTGATTTTGATGAATTGCAAATTGAGTTTCAAAATTTAATCGTTAAATACAAAAATTTGAAAAAGGAGCATAAGGAGATTAAGGTTGAAAAGGAAAAATTATTTACCTCTTATGAATCTCTAGACAAAGCTCATGCTCTTACTCTTACTAGAATTCATTCTCTTGATACCGAAAAGGAATTGCTCACAAAAGATATTGAATGTTTGAAAAATGATGTGCATCGTTTCAACATAAGTACGGATAAAGTCACAAAAATTTTAGATGCACAAAGAGGTGAGCATTCCAAATCGGGACTTGGTTATAAGCCATTTCAAAGTGTTTTTAAGAAAAATAACCAAGTTCCAACTTTTGTACGTGCTAATAATTATGATACTCCTACTTGTTTTTATTGTGGCAAAGTTGGACATTATGCTAATAATTGCAAATTGAGAAATAGCTCAAGACATGTTTGGAGACCCAAAGGTCTCAAGACTAACCCCCATGGACCCCAAAATTATAGGGTACCTAAAAGAAATTCTTTTGTAGGTAATAGGGGCTATAACAACAATGGAAGATTCAAAATGGCTCGTGGACAGCGGATGTTCACGCCATATGACCAGGAGGAGAGAACTTTTTACCAACATCAAGCTCCAACAAGAGGGTATGGTCATGTTCGGCAATGGCAAAGGAAAAATTCTTGGAAATGGAGAAATTGGTAACTCTTCTTTCTCTCTTAGTAATGTTCTATTAGTCGAAGGGCTTAAGTTTAATTTGATAAGTGTTAGCCAACTTTGTGATTCAAAATATGATGTTTCCTTTAATGAAGAAAAATGCCTTATACTTAAAAATGGTGAAATTATTTGTGAAGCAAATAGAAAAGGCAATCTTTACAAAATTTGTACAAGTGATTTGGTTAGTCAAAATGTTTCTTGTTTAGTCGCCAATAATGATTTAACTAGTTTATGGCATAGGCGACTTGGACATGTTGGATACAAGAATTTGAAAAATATTTACAAAAACCAACATGTGAAAGGACTACCCAAATTGAATTTTGAAAATCTTGGCTTATGTGACACTTGTAAAAAGAACAAATTAGTTAAGAGTAGTTTTAAGCCCAAAAATGAAATTTCCACAACCAAACCCCTACAAATGCTTCACCTTGATTTGTACGGGGATATTGGTACGGCTAGTCTAAGTGGAAAACATTTCACCTTTGTTATAGTCGATGATTTTTCGAGATATATTTGGGCTCTTTTTCTTACCAATAAAAGCGATGCCGTTAATGAGTTTGTTAAGTTGTGTAGACTTACTGATAATGAAAAGGAAGACACTATCAAGTCTATTCGAAGCGATCGAGGTGGAGAATTTGACGGTGAATTTAGAATATTTTGTGAAACCAAAGGATATGCTCATAATTTCTCGGCTCCAAGGACACCTCAACAAAATGGAGTAGCCGAACGGAAAAATCGGACATTACAAGAAATGAGTCGGTCCATGCTCAATGAATTTTCACTTCCAAAGTATTTTTGGGCCGAAGCCGTAAGTACCGCTTGCTATGTCATTAATCGAGTTTATATTCGTCCTAAAATGAATAAAACTACATATGAGCTTTGGAAAGGTAGAACTCCAAATATTAGTTATTTCAAGATATTTGGTTGTAAATGCTTTATTTTGAATACCAAGGATCAATTGGACAAACTTGATCCTAAGGCCGATGAAGGGATATTTATGGGATATTCAACAAAAAGCAAAGCATATCGGTTTACAATAAAGACTAGTGGAGTTGTTGAAGAATCCATCCATGTTAAATTCAATGAAGCTTCGGGAGTTGAAAGAATTCCTAATGATGAAAGTGATGAAGAGGATATTATTGAACAAATTGTTCAAATTGATGATCAACCGTCCACATCAAATGATCAACCGTCCACTTCAAATGGTCCTCAAGAAGATAGAGGTGATATCTCGGATCTTCCCATAGCATTGAAATTTAAGGGAGATCACCCAAAAGATCTTATTATTGGTGATCCCCTTGACAAAGTTATGACCCGAGAAAATTTGCCGAGAAAGCTCTTATTTCTCAAAAAGAGCCTAAAAATGCTAAAGAGGCTATAGAGGATGAGGATTGGTTCCTAGAGATGCAAGAGGAGTTGAATCAATTTGAAAGAAATGATGTATGGGAATTGGCACCTTGTCCTCCTTCTCAAACCATTATTGGTACAAAATGGGTATTCCGAACAAACTTGATGATCAAGGCAATATTGTTCAAATAAGGCAAGGTTAGTAGCTCAAGGGTATTGTCAAGAAGAAGGTATTGACTATGATGAAACTTTTGCACCGTAGACGTTTAGAAGCTATTCGTATTTTACTTGCCTATTCTTGTTTTAAAAATTTCAAACTTTACCAAATGGATGTTAAATCCGCCTTCTTAAATGGTATTATTCAAGAAGAAGTCTATGTAAAACAACCTCCGGGTTTGAAAATTTTTCTAGGCCTAATGATGTTTATAAACTTAAAAAGGCCTTGTATGGTTTAAAACAAGCACCCATGCATGGTATGATAGACTTAGCTCTTTTCTTTTACAAAATGGTTTTATAAGAGGTAAAGTTGATACAACTCTCTTTGTTTTTGAAAAAGGGCAAGTTGTTTACTTGTGCAAATATATGTTGATGATATTATCTTTGGTGCTACTAATGATTCTTTGTGCAAGAAATTTTCTAAGTTAATGCAAGGAGAATTCGAGATGAGTATGATGGGGGAGCTTAACTTCTTTCTTGGACTTCAAATTAAGCAATGTCAAGAAGGTATTTATATTTCGCAATCAAAGTATACAAAAGAACTTTTGAAAAAGTTCGGCATTGAAGAAGGAAGAACCGTCTCTACTCCTATGGCAACAAATGTCAAAATTGACAAAGATAAGAAAGACAAGTCCGTGGATGAATCAAAGTATCGAGGTATGATTGGTAGTTTACTTTATTTAACCGCTAGTAGACCGGACATTCTTCATGTCGTATGCCTATGTGCTCGTTTTCAAAGCAATCCCAAAGAATCTCACATGAGTGCCGTTAAAAGTATTTTTCGATATTTGAAAGGCACCATTCAATATGGTTTATTTTATCCAAAGAATGAAAATTTTTCTCTTAAAGGTTATAGTGATTCGGATTATGCGGAAATATTGATGATCGGAAAAGTACTTCCGGATCATGTCAATTTTTAAGCGATTTCCTAGTTTCTTGGTTTTCAAAGAAGCAAAAATCAGTGTTTCTCTTTCAACGGCCGGCCGAATATATTTCCGCCGCATTTTGTTGTACTCAACTTCTTTGGATGAAACAAACCTTAGCGGATTACAAATGCTCTTTTAAAAATGTACCTATCTTTTGTGATAATATATCCGCTATAAATATTGCTCAAAACCTGGTTCATCATAACCGTACTAAACATATTGAGATTCGACATTATTTTCTAAGGGATTGTGTCTCAAAACGTAAAATTGAGATATCTTTTGTACCATCTCAAGATCAATTAGCGGACATTTTTACAAAACCGCTATCTTCCGAGACTTTTCTTCAATACGAGCTCGATTAGGCATAATGCATATTGAATGAAGCTTACGTTTGCATTTTGCACGTTTTGAAACTTAGGGCGAAAAATCGGATTTTTGGTTAAAAATTCGGATTTTGGAAAAACCGACAGAACAATGGGTGAAGGGTTGAGGGCAACCGTCGCCCTCAACGCCGATCGTCGCCCTCAACCACGACCGTCGCCCTAAGCTATATCTTGGCTTTTAAACGTTCTGTCTTCAACATTCTTCATTTTAACATTTTTTTGGCCATTTTTCGTCCCCTTTGTCAACATCACTCTAAATTCATTCAAAAATGGTTTTCATGCATCTTTTACACACCATGGACATTCTATAGCATAATCATCATCATTATGGCTCATTTTTTTCCGATCAATTGGTAAGAATTTCTCTTCTTTTGCTCAATTTGGGTTGAACCCTAGAGTTTTTGAGTTACTTGAATACTCTTGATGTAATTTTCGTATGATCATGATGAGCTTGATTGTTATGTTGTAATGTATGTTGATTGACTTGAATTGATGTTGAAAATTTTTGGCTTAAATCATTTACAAAGGTTATATACAACCTCTTTTATTTTTCACGCACACAAGGTGTTCGATGAAATGTCGCAATGAAAATTTCAACTTCTACATGATTCTCTTGCTTTTAAAAGTTTTCTATACTTATTGAGATCATGATTTGGTAAACAAAACGAGCGTATGAACTCTTCATATTACATTTCTCCCATTTTCCTTGGATTGTTACGCTTTAATTGCTCAACGGTTTATAAACCGTCCCCTTGGCGCACTTTGATATTATTGTATGGTGTTTTCACCATTCTAACATTCTTTTTGATGATTCCAAAGGGGGAGAAATAGGATATTGGCTCGTTAGCTCAAGAAAAGCTAATAAAAGCTCGCAATAAGTATTGTGGACTCGAATACCTAGTCCATGGCTTGAATTTTGGACTCGAATGAAATTGATTATAAGTATTGTGAGAGGGGGAGCTTCTTAAGCTCATGATGCATCCTATATAAGCTTGTTATAGCTTGTGCTTCTTACTTATAATAATCGTTTGTTGAAATGCTCTTAAATAGGGGGAGCTTTGTATGAAATACTTCTAACGGATAGTTTACTTGTAAAACCGAAAATTTTATTTGGTTTTCAAATCGTCCTCAAGAAAATTGTTTTGATTTGTAATCATCAAAAAGGGGGAGTTTGTTAGATAAATGTTTTTATCATGATTTTGATGATTATGTTCGATTTTGTTCAAATGAGTTTTTAAACCAAAACTATGTCCCTAAATGTTGTCTAAATACTTCCGATCAACTTAAAATGTTTTTACTATTTTTCAAGTATTTCTTGAAGTTTATTTTCAATAAAAAATTGGACAACACATTTGTTTCAGGCTCGACCAGGTCGCCCTATAGGCAAACCGTACTGAGTTGGCCGAGAAATAGAAAATGGGGCGTAAGAAAAATTGGGCGGGCGGCCGGCCGACCGGCGGCGGCTAATTGCACTGGGAGTTGGATTTTTGTTCTAGACTTCTCTATTTCGTAAATTCTTCAAGGGCGACTGGTCGCACCCCCTTCGATCGGTCCCCCTGTGTAAAAATTCGCAGAATTCAATTTCAATCTTATCTCTGCGCGACCGGTCGAACCCCTTGTTTATCAAAGAAACTATCCGTTGCGTTTTGATTACTGACTTTTCCCTATTTTGTGGGATTGATTTCTAACACTATATTGATCATTTTAAATGGTTTCTTTTGCAACAAATCACTCCCCAAGGAGGAGCCAATGTCTGGAAATGAAAGCCAAGTCCTCTCCTATAAATAGAGGCTTCATTCAAGCAACAAGACACAACACTCAATACAAGCAAAAAGAGCAAACAAAGCAAACACTTCTATATCTTGTTGTGTTAGCCTAAGCACTTTCACTTGCACAAATTTGAGGTCTAGGCTTTCAATTCTTGATTACACTTGTACTCATATTGTTTCAATCTTTATTGAGTTGTAATCTTGATTTTGGTCATTATTCAACACAAGACATCCTTGTGAGTATTCTTGTGGTAAAAATACACTTGGGTGATCTAGTTGATAGGTGTTTGAAGGTTGTGGTAATCTTCAAAGCTGTTGTGAGAGGGTTGTGGTAATCCTCAAGGTGGTTATAGAGGGTTGTGGTAATCCTCAAGGTGGTGATAGAGGGTTGTGGTAATCCTCAAGGTGTTGTATTAATTTTTGGTAAATTAATAAAATCTTTTCTTTTCTTTTTAAAATCCATCCCGGAGATACTGGGGTGGTAGAGGATTAGGCTCTAGGTGGGTTGAACCTCTTTAAATCAACGAGTGTTGTTTATTTTCCGTATCTACATTCTTGTCATTTACTTGTTGTTTCGAAAAGGAGGGTGATTTGCAAAAAATCGGCATAATCTATTCACCCCCCCTCTAGATTATCGTAGCCACTTGGACTTACATCTTGTTGTGTTGTATCTCAATTGTTGTTTTGGTTGCTCCAAAACTTCCTCTATTTATAGGAGATGATTGATCAAACATATGCTCCTCTTGGGGATTGAAAATCTCTGAGAAAAATACAATTAAAATCAAGAATATAGTCATAGAAATTAATCCCACAATTTAAGGAAAGTTTGTCTTTGTCAAACGGTCGAAATTTGTTTGTCAAACTTGAGATGCGACGGTCGCCGAAAAATAGAGTTTGAATTGAACAAAACACATTTTAACACAGGGCAACCGGTCGACATAGGGTTCGACCAGTCGTCCCTTATGTTAGCCGGTCGCACAAACTAAAAATTCGAAAGGTAGGAGTTCTGTTTCAAGGCCATGCTCCCAGGTACCGATCGACAGGGTGTCGACCGTGTGAAGCCCCGATTTTTTCGAGCTTATAATTGATTCATATTGTCGTCTATGTATTTAATCGACTATTTTACCGCGTCACTTTGACGGGTAAATATTAATAATATATATTTTGTATTTTATTTCATTTCATTTATTACTTGTGATTATGATTTTTATTAATTCTATTTTGCATTTATGATCACTTGATTGATCATTATTACTATTTTTGTATTTATTAGTCACCTTAGAATTTTAAGAGACTATTTATTTTAGAGATTTTTACCTTATAGAATTAAGATTTTGATTTAGATTAAGTGATCATGAGACTTATAAGTGATCAAGGAAATCACTAATTATTTTGGAGATTGATATATTTCATCTATTATCATCAAATTTGGGACAAAAAAAAATATATGGAATGACCATAATGCCATTAGTATAGACGGCCATGGTGATGATTTAGAGTAGAAATATCATCCAACTCTTGTACACTTACACCTTAAATTAGTCATCTTGAGTATAATTATACCATTAATTCAAACATTATACACATCATCTTATACATCAATTCTTTATTATTAATTTTGTCAACATGTTGGAACTCTTCCAACATTCCATTCAAACCATCTCATACCCATACCTTTGACCTCCAAAATGTCTCCCATGCAAGAGGCAAAATGCAAGACACAAATTAATCAAAATTTTCTCCCCCCTCTCAAGCATGTGGACGGCCACATGAAGGAAAAATGAACACATATGTTCATTTTTCATCCAACACCTTCATCTCTCAAGCTAATTCTCCTCCTTCTCTCTAACCTCTCTCTAAAATTCATTCACATCTTCAAATCTTCAAACACAAAATCATTCACATCTTCAAACCTTCAAACACCAACTCTTCACATCTTCAAATATTCAAACACAAGTCCTTCACATCTTCAAACCCATCTTCATATCTTCAAGAACATCTTCTTCCTAACATCAAACATAGTTTCTTTCTTCAAACATCTAAACCAAAACAAACAATCTTACCACTTAAACACCAAAATTTTGAACACCCCTATTTCAAGGTAAGAAATTTCACTCCTCAATTCAACTTAAATTCTTACTACTCATCACCTTCTCCTCTTAACTTAAGGTTATATTTTGGATTTTGAGGTACTTAGAAGACCACTTGGAGACATGCATGCATGGTGGTGAAACTTGAAGACTTGAAGAAGAACTAGTAGAGAAATTTGGACTACAAGGTAAGAATTGGACACTAGAGCCCTTCTTTCTTCTTCTTCCTATTTTTTTCAAATTTTAACACCCCTTTTTCATTTTTGAGAAATAGGGGCTGACCTTAGGTGATTTTGGATTTGAACAAAAAATTCCAAATTTAAAGCTTCAACTCGTCTCCAATCACCTACTACACAAGGTAAAGTGTAGTCTTTCTCATTTTCTTATCTCCTTCTTTTTCTCCTTAATTTTTCTCTCATTTTTCTAACTCCAAATTTTTGATATTTCTTAACTTAGGGGCTGACCTAAGAGGCCTCATCCAAAAATTGTGAAATTTATCCTTTTATTTCACAATTTCCAATTTTAAGGTGGGTGGAAAAATACTTTCCAACTTCTAGGTGTTTTTATTAAATTGCACGTAGAATTTTGATCATGAGCCCTTGAGATATATAATCTATGTATTGCATGTCAAATTTTATGTATCAAATCATGAAAATTCTCAAGAGTTGCTCAAAATTGCTATTTATTGAATTTTAGGTGCATGCATGTGCAATTTAATGTTCTATTTGATGATTTCTTGTATGTATTGGATATGCATGTGTATGATCTTTAAAATCCATGTTTTGGATGACTTATAACCTGGACAAGTCGAGCATAATTGATTAAATTTCAATTTTGGACTTAAAAATGTAAAAATGGAAAGTTGGTGGACTAAATTGCAAGAAAATGAAAGTTAAAGGACCCCTCTGCAAATTTCGATTTTTGGGACTGTACTCAGGTTCAAAAATGACTTTTGGACATTTTAATAAAGTTTTAAGAGTTTTAAGATAAATAAAATCAACCTTTAAAAGCCCAAGGACTAGATTGTAAAATTTTGAAAGTTTAAGGGCTACATTGCAAATTTTAAAACTGTACCAGACCTTAACTTTAAATTTTGAAAATTTTATTCTTAAGGTACTGGAAATGACATATTGTAAATGTAATCCAAAAATCCAAGTGTTTAGGGCTTGGAAAGTAAGTTTTCTAAAATTGAGGGACTAATGTGTAAAATACTAAACTTGAGGACCCAAATGAAATTTCCAGGACTTATGTAGCCCATGCACCTGGAAATACTAACTTAACTATAAATTAATTATATTTTGGACCCAAGGTTCAAATTTCATAACAATTGGACCCCTAAAAGCCTTAAAGGCAATTATTTCAAAATGGGACAAAAATGATATTTTCAAAAGTTAAAAGACCTTAACTTATTTCTTTTAAACAATGCTTTTGTCCCAATATTCTACTAACCTTAGTGGCATTTTCCAACTGGAATCACATTAAAAGCCCTTCCGGTTTGTGAGTTCCGATTATTTTAAACTTAAGGTCCGAATTGGCAATTTTTACAAATTTAGGTCCACTGTGAGAATTTTACAAAAACTCGACCTCAAAACTTTAAAAACCTGAATCTCTGGACAATTTGGAGAATTTAGGAACTGACCTCATAATTTTTCAAGGTCGGGATATTTATTTATTCAATTTTTAACCCCAAAAGTGTTAGTTTTTACAAAACGGGGCTAAATTGTAATTTTCTTTTATAAAGGACATAACTCAAATTATGTTTCTTTTTACTAAAATAGCCCTGGACCCTCTGACTTGGAGATTTAATTAAAGTATTTTATTTTCTCAAAAAAACCCTTGACTTATCGGACCGATTCGACCGATTAATACCCGATCGCGGGCGACTTCCCTCTTGCGGTTTTGAATCTATAACGGACTTATGTTCTACCTAATCTTTCAAGATATCGAAGAATGCTTATCCTTCCGATAATCATCTTCATCCAAATAACTCCACCAACGCCATATTTCTACTCGTGAATTTTCAAAAATTTCTGAATCGCTTCTCAATCAATCATACTCGATCGTCCTGGTTGATTGCTGTACTTGTATTTACTTTCTGCTGAGTCAACTTGGTGTGTCGAGCTCACGGTCGGAATGGATACGTCGGGGATGGAACCGGCAGCTCGGCCGCTATTCCACTCTTAGGCCCCATCGTCCTAATCCAATCGAGGGACGGAGTTTGTCCAAGGGAAGCGGTCATAGTACTTGAGGTATAATCATGATTATGACAATCCTGCCTAGCTAGCTCTCTTGTGGATTTGTCTTTGCCTATGGAGCGATAAGGTGATAAGTCTTGGACCATCTTGCTCGAGGAGTTACAAGAAAGAACGAAGGAATCGCCGTCCATCCACACGATTCCGGAGTTATCGGACCCGTTTGGTTGGCGCTACAAATCCGTGACGCAACCACTACTTATTTTTGCATTGGTTGGCACTACAAACCCGCACGCAACCATTATCTCTTGCATAGGATTGGCGTTACATTTCCGTCACGCAATCTTACTGTCTTGATCAATCACATAATGCTGTGTGACCATGAATCTGCTTTCTTGAATCGTATAAGTATATTACTTAAATATATTTATCACGACGCTTGTGGATGTGTGAATTCATGCATCATACTCACGCGTTTTCATATAATTGTTTTCTCGCATTAACTATATATCGCCACACTTGCACACGATCACCCCATCCACCGAGATTTCTCGTCTCATCCCCACTGTTTTCTAACCTTTAGATGAGGACTTCGTTGAAGATCTTTGAACCGCCTTGATTGAGCACTTTGTACTCGCATTGTTGGATTTACTATTTCTTGTTGTTATTGATGGACTCATTTCTTTTGACTGTTGTTGGACTATTTTATTTTCTTTTCATTCCGGTTTGTAACTGAAGGGCGTAGGACCCTTTGACTTTTAAGTTGTTATCGTTGGTTTATTTTCGAGGATGTAATTTGGATTATGGATTGTGGACTGTAATTTGTACCTACGTTATTTTATTTCCGCTGCTATTTTGACTCTGTTTCATTGGGTTCTCGATGATATTCATCTAGACTTTTTGGTTACTTGTATTTAAGTTGTGGATCATCGTCGCGTCCCGTTTGGGGCGTGACAGACCGGTCAACGCCACCGGTCGACACCCTGGTGGACCGATCGACCTGGCCAGTTTCTATTCCGTCTCATTTTTTTGTTCCAAAAATCATCTCCAGGTACGGGTTGCCCTATAGGGTGACCGGTTGACCTCGAGACAGAAATGTTGTCCAATTTTTGTCGAAAATAAACCTCAAGAAATACTCCGAAAATTTAGTAAAAATATTTTAAACCGATCGGAAGTATTTAGACAACATTTAGAAACTTTGTTTTGAAGTAGAAACTTATGAACATAAAATCATTAAAAGTGTTGTCCAATTTTATCTAAAATAGAACTTGAAGAAATACTCCGAATAAATAGTAAAAACATTTTGAATCATTTAGGAGTATTTGGACAACAATTAAAAACATTGTTTTGGTGTAAAAATAAAATCATCAAAATTAAGATAAAAACATGTATCAAACAATCTCCCCCTTTTTGATGATTACAAACCAAAATAATTTTTAGAAATATTAGGGGACAATTTGTTTTTTTTAAAAAATGATTTCGCGGTAAAAACATCTAACCGTATAGAAGCGACTAACATTTCCAAAATACATAAGCTACCAAATAAGGGAGTGAAAATATTCAAGAATAAGCACAAGCTCCCCCTATCATCAAGCACATCAAGAGTATAGTTCAAATAATCAACCACAAGCTAAAAGCTTAGCTTTTACGAATTGTACTTAAGTACAAGAGCTTATAAGCTCCCCCTGTCAACAAAACACCATAAGATAAGTATATAAGATCATCATACAACAAAATGACTAAGTATAGTCCACAACTTGTGGCTTTGAGAAGCCATAGCTTATAGCTTTTATATCGAGCTTTTATTAGCTTTTTTGAGCTAACGAGCCAATTTCATGTTTCTCCCCCTTTGGAATCATCAAAAAGAATGTTAGGATGATAAAAACATTATACAAGAATATCAAAGTGCGCCTAGAATAGGATTTATCAACCATTGAAAAAAATTAGGCTTAGAGTCCGAAGAAATGGGAGAAATATATTATGAAAGATCCATAAGCTCGTTTGTTTGCCAAGACATGATCTCAATAAGTATTAAAGACTTTTGGAAGCAAGAGAATCATGTAGAAGTTGAAATTTTCATTGAAACATTTGATCGAACACTTGGCGGGTGTTAAAAATAAAAGAAGGTGTATATAGCCCTTGTAAAAGATATTAAGCCAAGTTTTTTTTAACCCATCACAAAAAGCAAATATTTCAACATATATCCAACACATAAGAGGCTCAACAAAGTAAATTCTCAAGGGTTCGACCCAGTTGAGATAATTTTAGCCAAAAAGATCAAGGCATTACGAATGCCATCAAGCAAAAATTTTAAATAACCATCAAGTAGCTCACATCATCAAGCAATGCATATAAGACATTACAAATGTCCCAAATTATCCATCAAAAAAAAATGAACAAGGTATCGCAAATGCATTTAAGCAAAAATTAAAAGAAGCACTTTTACCATCAAGTACTTCATACCAATTATCAAACAATGCCAAATAGAGTAATTTTACCCTCAAATGCTCCAACAAGGCCAATACCACAATAATCAAAAGCTACTAGCATTCTTACTAGATCATCCCTTTTAAGAAAAACAAGCAAATCTCATTAGTGCAATAGAGTTGTACAAAAGTTCATAAGACTACAAAGCAACAAGGATAAGAAGAAATTCTAAGATAAATAACGGATAGAGACATCAAGCCTTATCCGAAGAGAAGCAAGCTGCGAGAATAAGCTCTTTGATGAATTTCTTCAATTTTCCCATAGACTTTTTCAATCTGGAGTTTTCTTCCTTCACAACCCGAAGCTCTTTTCTAAGAGATGCAACATCTCTAAATGCCTCTCTTTCCACCTTTTCCATTCTCTCTTTAAGATTCAAGTCCTCAACATCCGGCTCATTTTCTTCATCCTCTCCTTCATTATAGTGTTCTTCCTCATTTCCTTCATTTTCTTCCTACCTAACTTCTTGTTCCTCTTCTTCATTTCCCACATAGTCTTCTTCCTCATCTTCTTGTTCCTCAACATTCTCTCTACTAATATTTTCAACCTCATTGTCATTAAAGAAATCATCCCGAGGTTGTTGTGGATTTCGAGCACGTCCCCTAGCGGCTTTGGTGGGAACCCGTGGTAAGTTTTGTCGCATTCTTACCATTTGGAGAATGTTGGCATTATCATAGTCATTATGACGAATTTCGGTATTCATTTCACTTTCCGGGTAGCCCGATAGGTATAGTAGTCGACAAATCAAATTTTCCAACGTATATTTTTTCTTAGTAAGCCTTCTTGATTCCGACAAATAATACACAAAAATAGCCCCATAATTCACTCTTTCTCCTCGGATAATCTTATAGGTAAGAAAGAGTTCGAGATTACTCGGGAGTTTTACTTCTTTTCCACAAACACAATAGGAGCAAATAATAGACATAATCCGATAATTTGGCGGCATTGCCGAGAAGGTTACTTCCGGAAAAACTCCTAAAAATGTTTTTACATCATAAAGAGAGACACCAAAAAGATCATCATCCCAATGAGCGCAATCAACATTTTCAACTCCATCATTCGGCACATTAAAATGATTATAGATATCGGCCAATGTCCACGAAAAATGCCTACCATTAACGAATGTATGAAGTTCCAACGGATTATCTTCCGTAGCATCAACAATCCACATATTTGCATAAAAACGTTTTATAAGCTCGTCATCATAATGCAAACATGGATTATCCCATAATGAAACCCAACCTTGAATTTCGAAATAAGCCCTAATTTCCGGATATTCATCATGAAAAGCCATAAATCGAGCCATACGAGTTCAAGCAATTTTCTTATCGTTCAATCCAATATTCTCATAATGCTCCTCCGCAAGTTTATTTAGAAATCGAAATCTATTGGCTCTAGAGGGAGGCTCGTAAAGAAGTGATAACTTACTTGAATCTCAATGAATGTTTGATTTTGAAACCCCGGCTCTCAATTCATCAATCTCTTCTTCCGTGAGCCGGTTTTGATTATCTCCTTGTGGAATATCATCTTGTTGGGGGTTGGAGAAAGATTCTCCCCTTTGCTTTCTTCTCATCTTTTGAGGATTTCGTCCGGTGAATTGTTGAGGTGCCATGAAAACAAGATGAATTTGAGTGATATAAACTCAAAGATGAGATAATTAGAGAAATAATAAGAGAATAAGAGAAATATTTGAGGAAGAAGGAGCTAGGGTTAAATCGATTTTAGAAGGAGAAAAGAAAAGTAGCGACCTCTGTTTCAATATAAAATATTCTCGCCTGTCTAATATAACTCTGCCGACCGGTCGACGGTCTCCGCGATCCCCTGATCGACGGTACTGCTCCCGGTACCGATTTTGATAATTTCATTTTCCGAGAATTTTCCAAAATTCAATTTTTCACCCCAAAAGTTTTAAAACTTTGCAAAAGATAATTATGGACTAAATCCAACAAATATGAGTTTCGAAAACATGAATTCGAGAAAAACGAGATTTTACGAGTAGTGCCCTTTTGAGAAAAAATCACAAAATCATTTAGTGGCACTTAAGGAGATAAAATGAAATAGTTTTGAAAGATAAGTGCATAAACAATATACAAACAAAATATCGAGTTCTAAGAATAATACGAGTGAACATACCTCGATGGTTTAAGAATCTCTTAGAAGAATTAATAGACGATAGCGAATGAGTTCCTACACAATACTTTAAACAAATTTTGCACAAGATATAATAGCACAAACGTAGGCCAAACAATAAGAGATATCATAATAAAATACTTATGCTATAGAGATCCATAAGAGTTTAAAAACAATATGTAAGGTCTCATTTTCTGTCATAACCCGGAACTTTTCATATTTATTTACATGATTTATATCATTTATAAACATAAATACATGCATATTAATATTTCATATTGACATTAGAACACATGAATAATCTTGATATGTCAATTTTTAGTTTAATTATGTTAGGTTACTACTTGTGCACTATTTAAAGAAATCGGGTAATAAATATTTTGAGCTTTATTCTATTATATCAATTGATTTATTTGAGTTTATAAAGTACAAATATATGTTGAGTATACATTTTTAAATACATGTATATGTAATTAATTGTTAATCATAAGTTGAGGGGTCAATATGCATTTTAAACACACTTTAAGGGCTAAAGTGCAATTTTTGAAAACATTGCATTATTGCTTCTTTAATGTGAATTTTTGACAGCTACATGGTGAAATGAATCTGGAAGTTTCATCATTGATTGGGAAAAAAACAAAACAAAACAAGGAAAGAAAGAAAAGGAAGGAAAAAACTTACATATGCTCATTCTTCATCAAAATCCAAGATTCTTCCAACTTTTCTTTGATTTTTGTTTAGGAAAGCAATCTTACATATATATCTTTGGTTAAGAAGGATATATCCTCAAATAATTGGTAATTATATCTAGTTTTTGTTAATTTTTGTTATATAAACATTTGAT
This sequence comes from Rehmannia glutinosa, assembly GCA_016081115.2. Lineage (NCBI taxonomy): Eukaryota > Viridiplantae > Streptophyta > Magnoliopsida > Lamiales > Orobanchaceae > Rehmannia > Rehmannia glutinosa. Next base: position 158,179,237 of record CM071926.1, on the reverse strand, counting down.
AGCACATATAGTCATAGTTGTGAATGTTTGCTCCTTTAATCTTTCAATACATGTAATATAATGGTTAGATCTTAAATATATGTTCATAAAAATGTTTATGCATGAGTTTAGTTTATGTTTTTGAGTTTTAAGAAGTCAAACATCAGATTTAGGGTTTGTAAAACAAGAAAGAACAAAAAAAACACAAAGTTGCTATAGTATAAAAATCTGTTTTACTATGTTGTAGAGAAAGTTGCATTTGAAGGTCTAAAATCATGAGTTTTAATTATTTGAAGGCATGGTTATATTTTTATACATGTTAATTAATTTTGGTAAAAATTTGGGAGTGATTGAATACATTAAGAGGTGTGAAAATCTACATGAACTATAAGGTGACAACATGATCCCCTGTTTCTGCCCAGTAGCAGTTTTCTTCTGTATTGCTCTATTTCGACCGATGTACTCTCCAAATGTGGAGTTTTGTAAAACATAAAAGTTGTAGACAATTGAATTAGCTTTTCAGTCCAACTTGAATCATCTTAATATCAGTTTGCTATAGAAAGTTATGGTGAAAATACTAAAGGCTGCCAGAGTGAAATTTTCAGACGTTTTAGTTGAATATTTTCTAAGTTTTGTCAATTGTGATTAGTTAAAATGCATACATGGCATACATACATGACTTCATTAATACTTAGTGTATGATATTAAATTGTGGTACCCTCATGTGTTTGGGTCCTTTAGGATTAGCTTTGAGACTTTTAGGTCTCCAACAATTATTGGAGCTATTTCTAGCCCGACAAGTATTTACCGTATGACCCTTTTTACCGCAATAAAAACAAGTAACAATTTTTGGAGCATAATGACCGACATGCATAGGGACTTGATTTCTTTTCATATGATAAACAACACTAGGCTTATGATCAAGTCCTTGTTTCAATTTATAACAACTACGAACATCAATAATATCGGTCATTTTATCGGTACTCAAGTTGTATTTTGATAAATCCTTTTTCATGCAATTTATATCCTCAACAAGAGTACTATTTTCTGTTTGATAAATGGTTTTATCATGATTTTGATGATTTTGTTTTTATACCAAAACAATGGTTTTAAAGGTTGTCCAAATACTCCTAAATGTTTTTAAATGGTTTTAATATTTTCCGGAGTATTTCTTCAAGTTCTATTTTATATATAATTGGACAACACTTTTAATGATTTTGTGTTAATGTATTTTTACATCAAAACAATATTTCTAAATGTTGTCCTAATACTCCCGATCGGTCTAAAATGTTTTTACTATTTTTTTGGAGTATTTCTTGAAGTTCATTTTCGACACAAATTGGACAACTCCTCTGTTTTGAGGTCAACCGGTCGCCCTATGGGGCAACCCGTACCTGAAAGTTGTGCAAAATAGAAAACTTCATGTTTGCAGAAAATGGTGAGGGTGACCGGTCACCCTATAGGGACCGGCACGGTGACGTATAGGTCGACCTATAGGCGACCGGTACTGAAGGTTGGTTCAAATTTGCAAACTTCTCTGTTTCGGTTTTTGAAAAGGGCAACCGGTTGGACCCTAGGGTGACCAGGTCGGACCCCTCGTCGGCCGCCTGTAAAAATGTGTTCTTATTTTCAAACGTCTATTTGTGCGCGACCGGTTGCCCTATGTTTTGACAGCAAAATTCTAACCGTTGTGCAGCAGACAGCTTTTCCCTAAATTGTGGAGTTGATTTCTAACAGCTATAATCTTGATTTTAATTGCAATTTTTTTGTAGATATCAGATTCCAAGAGGAGCCTATCAAGTATCAATCATCTCCTATAAATAGAGGAAGATTTGAAGCACAACAACAAGGGAGAACAACACAACACAACAAGATATACTCAAGCAAACACTTGGTCTTCTATTGTCATTATTCTTGTTGTAATTTGCCTAGCTTATCACTTTCATATCCTTGAGGTCTAGGCTATTCTTGATTACACTTACACTCAATTGTATAATTCATTATCGAGTTGTAATTTTGAATTTTTGGGATTATCATTCAACACAAGATATCCTTGTGAGTGTTCTTGTGGTAAGAACACACTTGAGTGATCTAGGTGTTAGGTGTAAGAAGATTGTGGTAATCTTCTTGTTGAGGTGTTGAAGAATTTGGTATTCTTCAAGGTTGAAGATTGTGGTAATCTTCACAAGGTACCATTGGAGATTGTGGTAATCTTCAAGATAGATTGTGGTAATCTCAAAGGTGGTGTTGAAGAAGAGTGTGGTGCTCTTCAAGGTGTTGTTGTAAGTTGGTCTTTGTATTAATTTTGGTAATTAATAAAATCTTTTTCTTTTTGAAATCCATCCCTGATATCTTTGGGGTGGTAGAGGATTAGGCCCTAGGTGGGTTGAACCTCTATAAATCGACGTGTGTTGTTTACATTCTGCACCTTCTATATTGTCTTGGCTTGTTTTGTTCGAAAAAGAGGATACAATCGAAAAGATGGAGATAATCTATTCACCCCCCTCTAGATTATCGTAGCCGCTTGGACTTACAAGTGGTATCAGAGCCAAACTCTTTGGCAAGCTCGTTTCACATCACGAGTGAAGAGGAACGATCGTCGGCTCTGACGAAGCTCAACTTTCCGCACCTCCACCACCAAGCCACCTCTATTTGATTCCAAAAATTATTTATTTTGGAAAGAAAGAATGGAATGCTATTTACAAGGTTGCGGGTTCGATATTTGGAACATCATCATCAATGGAGAATCCATTCCAATGAAAGACACACCATACACCTCCAAAGCTCTCAAGGAGCTCAATGATGAAGAAAAGAAAACCATCTCCTTAAATGGTAAAGCTCTCAATATTTTGTATTGCTCACTTACTAATTTGGAATATGAACATATTGTAGGAATTCGATCGGCACATGAAGTATGGCAAAAATTAGAAGCCATCTATGAAGTATTTGCAAATGAAAGGAGTCAAACAAAAGCATCTACTTCTCAAAGGGATACAAGTTCAAATCTAAGGAACAAGCCTTTTACAACTTCCAACTATGAAGTAGTCGAAAAATGTTTTATGGGCATCGAAGAAGAAAACGAGGTATGTCTTAAACCCTCTACTTCCTATGATATTGTCATTCAAAATGATTATAGTTATTTGCAAAATAATTTTGATGATCTTCAAAATGAATTCCAAAATTTACTAGTTAAGTACAAAAATTTGAAAAAGGAATTCAATGTTTTGAAAAATGAAAAGGATAGTTTATTTACTTCCTATGAATTACTATCATGTGCTCACACCACCACACTTGACAAGGTTAGAAACCTTGAAAAACAAAATAGTACTCTTGTTGAGGATATTAATTGCATGAAAAATGATTTATCAAAATCCAACTTGAGTACCAATAAATTGCCCAATGTTGTGAATGTTAATGGTTGTGATAGTTTGAATAGTGAACTTGATCATGAGCCTAATATTGTCAAGCATATGAAAAAGAATCGAGTTCCTATGCATGTTAGTAATATTACTTGCTTTTATTGCGGCAAAAAGGGTCATACGGTAAATACTTGGCGGGCTAGAAATAGATCTAATTATCTTTGGAGACCTAAATGTCTCAAGACTAATCCCAAAGGACCCAAGCACTTGAGGGTACCACAAATAATGTTATATTAGGTACCCGGCGAAATAATAATCGAAGAAAATTCATACCGCCAAGAAAATATCAAATGACCATTTCATTTGATCAGAGGAGAAAACATTTTCAACAAAGTCATTTTCCAAGAAGAGGAAATAATCAAAAATGGGATGAACAAAATCCTTGGAAATGGCAAAGACATCATCAATAAGATGATTTTTCAAGAGAAAGACACTTTCAAAATTGGGAAGGCCACAATGCTTGGAAATGGAGCAATTGGAGAAACCATCACCAACATGAAGATTTTCAAAAGGGAAGATATCATCAACAATGGGAACGACACAACCCAAGGAAATGGCGAAATTGGTAAACCGTATCTCCCTATTTAAATATGTATTTTATTTTCTTGCATATTTTTGTTTGTGTCTAAATTGCAAAATGATTTTTCAAAATGAGTTTAAATATTTATTTTTAAAAATTTAAAGTCTTCAATATATTTTCAAAATATTTTTGAAAAGAAGACCTTGCATAATGTTTCTAAAACTCTTGTGCATTTACTTAGACTTATGTGGTTTATTATCTCCTATGTAGTTATGTAGCACAAACATGCTTAAGATATCTCTTATTGCTTAGCCTACACATGTATTATTATGTTTGTGCAATGTTTGGTTTAAGAATTGTGTAGGATTTACATATCTCTTTCAGTGGTTATCTACTCGTAATATATCAAGAGAGATATGAACTATCGAGGTACGCTCATTATTGCTATTCATATCATAAACTCGATACATATTATGCCATATGCCTAGGTGCTTATTTTAATAAGTCATGCATTTTATTGCACATATAAATGCCATTATTCTTGGATGCTTATGTCAAAGCTTTTGTTCATATGATTCTTGTAAATGAGGTCTCAACTATGTGCTCTCGTATTTTCATATTTCAAAAGAGACCTTATATAGCTTTCTACAAGCTTATTTGAACTTACATGTTGTATTATATTCTTGATGATTTTCTTTAAGCATAGTATGTGTTACTTGCTATAGTATCTCTATTATTCGATATTACTATGCTTTTGTGCAAGATTCTTAGTTGAGATTTTGCAGAAATTTTTGGTATTTCATAACACGTTTGATGAACAAGGCAAGGTTAGTAATTCAAAGGTATTGTCAAGAAGAAGGTATTGATTTTGATGTAATATTTGCACTCATACCACATTTAGAAGTTATTTGCACTTTACTTGCTCATTCTTGCTTTGAGAAAATTTCAAGCTTTACCAAATGGATTTTAATTCCAATTTTCTAAATGGTTTTATTCAAATAGAAGTCTATCGGAGTTTAAAATTTTAGGCCAAATGATTTTTATAAAAGGCCTTGTACGGTTGATATATCCCGTATATGGTTTGATAGACTTAGCTATTTTTCCAAAATAATTTTACAAGAGGTAAAGTTGATACTACATTGTTTTTGAAAAAGAGCAAGATTGTTTACTTGTGCAAATTTACGTTGATATTTTTGGTGCTACTAATAATATTTGTGCAAGACATTTTTCCAAGTCAATGCAAGGTGAACATAAGGTGATCATGATGAGGGAAGCTCAATTTCTTCATTGGAATTTAAGTTCAACAATGCCAAAAAGGTGGTTATATTCCACACTCAAAGTATAGAAAAGAAGAAATGAGGCATTGAAAAGGAAAGAACTATTTCAACCTACATGGCTACAAATGCGAAAATTGACAAAAGGTTGAAGTAGGCATGTTGATTGACAAACATATTTGAGGTTTGCTTATCTTCGTCTATTACTCCTTAAGACTCGACATTTTATATACCTTATGTCTATATGCTCGACTTAAAACAATCCCAACGAATCTCATTAAAGTGCCGTTAAAAGAAATTTTCAAATATTTGTAAGGCACTTCTTCTTATGACTTGTTCATCCAAAGTTTTAAAACGTTATTATTTTTCAGGATAACAAGTCCGGTGTAAATTTTTCTTAAAATATGGTTCGTCATAATCGAACTAAACATATTGAGATTCGATATTTTTTTTAAAAGGGATTGCATGTTTTAACAAAAACTTGAGATGTGTTTAATTCCGTCTCAAGGATAACTCGCGGACTTTTTAATCACTCACCGCCAAGTATTTTACCTCATTTAGAGCTTGATTATGACATAATGTATATTGAATGAGGTCTACGTTTGCATTTTGCACGTTTTCAAAACTTAGGGGCGAAAAATCAGATTTTTGGATCAAATTTCAAACTTTCAAAACAGAACAGAACCAGTGGGCTGCCAGGGCAAAGGCCGACCGGTCGCCCACTAGCTCGACCGGTCGCCCATGCCTGTGACCAGTCGCCCTTAAGAAATTTTGGCTTAAATTGCATCTAATTTCCAGACTTAGTCATCTAAGGCTCATTTTGGTCAGTGTTCGTCCCTTTCGTAAAATACACACAAATTTCACTTCAAATGTGTTTTATTGCATACATTTCATATCTTGGATGTATTTAGGCTCGATTATCATCATCATTGCTCGTCTTTACCGATTAAATGGTAAGAATTCTACTTCCTTATCTCAATTGGGTTGAACCCTTGAGAACTTGGCCTATATGTATTTTCTTGATGAAATTTGTATATGTTTGTGATGAAATTGTTATTTATGATATATTGTATTGTGTTTAAACTGATTTGGTGATGAAAAACTTGGCTTGATTGCATTTACAAGGGCTATATATATCTTCTTCAATTTTTGACGCCCGCCAAGTGTTCGATAAAATGTCTCAATGAAAAATTCATCACCTACATGATTCTCTCGATTTCAAAAGCCTTGTATATTTATAGAGATCATGTTTTGCAAATCAAATGAGTTTTCATAAGCTTCTATAAGTCGTATGATCGACTCTTTCCTCCTATTTGGTCTATAAGCTTCAATGTTCAAATCGCTCGATACATCGGTTTAGTTACGCATTTTGATATGATTATATGATGTTTTTATCGTGCTAACATTCTTTTTGATGATTCCAAAAGGGGAGAAACAGGTTATAAGCTTATTAGCTCATAGAAGCTAAGTTAAGCTAAACCAAAGAAGCTATAAGCTATGGCTTCCTAAAGCCATAAGTTGTGCATTATACTTAGTCAAATTGTTGTATGATGGACTTATATACTTGTCTAGTGATGTTTTGTTGACAGGGGGAGCTTATAAGCTCTTGTACTTAAGACCAATATGTAAAAGCTAAGCTTTTAGCTTGTGGATGATTGCTTTTACATTACTCTTGTTATGCATATTGATAGGGGGAGCTTTTGCTATATATGTTTAATATCTCTACTCACATCTTTGTGATTATATTGCGTGGAATGTTGTCGCTCACAACGGATAGTTCTTTTTTAACCGGTAAAATTGTTTTGGTTTCAAAATCGACCTTGTTAAATTGTTTTGGTTTGTAATCATCAAAAAGGGGGAGATTGTTTGATAAATGGTTTTATCATGATTTTGATGATTTTGTTTTTATACCAAAACAATGGTTTTAAAGGTTGTCCAAATACTCCTAAATGTTTTTAAATGGTTTTAATATTTTCCAGAGTATTTCTTCAAGTTCTATTTTAGATATAATTGGGCAACACTTTTAATGATTTTGTGTTAATGTGTTTTTACATCAAAACAATGTTTCTAAATGTTGTCCTAATACTCCCGATCGGTCTAAAATTTTTTTACAATTTTTTCGGAGTATTTCTTGAAGTTCATTTTCGACACAAATTGGACAACTCCTCTATTTTGAGGTCAACCTAGGTCGCCCTATAGGGCAACCATACCTGAAAGTTGTGAAAAAAGAAAAACTTCATGTTTGCGAAAAATGTTGAGGTGACCGGTCACCCTATAGGGCGACCGTGGCGTTGATCGGTCGACCTATATAGGCGACCGACTGAAGGTTGGTTCAAATTTGCAAACTTCTCTGTTTCGGTTTTTTGAAGAGGGCAACCGGTTGGACCCTAAGGTGACCGGTCGGACCCCCCGTCGACCGGTCGCCCTGTGTAAAAATGTGTTCTTATTTTCAAACGTCTATTTGTGCGCGACTGGTCGCCCTATCTTTTGACAGCAAAATTCTAACAGTTGTGCAGCAGATAGCTTTTCCCTAAATTGTGGAATTGATTTCTAATAGCTATAATCTTGATTTTAATTGCAATTGTTTTGTAGATATCAGATTCCAAGAGGAGCCTATCAAGTATCAATCATCTCCTATAAATAGAGGAAGATTTGAAGCACAACAACAAGAGAGAACAACACAACACAACAAGATATACTCAAGCAAACACTTGGTCTTCTATTGTCATTATTCTTGTTGTAATTTGCCTAACTTATCACTTTCACATCCTTGAGGTCTAGACTATTCTTGATTACACTTGCACTCAATTATATAATTCATTATCGAGTTGTAATCTTGAATTTTTGGGATTATCATTCAACACAAGATATCCTTGTGAGTGTTCTTGTGGTAAGAACACACTTGGGTGATCTAGGTGTTAGGTGTAAGAAGATTGTGGTAATCTTCTTGTTGAGGTATTGAAGAATTTGGTATTCTTCAAGGTTGAAGATTGTGGTAATCTTCACAAGGTGCCGTTGGAGATTGTGGTAATCTTCGAGAGAGATTGTGGTAATCTCAAAGGTGGTGTTGAAGAAGAGTGTGGTGCTCTTCAAGGTGTTGTTGTAAGTTGGTGCTGTATTAATTTTGGTAATTAATAAAATCTTTTTCTTTTTGAAATCCATCCCTGATATCTGGGGTGGTAGAGGATTAGGCCCTAGGTGGGTTGAACCTCTATAAATCGACGTGTGTTGTTTACATTCTGAACCTTCTATATTATCTTGGCTTGTTTTGTTCGAAAAAGAGGGTAAAATCGAAAAGATGGAGATAATCTATTCACCCCCCTCTAGATTATCGTAGTAATTCTTGGACTTACATTTTCTTTTTTTCAAGGTTTCTAACTTTATCAAGTGTGGTGGTGTGAGCACATGATAGTGATTCATAAGAAGTAAATAGACTATCCTTATCATTTTTCAAAACATTGAATTCATTTTTCAAATTTTTGTAGTTAACAAGTAAGCTTTGGAATTCATTTTGAAGGTCATCGAAATCATTTTGCAAATCACTATAATCATTTTGTATAACAATATCATAGGAAGTAGAACGTTTAAGACATACCTCATTTTCTTCTTCGATGCACATAAGACAATGTTCAACTTCTTCATAGTTGGAAGTTGTAAGAGGCTTGTTCCTTAGTTTTGACATTGTATCCCTTTGAGAAGTAGATGCTTTTGAGTTGCTCCTATCATTTGCATATACTTCATGAATGGCTTTTAATTTTTGCGATACTCCATGAGCCGATCGAATTCCTACGATATGATCAAATTCCAAATTAGTAAGTGAACAATATAAAATATTGAGAGCTTTACCATTTAAGGAGATGATTTTCTTCTCTTCATCATTGAGCTCTTTGAGGCCTTTTGAGGTGTGTGGTGTGTCCATTATCGGAATGGATTCTCCATTAATGACGATGTTCCAAATATCGAACCCGCAACTTTGTAAATAGCATTCCATTCTTTCTTTCCAAAATGTAAAATTTTTGGAATTATATCTAGGTGGCTTGGTGGTGGAGGTGCCGGAAAGATAAGCTTCATTCGTAGCCGACGATAGTTCCTATTCACTCGCGATGTGAAACGAGCTTGCCAAAGAGTTTGGCTCTGATACCACTTGTAAGTCCAAGTGGCTACGATAATCTAGAGGGGGGGTGAATAGATTATCTCCATCTTTTCGATTATGCCCTCTTTTTCGAATAAAACAAGCTAAGACAATAATAAAGGTGCGGAATGTAAACAACACGCGTCGATTTATAGAGCTTCACCCCACCTAGGGACTATGTGCTCTACCACTCTAGTATATCCGGGATGGATTTCAAAAAGGAAAAAGAATTTTAATAATTTCCAAAATTAATACAAATTCAACTTACAACACCTTGAACCACACTCTTCTTCAACACCACCTTTGGAGATTACTACAATCTTCCTTTGAAGATTACCACAATCTTCCTTCAACGACACCTTTGAAGATCACCACAATCTTCAATCTTGCAGAATACCAAATTCTTCAACACCTCAAGAGCACCACACTCTTGAAACACCTATCACCTAGATCACCCAAGTGTGTTCTTACCACAAGAACACTCACAAGGATATCTTGTGTTGAATGATGACCAAAATCAAGATTACAACTCAATAATGAATAATACAATTTGAGTGCAAGTGTAATCAATAAATGAAAGCCTAGACCTCAAGATGTGAAAGTGATAAGCTAGGCAAATTACAACAAGAATAATAACAATGAAGAACAAGTGTTTGCTTGGAATGTATCTTGTTGTGTTGTATCTCAATTGTTGTTTTGGTTGCTCCAAAACTTCCTCTATTTATATGAGATGATTGATCAAGCATATGCTCTTCTTGGGGATTGAAAATCTACAGAAAAATACAATTAAAATCAAGAATATAGCTGTAGGTCCCAAGGGGTGTGAGTGTAAGGTTTAGAAGGGGGGGATTGAATAAACCTTACCAACTTTTCGATTTAGTCCTTTTAAATATTCAGAGTTAATACTTCACAAATTGAATCCTTGATGGACAAACTAAGTTAGTTAATCAAAGAGTTAGTTACTCAACGGACTCGATCGAGTTGTTGATAGAATAACTCAACTGTTTTGACTAAAGACTTAACTCGACTGTGATTTGTTTTCAGCGGAAGACTTTACACTCTTAAATTTGGTTTAGTAGAGATTTAATACTTGGTTTTAGTACTTAGAGATTATCAAGTGGATAGCAAATTTATCAAAGAGTTAAATAAATAAAGTGCGAGGAATTAAAGTCTTTGAAATGTAAATGACACGATAAGTTTTTATAGAGGTTCGAAGATGGGGTAATTCTTCTACTCCTCTCTTCTCCAACTCCTAGAGGAATCCACTAGGTATTGATCAAGATATCAGTGGTAACAATCTAGATACAAGTCTTGATCACACAACTAACTTGATCCTTTAGGACTCGATGCTGAGATGCTTTGGTCACGCAGTGGCTTCTCGTGACGACTCAACTTCTTCACAGGGCGGGCGCCGCCTTGCTACTACAGCCCACTTGCTTAAGCTCTTTGAATTTGATCACGAAGCCCTCCAAAAACTTGAGACTGGTTCGACCTTGAACCTTCCTACAATCCTCCGTGGAATGTAGACCCCTTGATTCTTCAACAATTTCCTCTTCAACTGATTGAAGTTATCTTTCCTCCACATGTGAGTGTTGGATTGATTTTCTTCGTAATGTAGGCTTGAGGATTAATCTTGAATGATTTGAGAATATTTTTGTTCTTGTTCAAATGTTTGCTTGAATGTTCGTGGTTCGAGGTAACCTTCTCTCGAGTCATTCCTCGGCCTTTTATAGCGATCTTTCAAAAATCTGTCCGTTGAAGAGATAGCTTATTTTTGAAAGTCACTTGTGGTTGTTGGCTTGTCTTGTTGCGATCCTTGGAATTGCCACTTCCTCGTATGAATTGTTCTTGACTTTTCGAGTTCGACATGGTGCGATGCTTCCCATTGGTTCATTCCTTTTGCACGCTTCGGGACTAAGCACTTCAAGAAAGGTAGTATGGAGGTATTACTTGTTTAAGTAATTCCCTTGATTTACGTAAACGGATCTCTTCCATTATCTCGACTTGATTGCATTTCCTTGCTTTCCCCAGGTGACTTAGAGTCGCCTTCCAATCATTGGATGACTCTTTCTCACTTCAACTTGAGACTTGGCTATCTTGAGTTGACTTGACTGATACTCTACTCACCGCATCTCACCGCTCATTCATCGAGTTCCGTCTTCTCTTCTTTGCCATACTCGGTTTTCTTGCGAGTCTTCCTTCTAGTCTCCAGTCTCCGATTGTCTTCTTGCATGTTTAGGCATAGGCGACTTAACTCACTTGACCACCCTATTTATTACAATGCGCTTTACAACGAAAATGGGGTGCCAACTTCCTATTCTAAGTTTTACATGGCATTCATCAAAATCTAAACAATAAATTTCCCAACAATTTCCCCTTTTTGATGATGCCAAAACTTAAAACATTCAAAATGTAAATAGCAAAGATACATACAGATAGTGCATTCATAGAGAATGTATGCGTAAAATCAATCCTTTTATTGATCATAACATTGTTGTCCTTTTACACAACAGTTTACAAGGTGTATCAGAGCAAACATTTATGTCTACACAAAAATAGAGAATTTACTGATTTATTACAGAAGACTTACATGAAATGTATTTACATAGTAAAATACATGAAGGGGTGGATGACAACACTTCATCTCCTTCGCTTCCTCCTTCTTGCTTCTTCACTCTGTCATCTTCCTCGGTCTTCTTTTCTTTTTCTCATCTTTAGTCCGCTTTCTTCTTCTTTTCATATGCCTTCCTGCAAGGCGACTTCATCTCTTCTTATTCTTTCTTGTCTCTCCTCCCATAGCTGAGTTTGTCTTTTATTTTCTTCTTCAATTCTTTTCACATACTCGATTGTTCTTAGCCACTTGCGTTGGCTACTTCGTCAAAACCCCAAGAGATCCCTCCTTTCTTGCCTGGATCTATGTACTCAATGTTTTTGGGCGGAGGTCTAGGTCCTAAACCTCTTCCTCCACCACTCGCTTCTTCCTTTACCTCTTCCTCCGGGCGTGTATTGTCTTGACGGTCTTCTTCTTCCCACCGAGTGACTAGCGGAGAATGACCCGGCAGTGGAGTGATCGGTTTGAGTCCGTCGCTTCTTCTTCTTCACATAGTGTGAGACCCTTTTCCCAAGATAAGTCCCGGCTTGAGCCATGGACATGTTTGCGAAGTATGCTTCGATGCGGCGTTTTAAATTCATCAACTCGATCTCGCTCGAGTTTCGGCATCGAGATGGCATACGTGTCTCTGCTCTCTTTGGAATGCCTCCGTGTTGTTTCGAAATATCCATAACTCGGGCATTCATCATTCCTTCCACTTCTCCATCCTCGCTTCAATCGCTCTTTCTCTTGTCACCATAGGTACAACAGTGTTGGAGTGGCGAGTCACTAGGAGTTTTTGATAATATCACCAGTGACAAGACCTTGTTGGGGTTTGTGCAATCATCAAGGTCACATCTCTCGATCCTTCCCCCTCAACAGACTTCCCTTTCTTTTCTCTTGAAACTTCCTCACCGTGTCTTTCCCTTCACAAATGCTCCCTCCTTCTCAACTTCGGATCTCTTGGCGCTTTTAGGTATTCCTCTTCCCCTTTTTGGCATCATCAAAGGAGAGAAACCTTGAAACAAACTAGCGAAAGCGGGAAGTCGAGTCTGGCGATAGCCAAGTTCGCTTGAGTCCGCTCACGGAGTATGCGGCGCGAAACTCGGGCGAGTAGTGTTGGATTCACCAGTAATTAACTTCATCTCGGCCATGAGAAGGCTGAATTTTCGATCCATGTTTTCTTCCATACGCGAGAGCTCATTGTTATTTTGCTCACGCAAATGCTTTATCTCAATGTGAGATTCATGCATGTGCTCAATGTGTTCTCTCAACTTTGTCTTTGCATCGGATTCTCATCTCGCCATACCAACTTGTTGAACAATGTTCAAATATCTAGCTTGTTCCACGTGCATTGTTTCGTTGTTGCCACCACTCCCGATTCGACTATTATGCCTCTCAAGTCGCAGATAAGGTTGGCATCTCTCATTATCTAGTCTCATGTCCATCGAGGCCTGGTGCCTCTCCATCCGCTTCAATTTCAAAGAAAATAATGCTTTGAACACCTCCCGAACTTCGCTTGTTCCTCTGGTGCGGTGGACGCCAAGAAGCGTCAAAATCATAGTCACCGAATGATGGTATCGATGGAATGACAGATCTGGTCCGTGGAAGCGCGAGATCTCTCTCTCGACTCTTCGAGAGGTCGGGTACCTCTAGAGAGAAGGAAATGATTCTACAAAGGGATCATCACGAGCAACTAGAATTTGTTCAATGATGAGTGGTGCTCGTGAAGTTCCTTGTGGAGTCGAACTCGCTGCACTTGGGGAGCCCGCGCATGGACTCTGTTTCACCGGGTCGGGTTGTGAAGTTGACCCCTTGCTAAGCCCAAACTTGCCTCAGCCTCACTTGTCTCAATAGCTTTTTCCACGTTGGTCTCACGGCCTTATCGTGGTTTTCCACGTGAGTTGATGAGATCCTGGCCTTATCAAAGTTGAAAGTTTGACGAGTAGACTTGAGGTCGACTTACTCGTGGTTGGAACATCCTCACCGAGTCTTTTGGATCGACCACGGGGATGACTCGGCCTTCATCGTCTCCTTCCGATCCCGGAAAGGTTACATCGATTATCCTGGGAATCGTGAAGTGCACTTATCTCCTTTTCTCGATGGATCAATGATAGCGGGAGGGATGTTACAGTACTTGACTTTTTTACCCCGGGAAGTCTCAACTTCCCATTGGCCTTCATTACCTCCCGCAGCCTCAACTTCAATGAGGCCTTGGACATCCCTTTCGACGGTGTCGGTGTCTTAGGGTCTTCTCATGTGACATCCATTTGAGTTTCAACTCCATGGATTGCACTTTCGCCGCCAGTGTTAACTCCCGGGGATGTTCCTTCCCGTGCCTCGATCGCATCGCCAGCGTCATTAGCCTTCGAGCGATTGGCACCTCGAGACAGTCTCAACTGTCGAGCCTCGTCGATGACAACTTGTTGTGTACTTTGTGTGTGTTCCTTCTCCACTTCTCCTCCTAGATTCATTGTGGAGTCACCGCAAGATCCTCCGACCTTGTTGCGGTGGAGGAGTTTCCCCCTCACCGGCACACCAGCCGAGTGACTTGGAATGGGGTCACTCGTCTCAAGACTCCCGTTGTTCCCATTGAGTATTCAGCCGTTGGGGCGGTGGTAAGACACCTTCATTGGGGTTGGTTCGAATGGGGTCCCCACTATCCCGCCATCGCCAGCTTCCTTAGTTCCTTCTTCTCGAGTGAGTCCGGGAAATGGTGGCAGCAACAACGGTGGCAATATGCTACACCACTCCCATTGGCTCTATCTCCATTGTGTTTTGGAGGACTCTCCTGGTCCCTCCATCATTCTTTGCTCATGAAGGATTCTCGATTCTTCCATTGCTTGCTTTGCATTTGCAACTCTTCCGCGGGCGTGAGGGTCCAGTCCTCATCACTTTCTAATAGGGCGTCAAGGTGAGGATGTGTATGCTCGTGGTGCCGGTGATAGGGCGATGTTGGCCTTCTCACGTGCCTCTGCGTCCTCACCGCTTTAGCCCGTTCATTTTCTTTTTCGAATTTCAAAGTATATTTATGCAATTATCCTCGTCAAGGGCTTGCAAAGATCAAGTTTCCACCTCAAGAAATCAAGAGTTCTTCTTCCTCGACAATGAACTCGGATGTTGAAACCGCACTGGGATAGGCTCGGCTTCCATTTTCTCCACTCGCAGCAGACGATTTCGGATGTCCGGATACAATGGAGAGTGCATGATTAAATCGTCTTCATCATCTTCTTGTTGGCCCTCATTTCCAGGTATTGAAGGTAGCGAGACTTTTTGCTCGACACCTTCAAAGAGCCTCTATTATATGGAGAAACAACCCTATCAACAGTGATTTGGTTGTCTCGGTTGTGCCTTGTTCTCGGTTGTTCGTTTCACAAATGGGTCATCGAGTTGCCTCTGCTGATCGGCCTCAGGCAGACTTGGCGTTTCATCAATCACGCCTGGAGACTCTACTTCTCTAGCTAGCTCGGGTATCTTTTCCACCGAGTGACAAACTCGGCCGCTTCTCAAGCTCGGGCGCTTGAAAATTTTTCTCCTTCTTCTTGTTTGAACCGGAGGGATTTCTGTTCGACAAGGTTTCTTCCGAGTCTTGGGCGGGGTCGGTCTTTATTGTTTTCTTACGAGGAGCCGCCATCTTGGCTTATCGCTTCTCCTCTTCTTAATGACCGGATATTTGGGATTCCTTCTCTCACGCTGCGCGGGCAGAGACACGGCTGCGGGGCGGGTGACTCGGCTGCAGGGCGGGAGCGATTTGTTTTTCTTTCTTTGCAGAGCAGTGATCTTATCTTAGTAGCCGCAGTGGCGGCTTCTTCTTTGGTGGAGAGGAGACAATTTGTATCTTCAGGGTCACCGATTCCCCTCACTCGTGACGCTTTCTTAGCGTAGGCTCTCTTACGTGCGCCTGAGAGGTTTGATCTCGAACATCCTCTTGTTTACATGGAACGCCTTTCCATGTCGAAGAGGACTCCTTTACCTCCATCGCCCGACCAATCACCGGATCGTATCCCGGGGATCCTCCAAATGCTCCATTCTCCTTGAAGGATTTGTTCCTACATTCTCGCGAGTCTGCTTGTAGACAAACTCAGCCTAGTTCACTTTCTTTTCTTCAATGATCGCAGCCAATACGATCAATTTCGCTTTTGACGCTTGGTCAAAGCCGCCAAATTTGATGTCTATGCATTTGGCAACAATGTCCAACAATTTGTGGTAGTCCTCCTTCAAAGAGACCTCTTGTTAGTCAGTAGACTATCTTTTTTCAAAGATAGTCGGTCTTGGCTATTTCCTTCCAAGCGGCAGCCAAGTCAACATCGCCTCGTTGATTTCGGTGCTCCTTCCGCGGTAATGAGCAGTGTTTTGCCAAATCCTTGGCAGTGATGATGAACTCCTTCCCGTGAACAGATGATTTGATCCCCTCATCATGAATCGCAGCATTCACGTAGAACTGTGCAACCTCTTCCACATAGGTCATCGGAAAGTCCATCATTAGAAATGGTTTTAGCCCAGTCGTTTCGAGTTTTTCAGCGATCTTCTTTATGAGGGCGTCATCAGACCCCTGTTTGACCATACCCTCGAAATCCATAGTAGACCCGGTGTGGATTTGCTTTCCTAGCTTGACAAAATCATGAGTGGATGCCATTTTTCAGTATTTCACCGAATGAAACTTAGAAGATGATTTGAAGATTGATAGGGTTTTTGAGAGAGTTTTTGCCTTTGCTTTTGAGAGAGAAAAGTGAACAGTTTTTGGTAATGTGTGAGAGAAACGGATGAAAATGGTTTAAGTATGGTTCCTGAAAGGACATGCGGGTGGTTTTTGAAATGTGATAGAAATCAACCGCTTAGATTTTGCACGCCGATTAGCATTTAATGTTTCGTATTTAATGCGGCAGCATTTATATCCAATCATAAGCTTGGTGTGCAGCTTTTGCCTGTACACGTCATAATTATGTTGACGTCATTCTTAAAAACATTCCCGCTTAGTAAAAACGATTTTTTTTGTCCCTTTGCTCATAAATGACTCAAACTTATCCCTTAGCCGATTTAACTCTTCTTCTCACAGTTCTCCTAGTGACTTAGTTTGTCACTAACTCGATATAAATGTCTTTCCGATATGGCCGATTCACTTAGCTGATTTGAGAGTTCAACTCTTTTTCCCTTTTCGTGTTTCATTTCTTTTCTTTGAGTCTTCCGAGTGTCACCACCAATTAACCCTAACTCATGCTTGAGTTCTTCAAATCTTGACTCACATAATGGTTTTGTGAATATGTCACCAACTATTTATCGCTGAAATATATTCCAAGGTGATGTCCTTCTTTTCAACATGATCTCTTATGAAGTGATACCCGACATCGATATGTTTTGTTCTTGAGTGCAACACAGATTTTGAGTGATTGCAATTGCACTTGTGTTATCACACATGATTGGAATTTCCTTTTCTTCAACTTCATAGTCTCTCACCTTTGTCTCATCCATAGGACTTGGGCACAACAAATGCTGCAGCTATGTATTCTCGCCAAATTGTAGAGGTGGCTATTGAATTTTGCTTTTTGTTAAACCAGAAATTAGCTTTGTTTCCAAAGATTTGACATGTGCCTCGAGGTGCTCTTCATGTCAACTCTACATCCAACATAATCGAGTCCGAATAGCCAATTAGCTTGAATCCACCTTCCTTTGGATACCATAAGCCAACTTCTTGGCTTCCTTTCAAATATCCCAAGATTCTCTTGGCTCATGCAAATCATGTGGCTTTCTTTTGGAGCAGATTGAAATCTTGCACATACACCTACATCAAAGGTGATGTCCGCCCGCTTGCTTCGTGAGATAAAACAATGATCCAATAAGTGCTCAGATCGTGTTTGATCTACGTGCTTGCCATCCGCATCCATATCCATTTTGATGATGTATTCATTGGTATTTTCACGTAAGACTTCTCTTCCACAACAAATTTCTTCATTAAATCTCTGGTGTATTTTGTCGACTTATGAAGGTTCCATCCTTCACTGTTTCACTTGGAGTCCAAGGAAGAATGTCATCTCTCCCATCATGCTCATTTCGAAGTTGCTTTGCATGAGGTTTGAAAATTTATCACACAAAGACTCTTTGTTTGTGGATCCAAAAATGATGTCATTCACATATATTTGAACAAGCGATATGCTCTTCCCGTCTTGAATTACTCAAGAGTGTTCTATCCACTTTTCCTTTTGTGAATCCGTTCCCGTTAAGAATCGTGATGTGTATCATACCATGCTCTGGGTGCCTGTTTCAATCCATATAGAGCTTTCTTGAGTTTGTATACCTTATCTCCAAGAGTCTTCGCTCAAATCCTGGAGGTTGTTCAACATACACTTCTTCTTCCAATAAACCATTAAGGAATGCACTCTTTACATCCATCGATATACAATAAAATTCTTGTGAGTCGCATAGGCAAGAAACATCCTTATAGCTTCCAATCTTGCTACGGGGGCAAATGTTTCATCAAAATCTATCCCTTCTTCTTGGCAATATCCTTTGGCTACTAATCTTGCTTTGTTTCTTACCACAGAACCTTCCTCGTTCATCTTGTTTCGAACACCCATTTAGTGCTAATAACATTTTGATGGGTGGGTCTTTGAACTAATTCCCATACTTTATTTCTTTCAAACCGATTCACTCTTTTTGCATAGCTTGAATCCAATGTGTCATCCAATGCTTGTGACACATCTTTAGGCTCTATTTGTGTGATAAAGCATGTGAACATGGCTTCTTGTTGAGTTTTGGATCTTGTTTTGACACCTTCTCTTATATCTCCAATGACTAGTTCTCGTGGATGGTCTCTCGGCCATCTTACATCAGGTTGGAGTAAGTTAGCGGATATAGTCGTCTTGCGGCTATGTTGCTTTGATCACTCTCTCGTCATCACTTAGCCGAGATTTTCCAGTGTTTTTGAGACTCATCTATCTCATCTTCATCCGGGTTTATAATTCCAACTTCACTTCAACATAGGGACTCTTCTCGCATGGTTGGTTGATTCAAACATCAACCGACTCTTCAATGTCTTCTCCATTTACATTTGGCTCATCAAACACCATATGAATGGATTCCTTTGTAACCATAGTCCTCTTGTTGAGTACTTTGTAGGCTTTGCTTTCACCGAGTATCCCAAGAAGATACCTTCACCACTTTAGCATCAAAAGCCTTCAAATTATCTTTGCCATGGTTATGGATGAAGCATTTACATCCAAATATTCTAAAATATGCAACATTTGGTTTTCTCCCATCCAAATCTCATAGGAGTCTTTGTCGCTTGTCCGTTTATCATGCATCTATTTTGAGTGTAGCATGTTGTGTTTATTGCTTGACCCAAAATCTTTTAGGTAACCCCGCTCACTAACATGGTCCTTCTTTGCTTCCTTGAGAGTTCTATTCCTTCTTTCTCGCAACTCCATTCTCACAGGGAGTCCTTGCTGCATACAAATTCATGACCAATACCATTTTCTATACAATATTGAGTTATTATACCGTTTACAAACTCGGTTCCTCTGTCGATCTTATTTTGATAATGGTTTGGCTCTTTCTCATTTTGAATCCTCTTCATCACCGTTTGTAGTTTCTATAGAGTTTCTTTCTTCTTACACATGAATATTGTCCATGTATATCTTGAGTAGTCATCTACTACCACCAAGGTGTATTTCTTCCTACTTATGCTAGCTTGGTTCAATTGGACCAAATAGATCCATATGTAGCAGATGCAATATTCTTGTTGAAGATGGACATATCTTTTCTTTGAATGATGATTTGATTTGTTTTCCCTTCGACATCGTCACATATACTCTCCTTCTTGTATAATCGAATCGAAGTCTTTCCACAAGATTGCTTCCGCAAGCTTGTTAATCGCTTTGAAATTCAGGTGACTCGGTTTCTTGTGCCACAACCAACTTGATTCAAATTGTGCTCTTTTGCTAATAGACAGTCTTTGGGTGTTGCGATTGACCAATCCACGGCATACATGTTCTTTTGTCTCGCATCCTTGCAACACAACTTCATTTGATTCAAGATCCTTGATTTGGCATATACCCATGTTAAATCCAACATTATAACCATTGTCACGAGTTGTCACATATGCAACATGCAACGTGATTTTTAATCCGTTTTTCTTGATGGATCCAATGCCTCTTATTTCTCCCCCGAGCTTCATTTCCTCCAAATATGACTTTTGCACCTCGACTTCCTTGAATTTTGATAGATTTTTCTTGTTTCTGTCATGTGTCCGGAACAACCACTATCCATGTACCAGGTTCCTTGGCACTCACTTCATTGAACCCGCAGACAAGGAAATTAAGTTTTAGGTACCCATATTTATCCGGTCCTGATGGGTTAGTATTGTAAGTGATCCAACCAACCTATAGCCAAATGATTTGACTCTAGGGGTTGCCATCTATCGCCCATAATCATAATTAATTTTGGCAAATTGCTTGGGATTCTAGGTTCATACAAAATTGTCTTTTTGTCTCAGTATGCTGTATATGTGTTTTAGCAATTGCCTTCTTTGGGTAGTTGTGATATCTCTGAGTGTAGTGCCTAGGTGCATATGTGTGCTGATGAAAGCTCTTATACCTTTGGAATGGCCTTTGCTGAATTCTAGGCCTTTGCCATTTTGGCTTATATTCCATAGGTCTTTGCTGATAGTTCACATTCCCTTCATATGTATTTCTTTTATAGAACTTCTGTGGTTTTTGGTAGCTTTGTTTCTTCTTTACAGAGTATTTCTTGTTTGGAGTTTGCTGAGGAACTCGGCTAGATTTCTTCTCAGCTGTCCTCTCAGCACACTCAACTGGCTGTTTTCCTTTTCCTTTATAACCAAGGCCAGTTTGTTTGTAATTGTGCTTTGGGATAAATGTGTGTGCACCATTTGGAGTTTTGGATTTTTGAGATACTTCAATGCTAGAAGATCCTTTTTTCCAAAATCACTTTTGGAGCTTGACATAGCACAGAGGAATTAAATCCTAAGCCTGTCTTGTCTCCACAATCTCTTTGACTCATAATAAGATCATCCAATGATTTAGATGCCTTAGTGAATGAGGCAATCACATTTTTGAGGTCATTTTCCCTCTTTTCTATAAGCATTAGGTTAGATTTTCTATTTCTTTCATTCTCATTAGCTTAGCATTTTTAGTCAGTGAGTTTTGGCTTTAAACTTCTTTAGTAGTCGTGAGGATTGATCTTTTCATCATTTTTCCATCAAAAGATCAGTGGGTGATGAGGTCAAGGCTTCTTCTTCGAGTCACTTAGAGTGTACCTCATCTTCTTGGTCGGGTTGATCACTACATCAAACAGATCAAGGCTTCTTCTTCGTAGTCACGAGTTGTGTCTCTTGACTTGTGTCTCTTGACTTGGGCTTTTCAAAGATCTCTGCAGCCAACATTGCCTTTTTCTTTTCTTGTTTTCTTTCTCTCAAGACCTTTCTTTCTTCTTCATTCCCGTATTTGTTGACTACAGATATGGGCAATCAATGGCATAGTGACCTGGTTGCCTACGCCCAAAGATAGATTTTCAACCTTTTGATCAGCTCTTTCCATTCTTGGATTTTCAGCCCTTTGATATTCAGCTTTTTGATGCTTTGTTCTCTTGGTTGGCCTATCTTCCCTTGACTTGGAGGGAGCTGAGTGTCTTCTGGAGGATTCGCCCTTGCCTCTCTTGTAGTTCTTGTTGAAGAACTTGTTAAACCTTTTAACCATCAGGGCTATTTCCTCTTGGTCAATGAGTTCTTTGACCTCAGCTTTCTTGCCATCCTTAACGATTAGAGCAGTTGTTTTGGGTACAACTGTCTCTTCCTGGTCTTTTCTTCTCAGCTCAAATTCGTAGGCTTTGAGATCTGAGAATAGCTCATGGTTGGATGTCTTGGATAGGTCCATGGAGTGTCTCATAGCCATGACTTTCATATCCCACTCAGTTGGGAGACTTCTTAGAATCTTCATACACATTTCCTTCTGTGTATATTCTTTTCCAAGTGCAGATAGCTCGTTGGTAATTTCTGTGAACCGAGCATCCAGTTGATCCAGGGTCTCTCCTGCGATCATTTTGAAATTTTCAAATTTCTGTACAACCACTGATAATTTATTTTCCTTGATTTGCTCTGAGCCTTCACAAATCAATGTTAGCTTCTCCCAGATTTCTTTAGCCGTTTTGCATGATTTGACTTTATTGAACATGGCTTTGTCCAAGGTTTTGTAAAGAATGTCCTTGGCCACATTGTCCAAGTTATATCTTTTTCTGTCATCATTTGTCCATTCAGCTCTTGGTTTTTCAACCATGACTGGTCTGGGAGCAACATCCTCTTGATTACAGCTGTGTTCACTTTTAAAATTTGCAGTGGCCCATCCTCTATCACTATCCACATCTCATCACATAATGCTAATAGATGAGCCTGCATGCGAATTTTCCAATCATCAAATTCTTCAATTGTGAACATAGGGATGCGTGTCAAATTTGCTTCCATGATAATAACTTTTAATGATAAAAAGAGTTTTGAAGAACTTAAGTACTAAAACAGATTTTGAAAAATTTGGAGATCTAGTTCAGTAACCAGTGCGGAAGGCTCAATGAACCAACCGCTCTGATACCACTTGTAGGTCCCAAGGGGTGTGAGTGTAAGGTTTAGAAGGGGGGGTTGAATAAACCTTACCAACTTTTCGATTTAGTCCTTTTAAATATTCAGAGTTAATACTTCACAGCTGAGTCCTTGATGGACAACTAAGTTAGTTAATCAAAGAGTTAGTTACTCAATGCACTGACCGAGTTGTTGATAGAATAACTCGATGTTTTGACTAAAGACTTAACTCGACCGTGATTTGTTTTCGGAAGACTTTACACCCTTAAATTTGGTTTAGTAGAGATTTAATACTTGGTTTTAGTACTTAGAGATTATCAAGTGGATAGCAAATTTATCAAGAGTTAAATAAATAAAGTGCGGGAATTAAAGTCTTTGAAAAATGTAAATGACACGATAAGTTTTATAGAGGTTCAAGATGGGGTAATTCTTCTACTCCTCTCTTCTCCAACTCCTGAGGAATCCACCTGGTATTGATCAAGATATCACAGTGGTAATGATCCGGATACAAGTCTTGATCACACAAATGACTTGATCCTTTGGGACTCGGTCTGGAGATGCCTTGGTCACGCAGGTGGCTTCTCGTGACGACTCGCCTTCTTCACAGGCAGGCGCCTTGCCTTGCTACTACAGCCCACTTGCTCAAGCTCTTTGAATTTGATCACGAAGCCCTCCAAAACTTGAGACTGGTTCGACCTTGAACCTTCCTACAATCCTCCGTGGAATGTAGACCCCTTGATTCTTCAATAATTTCCTCTTCAACTGATTGAAGTTATCTTTCCTTCACAAAGTGAGTGTTGGATTGATTTTCTTCGTAATGTAGGCTTGAGGATTAATCTTGAATGATTTGAGAATATTTTTGGTTACTGTTCAAATGTTTGCTTGAATGTTCGTGGTTCGTAACCTTCTCTCGTAGTCATTCCTCGGCCTTTTATAGTGATCTTTCAAAAAATCGCCCGTTGAAGAGATAGGCTTATTTTTGAAAGTCACTTGTGGTCGTTGGCTTGTCTTGTTGCAATCCTTGGAATTGCCACTTCCTCGTATGAATTGTTCTTGACTTTTCGTAGTTCGACATGGTGCAGTGCTTCCCATTGGTTCATTCCTTTTGCACGCTTCTAGGATCGAGCACTTCAAGAAAGGTAGTATGGAGGTATTACTTCTTTAAGTAATTCCCTTGATTCCTTTTGCAGTGCTTCCCATTGGTTCATTTCCTTGCTTTCCCCAGGTGATTTAGAGTCAGCTTCCAATCATTGGATGACTCTTCTCGTCACTTCAACTTGAGACTTGGCTATCTTGAGTTGACTTGATCGATACTCTACTCACCGCATCTCACCGCTCCTTCAATCGAGTTCCCGTCTTCTCTTCTTTGCCATACTCAAATGCTTTGCAAATGAGTCTTCCTTCTAGTCTCCATTCTTCTTTGCATGTTTAGGCATAGTCGACTTAACTCAAACTTTGACCAGCCTATTTATTACAATGCAGTTTACAACGAAAATGGGGTGTCAACTTCCTATTCTAAGTTTTACATGGCATTCATCAAAATCAAAACAATAAATTTCCCAACAATAGCTGTTAGAAATCAATCCCACAATTTAAGGAAAGTTTATCTGCTGTCAAACGGTCAGAAATTTGCTGTCAAACTTGAGGGCGACCGGTCTCACAGAAATAGAGTTTGAATTGAACAAAACACATTTTAACACGGGGCGACCGGTCGACGTAGGGTTCGACCGGTCGTCCCTTATGTTAGCCGGTCGCACAAACTAAAAAATCGAAAGGTAGGAGTTCTGTTTCAAGGCCATGCTTCCAGGTACCGGTCGACAGGGTGTCGACCGGTCGACGCCACCGGTCGACACCCTGGTCGACCGGTCGACCTGGCCAATTTCTATTCCGTCTCATTTTTTTGTTCCAAAAATCATCATCAGGTACGGGTTGCCCTATAGGGCGACCGGTTGACCTCGAGACAGAAATATTGTCCAATATTTGTCAAAAATAAACCTCAAGAAATACTCCGAAAATTTAGTAAAAACATTTTAAACCGATCGGAAGTATTTGGACAACATTTAGAAACTTTGTTTTAAAGTAGAAACTTATGAACATAAAATCATTAAAAGTGTTGTCCAATTTTATCTAAAATAAAAGTTGAAGAAATACTCCGAATAAATAGTAAAAACATTTTGAATCATTTAGGAGTATTTGGACAACAACTAAAAATATTATTTCGGTGTAAAAATAAAATCATCAAAATTAAGATAAAAACATGTATCAAACAATACTTAGTTGCGGCATCCAATCGAGGTCTTATAATATTCACATCCTTAATGTATCTTATCCGTGATACCCAAACTGCTAGTTAGATTCCCGCACTTAAGCTTGTACATGGATTTGGGATGAATAAAGCAAAGGCATCATCGGTAAATCATACTTAGTCATTCCCATACTATTATTCTTCAAAGTAATATCATTAGGTATCTAGATTCCACAATATATCATATAACCAAATCATATACTGTCAAGTGATGAACTTATATCCTTCAATTCTCATCATATCATGGCATTATAACCTTCAAATCAAGAAATTTCTAAACACCTAATGTCCAAACCGAGGGATATTTGGGTATGTTAGCACTATGACAACCGAAAAGAGTTCAAAAGGTCGTCCAAGATTTAACTTAGGCCATCTAGTAGCGGTACTCAATCCAAGGCAAAGGAACCTATCCTGGGATAGCTCGGTGTAAGTTTGGTTCTTACAAGCCGAGCTCTGATACCATAACTGTCACGCCCCAAACGCGACGCGACGGCGATCAATCACTTAAACAGAAATAAACCCAACATTCTAAAAAACGATGCAACAATCCCAAGTGAAAAAAGGTCTAAAGCAGCGGAAAACTACAAGTACAACACGATTACAAATACATCCCATCAACCAAATAGCTTACAGTCCAGAACTAGGTAATAAAGTACACATCATATCACCAACTTAAGTGTCAAAGGGTCTTACGCCCTTAAATTACAGTCCAGAATGGCAAAAGAAATAAAAGAGTCCAACAGTAGAAAAATAAAAGAAAGCAGTCCAGCAACATAGATATCAATAGAAAGTAAGTCCAACAAAGTGAGCACGAATTCAATCCAAGGCAGGTTCAGCTTCTTCGACAAAGTCATCTTCTAAGGTTAGAAAACAGGAGGGGGTGAGACATAATTCTCAGTGGATGGGTAATCATGTGCAAGTGTGGCGATATATATCTTGATGCAAGAAAACAGTCGTATGAAAAATGCGTGAGATATGATGCGTGATTTTACACACAGCCAACAAGCGTCGTCAGAAATATATTTAAGTAATATACTTATACAGTTTTAAGAAAACAGTTCGTGGTCACACAGGCACTATGTGATTCAAGCAAGACAGGAGGATTGCGTACGGATTTGTAGCACCAATCCTATGCAAGACAAGTAGCGGTTGCACGGGATTTGTAGCGCCAACCAAACGGGTCCGATTAACTCCCGAATCGTGTGGATCGATAATCGATTCCTTCGTTTCTTCCTTGTAACTCCCGAACAAGATGGTCCAAGACTGACCACACTTATCGCTCCATGGCAAAGACAAAATCCACAAAGGAGCTAGCAAGGCTCGGATTTGTTATAATCATGATTATACCTCAAGTACTACGACCCGCTTCCCTCGACAAACTCCGTCCCTCGCCGGGATTAGGGCGATGGGGCCGAGAGTGGAATAACAGCCGAGCCGCTGCCTGTTCCATCCCCGACGATCCACTCCGATCGTGAGCTCGACACACCAAGTTGACTCAGCAAGAAATTAAATACACGTTCGTAGTCAACCAGCAATGAGTATATTGATTCGAAGCGCTTCATGAAAAATTTTGAAAATTTGCGTAAGGTAATTATGGTGTTGGTGGAGTTATTTGGATGAAGATGATTATCGGGAGGATAAGCAATCTTTGATATCTTGAAATATTAGGTGGAACATAAGTCCGTTATAGATTCGAAATCGCAAGACGAGGAAGTCGCCCCATGATCGCGTATTAATCGGTCAAGACGATCCAATAAATCAAGGGATTTTTGAGAAAATAAAATATTTTAATCAATAAGTAAAGTCAGAGGGTCCAGGGCTGTTTCTTTAAAATAAAAATAATTCGAGTTAGGTCCTTGTAAAAAGAAAATTTTCAATTAGCCCCGTTTTGTAAAAACCAATTCTTTTGGGGTTAAAAATTGAATAAATAAATGTCCCAACCTTGAAAAATTATGAAGTCCGTTCCTAAATTCTCTAAATTGTAGAGAGATTTAGGTTTTTAAAGTTTTGAGGTCGAGTTTTTATAAAATTCTCACATTGGCCCCAAATTTATTAAGATTATCATTTCGGGCTCTAAGTTTAAAATAATTAGAACTCACAAATCGGAATGGATTTTAATGTAATTCCAGTTGTAAAATATCACTAAGGTCGGTGGGATATTGGGACAAAAGCAGTTTTAAAAAGAAGTAAGTATAGGTCCCTTAACTTTTGAAAATCTCATTTTTGTCCCATTTTGAAATAATTGCCTTTAAGGCTTTTAGGGTCCAATTGTTATGAAATTTGAACCTTGGGTGCAAGATATAATTATGTTATAGTTAAATTAGTATTTCCAGGTACATGGACTGCATAAGTCCTGGAAATTGTATTTTGGTCCTCAAGTTTAATCTTTTACAATTTGGTCCCTCAATTTTTATAAAATTACTTTCCAAGCTCTAAACACTTGGATTTTTGGAATACACTTAAAATATGTTATTTCCAGTCCCTTAAGAGTTAAGTTTCCAAATTTTAAATTTAGGGTCTGGTACAGTTTCAAAAATTGCAAAATAGCCCTTAAACTTCTAAAATTTTACAATCTAGTCCTTGGGCTTTTAACGGTTGATCTTATTAATCTAAAAACTCTTAAAACTTTATTAAAATATCAAAACATAATTTTTGAACCTGAGTTCAGTCCCAAAAATCGAAAATTACAGAGGGGTCCCTTAAGTTTTATTTTCTTGCAATTAAGTCCACCAACTTTCCATTTTTGCATTTTAAGTCCAAAAGTTGAATTTTAATCAATTATGCTCGACTTGTCCAGGTTATAAATCATTGAAAACATAGATTTCAAGAGTCATACACATTCATATCATTCTCGTACAAAATTTCATCAAGTATAACAATAAAGTGTACTTGTATGCCCTATTTTTTCGATAAATCGCATTTTTGAGCAACACTTGAGGATTTTTCCAATTTGATACAAGAAAATATCATGCAATACATAATATATATCTCAAGTGCTCAAAATCAAAATACTACATGCATTTTGTTTTTTAAATAAAACACCTAGAAGTTGAAAGAATTTTTCCACCCACCTTGTTTGTTTGGTTGATTGGTGTAAAGTGATATGTCACTAGACCTTGAGGATTTTAATCTTCACTTAAGGCAGCCCCTAAGTCAAATAATACAAGGATTTTTGAGTTAAAAAATGAAGAATTGAACTAAGGAGGGAAAAGGGGAGGAATATGCCAAAGGTACCACACTTACCTTGTGTAGTTGAAAGTTGTAGTCAAAATTGATAGTCTCTTAAGAACTTGATCACCTCTAAACCAAAGTTCCAAGGTCAGCCCCTAATCACCTCAAAAATATAATTTTGGTGTCAAAATTCGAAATTAATAGGGAAGAAGAAGAAGGTACTAAAAATATCATTTCTTACCTTATAGTCCAACTTCTTCACAATTTTTCTTCAAGCTTCTATCTTCAATTTGAGATGGTATAGGTCAGCCCCTAAGCTCCAAAAAAATCATATTCTTGAGTAAAAAATTAATTCTTCATGTTGTCAAGAGAAAAATACTAAATCCTAATTTTCTCACCTCTTGAGTTTCTTCTACAAACTTGTAGTTAAGTCTAGGTCCCTTGATTCTTCAAGAAATTCCTTCTCGGAATACCTCAACAAGAAAGATTCATCATATTAAGAATTAGAGGTAGATGTTGGAAGTTTTAAGAAGATAAAAATGAAAATGGAAGAAAAATAATTTCTTACCTTAATTCTTGGAATTTTTGATTCTATGAGAACAAGATGAAGGGAAGTTTTGTATTCTTATGATGGATGAGAGTATTTGAGAGAGTTGGTAAGTTGTAGTGGGATGAAATGAATTCTTGTTCTCCAATCTTCATAACGACCGAAATTGAGGGTAAAAATGTTGGAAATTTGTGTTGTTTGGTGTTGAAAGGTGAGTTAGTGGGAAGAATTTGGAATTAGTACATAAAAGATTAACTAGACTACTTTCTAGGGACATTTAACCAAAATGCTATGTTTAGAGGAGGAATCATTTTGTTGACTCTTAGTTGGTAATTATTGGGATGGTGGGTTTTGTAGGAAAAATTTTAAAAATGTAGTAGGCTAAAAAAAATTGAAACAAATCCCTTACTCTTCCTCTTGTGACCGATTTTAAGAGGTAGAGATTAATTTTTTTTAAAAATATATATAACTACAATTTTCGAAAATAAAAAATATATATATATAAATACAATTTTCGAAAATTAAAATATATATATATACAATTTTCGAAAACAAAAATATGTATATATATATATATATAAATATTTTACTATAAGAAATTAATAGTTAGTCGTTAAGAAAAGAAATCCAACCTATCAATGTAACATGTTAAAAGTTGAAAGAAATCGACAATCGTGAAATAAGTGAAAATAGGTGTTATTAACATACACCACAAAATAAAAACGAGACTTTGTTATTTTCAATAAAAAGAATTGGATCTTTTTAGAATAAATCTAAGGTACTATTCTTTTGAAAATAGAAATTTTGTACTCTATGAACTTTCAAGACAAGGTATTGTATTTTTAAAATACTAATTTAGTATTAGATAGTTTTCAAAGATGAAATAGATAACCAATGTTGAATCCATTAACATAATACGAATCGCAAAATAAATAGTAAATATAAGAATAAATTACCAGTGTATTTAAAAATTGTATCGAGAAAGAAAAGAAGAGAGAAGAAAGAAAAAAATAATAAAAATAATAATGCCGCGATCGTGTCATCTATAGTTGAAAAATCTGAGGCTTCACATTTTAGTTTTATTTATAAATTTTTAAAATAAATTTTCAGATTTATTTTACGTGATATAAGCAATTATTTTTGGCACATACGACAATTAAGCTCAACATTAAAGTCCACATGATAATTAGCTCAAATTAGGACAATTCTCGCTCTATTATTCCTTAAGTCGCAAAAATATTTGTGATGATCTTGTGTTTCATTTTTTTGCAAGAATGGATAGTTTTTACGAAGGACGTTCAATTTCTCGACCTCCACCTCTCTCGTGGATCCAACTTTTCTTAATGGGAAACTAAAATGCGAGCTTTCATCAAATTTATTGATGAACGTACTTGGAAATCTATTTTAATTGGCTAATTGGACACCACCCACCAAGATCATTGATGGAGAAACAATTGCAAAAAAAGAAGGGGATAATTACCCTTTTGGTACCGAAAGTTTGCTGTCTTTTTAGTTTTGGTACCTAATATTCCAATTTAATCACTTCTAATACCCTAAGTTTCTGAAGTCAATCACCTTCACTACAGGCCGTTATCTTTCCATCCAAAACTTACAAGTGACATGTTGTTGCAAGTAAGAAATAGTTTTATCCCTAATTGGCCGGTCATATGTCATACTAAGCAATAGATTTTTTTGATTAACCCAATAAATAACTAAATATGAATTATTGAGTGAAAATTGACATTTATTATTTTACAAAATAATTAAATAACTATAAAAAATTTCATATCAAATATTAAAGAAAAATAATCAAAATTTAATTAAATCATTATTAAGTATTGTAGAATAATATTAGTTAAATTTCTAATATTAATATGAAAGTATTATTATATATTTCTATACTGTGTTTCTCCATTTCTATTTCAATATCCTAATTAACTATATATGAAATTATTTCTCAATTTTAAAAAATAAAAAATAATATAGAAAATTTTCAGAAAACAAAAATAATGTTAATAGAATTTATAATATTATATTATAACTTGATAGACACATTTGACATTTATGTCTTGATTTTTATATAATTCATGTTTAAACAATGACAATATATTTAACTCAATAAATTAAATAAAATTAGTCTACAACATTTAAAAAAATTACTATTTACTAAACAAAAACTATTTTTAAGAATTACAGAAGTATAATTTCCGAAACAAATTGATTTTTCTACAAGGTGCCAATAATTCTGATTTTTATTTTTATTTTTTCTTAAAAAATAGATTGTACTATAAATTAATTTTCATATCTATTTAGTTTTTGAATTTTCATATCCAATTACTTCTTAATTTTCTCGAATACATGTTTTTTATTATAACATAATTTTTTTAACTATAATTATTTTAAACAAAATAGGACGAATTTAGGAGGACGAAGACGGTAAAAAGAAAAGAAAGAAAAAACATGTTTTTTATTTTTTTTATTAATATAAAATATAAAAGTAATCAAACCACTTTTTACCTACAACAACAGGTCAATCGTTAGTTTTGAACGGAAAGCTAACGGCCCGAAATGAAAGTGATTAACGGTAGAAACTTAGGGTACTAGAAGTGATTAAGTTAGAACATTGGGTACCAAAATAAAAAAAGGCAGTAAATTTCGGATACCAAAAGTGTAATTATCCCAAAGATGAAACATAATAGTCTACCACTGAATCGGCAAACTTCAACTCCAATTCTCTTAATATTATCTTCAGTACTGTTGTTGATGAAAAATCAGTTCAAGTTGATATCAACATGCGAATCTGCAAAAGATGCTCTTAAATCACCCTAATATTGATGGAATTTGAAATATGTTTGTTGAGATATATCACTTGTGAGTTGTCCCACATGAATTGATTAAGGGAAGAAAGTCCAATTTATAAGCCAAGTGAGCTACTCCTCTTATCACCAATTGGTTTTAGGATGGACCTCATTAATTTGGTGGGGACTCTCTTTTCCCATATCGAAGACGCTTTCGCGCGGGGCCGCATTAAGTCCCCAATTTAACAATGTTCGTTGTTTATTCGCGGCCCAAACTAGCTGTTTGATTTATGTCATCAACATCCAGCTCATTCTCCAAACACACACACACTGAATGCAGCGACTTTTCTTCAGTTAGCGTATCCGCCAATTTATTGGTAAGCAAAATATTTGAAAATTTCATCCTTGTTCTGCTCATTCTTGGACGAAATAACATTTCATGAAAATTCATTTGTAATTTCATCCTTCACTATGAAAAGAAAATATGGGATCTAATCCTATTCTATCCTATTTAATATCATCAAAATGTATATATACAACAATTTTCCTAACATGTATTGTCATTAATGATGAAATTTGTCATTATTAAAATTCATTTGTAATGAAGGTATAATCGCATTATTAAATATACTAAAACAGTAATATCGAGACATATTTTCCGTCACTATTTATTTCTACCTAAAAGGTAATATTGAGGGTCCATTGTCACGCCCCAAAACGGAAGCTCTGATACAATTTTCCAAACTTATACCGGTTTACTAAGTCAGCCTAATAATCCTCCAACATACTTCAATAGTAACGATAAAATCCCAATTAAGTATGAGTTAGGGAATAACTAAGTGAGAGTATCGTTACAGCGGAATCCAAAATAAATAAAATACAACATAATAATGGTTCCTCAGGGTCCTACGCCCTGCTATTATAATAAATAAGTCCAAGGTCTAAATCATTACAAATAAAATTCATCGTTTTAATAAAATCCATAATGCAATACAGAACTAGGCTACGCCTTGGGATCCATCGTCACCGCCCCGATACTCCTTCATCTTCCTCTGTTAATAAAAGAGGTGGGGTGAGAACAAAAATTCTCAGTGGGTGGGTGTTGGTGTGCGAGTGTGGCTCGTTTTTATGCACGGAAAATGGTTTCTTGGAAATCAATGCAGAGAGTGCATATGACTTTGTCTCGTTGTTTATATAAAGATTTTCATTAACCATTATGTTAGATTGGTTTAATCAGTCAAGCATTATTATTATCCTATTAAATTTACTTCTACTTTCAATTACTCTTTTTTTAATATTAGAGCTGTCCTGTTCTCTGTCATCACCCAAGATTAAAAATTTAAAATAGTGCCCATTTTATCACGTTATAAGGAAATAGTCCGCATTCATCCAAGGTTGATTTGTTTATGTTTGAATACATCTAAGCTCTATATATTTATATAACAAAAATATAGAAATTATAAACAAAAGCATGCCTCTAAAAATAGGCGAATGCTCTTTTAATTTGCCAATTCACAACATCATCAAGAAGCATATTTAGACCATCTCCAGCACTCTGCACTATTTTGGTGCAGAATTTACACTACTTTAGAGCAAAATTTACATTTCATCTCCAGCAGTCTGCACTACTTTCTGCACTAAAACAGAATATTCCATAAGATTCTTTTTTTTATTTCGATTTTTATTATTTTACTTATATAAAATTTTATATGAGTAATTTTATTTATTGTAAAATTTATTATTTTTTATTTTCAAAATTAATCAAATTCAAAAAAATAAAAAATTTAATGAAATTAATGCAAACAATTAAAATAAAATTCATAATAATACATAAACAAATTTATTTATCGTTGTTGTAATTTTATGTTTCAAAGATTTTGTAATGTATTTTATGTAAAATTTATAATTTTGTGTGTAGTATTTTAAATCTTATAGTATTATTCATACCATATTTTAAAAAAATCATCACATGTAATTGAATTGATTTTAATATTATTTTCTACTAATTCTAATTAATAAAATGCATTTTAAAAGAAATTAAATTTAAAAAAAAAAAGATAATGGCGCTACACTGTTCATATCTGTAGAATAGCGCCGAAAATGGCGCAGTAATGGGCCTGATAAATGGCGCTGGGCGCCATTTTGCATCTCGTGCTGGAGATGCTCTTATTAACCTAAAAAAGGAAAGAGTTAGGGTTATTACAGGAGACAACAATGGTTAGTGGTAGCATTAATATGGATGTCCGGCCACCAGTGACAAGTTTTAGCCCCTGCATGTGGTGTGATATTTTCTCTACCTTTTCTTTGGACCATCAGGTATCCTTATTTTTGCGTATTTTTATAAGTCCGTCGGATTTTCGCCCTTTTCTCCATAACAAAATGTTTCTTGGCCATGTTTTAATTCAGCCATTTTTAAATTCAAATGTCCACTTTACTTTTTTTTTATTTATGGGAACCGGTACATAACTCGATACTGAGTTACATGACTCGATACCGAGACACATAACTCGGTACCAAGTTATGTGCCGCATCAATTTTTTGAAAAATGGCCAAGTACCTCAGTAGAGATCCATGAAAGGCATGACCATCAGTTTTTAGTCAAAATGGCTACAAAACATATTTTTGAAAACACATGGCTATTTTTCGTTTCCACAAATCATTAATGGTCAATTTGGCCCATTACTCAGTACCGAGTTATGTACCGGTCCCTAAAAATGAAAAAAAGGGCGAAGTGGACATTTGAACTCAAAAATGGCTAAAAAAATATTTTGCTATAGAAATTAAAGGCCAATAATTCGACATACATACACTATTAAAAACCTGCGATTTAGGCTTGAATTTATGCTTAATAATTTATATGATAGTTTTTATACACGTGTTAATCATCCATAAGATAGAATAGGAGATGAAACGTCATTTTGAAATAGTAGATCCTATCCGTGGCAAATTTGCATAAGAGTTTTAATATTTAATCTATCATGAAACTTGAAAGGAAGATGTGCTTCCTAGTATTGATAAACAAAAACATATTGGTTTCACAGGTACAAGAAACGTATGCAGAAACCATTGAAGTACTGAAGAACAAAGTAAGAAACATGCTATTGACTGCAACTTCTGTCGAGCTGATTAAATTAGTCGACACAGTTGAGCGTTTAGGATTGGCATATCATTTTGAGACAGAGATCGAAGAAAAATTTGAACAAATTTATTATTTTCACGAGGATGAAAAATATGATTTGTTCACTATTGTACTTCGATTTCGTTTGCTGAGACAACATCAATATCACGTTTCCTGTAGTACGTCCTATATTCCTTTTTCTATTATTCATTTAATTTATATATAAGATTTGATGATCAAGTAGTATCCAAGAAATTGTAGCCTATAAACTCTGTTTATTTAGCCAATTATAAGAAAAATGGTTAGGGGATAATTACAAAAACTTCCCTTGGAGATCTTGATATATTGATAATATCATAAATATAATCAAGATCTCCTATTCCATTTTATGTTTCATTTTATTCTCCTATGAATCGTGTAAATGTCACGTCTACAAAATTGGCATCATCATTCTCGTATGTATTGATACCATTGATATAGAAGATGGAACATTGAATACATGTATGTTATTGAAACAGGTGGATTAATATTTGTTCTTGCAATTATAAAAAATAAAAAATAATCAAAATCTCTGTTCTTTTAATTAATGTCTTTCCTACATATTGTCTTGAATTCAATTAATTATCATAATTCTCTATTGGCTATGTATGAACAATAACAATTTTGATGACGCTATTGAAACGGGTGTTTTTGACAAATTTAAGGAAACAAAAAATAAACTCAAAGAAACCCTTTGTATTGATGTTGAGGCCTACTAAGCTTGTACGAAGCAGCCCATATTCGGATTCATGGAGAAGACATTTTAGAAGAGGCTGTTAATTTCACAAGGCATCATTTGAGTCTTCTGGTGCCCCAATTAGAGTCTCCCATTAAAAACAAACTGAAGCAAGCTTTGGAACAATCGGTTCATAGGGGTGTTCCAATCATCCAAACGCGCCGTTATATTTCCCATCTACGAACGAGAGGACTCAAGGGATGAACAACTTTTAAATTAGCCAAATTGAACTTCAATTTTTTGCAGAATTTGTACAAGAAAGAGCTGTGCGAACTCTCGAGGTACGTAGACAATTACCAAATATTTTAATTAGCAACAACTGTGATTATAATATTTCTGTTATTACCAACATTTACTTGTCTTAACAATAAACATAATAATACATTTGAAAATCATAATTATTAATGTTACAAAAATATATATTCAAATTCATTAAACATGTTTTCGTACCGAAAAATGTACCCCATCAAATTTTTTAAAAAAATAGCCAAATACCTCACCGGCCAAAAGAATACTAGAAGGGTATGACCGTCATTTTGTAGTTAAAATGGTTAAAAAAACAGGACTATTTTTATTTTTTACAAAACGTATTACCATTTACCACTAAGATATAAGGATTAATTATGAAAAAGCTGCCCGCCTTGAAGTTTATAATAGAAAGATTAAACTCAATTATCTTTCAAACTTATAAATATCTCTTTGATTATGTATTTTAATAATAATATACCAACTCGTGATTTTTTACAATAAAACTAACATCAAGTGATACCTATTTTATGGATTGCAGCTATTGGGAGGTATTTAAAAATCGAACAAAGACAAACCTGAGTGAGGCATTTGTAATTTTGAAGGATAATTTATATATATATATATATATATATATATAATTAAACCAAACTCTTTTGGCCTATGATATAATTATATTGAAAACTCAATTTTTACTTTTGGTTTCTGAAGGTGGTGGAACAAATTTGACCTTAAGTCAAAATTGCCATACGGAGGAGACAGATTGATAGAGAGCTATCTTTGGGCCGCAACATTCCATTTTGAACCTCAGTACTCTTACGTTCGAATATATGTTGGCAAAATCGTGGAAATGATTGCAATATTGGATGACACATATGATAATTACGCTACATTTGAGGAAGCTCAACTTTTCGCTCAGATTTTGGAAAGGTACGTATCATGCATCACCTCACGTAGGCAATGTTGTGAAACCCAGACAGGATCGGGCCGATTCGGCCGATTTAATCGAAAACTGGTCATATGTCCAGTCTCGCCGTGTCTAGCAATTTTTTATCCCGAGTCAAACTTTAAAATGGGCCCTTTTGTTTTTATAAATTTAAAAAGACATAAGATAATATTAAAAAATACACTTTGTTTAATGTACATTAATATTAGTTAAAGTAATATGACAACCACATTCAAAATAATTATTTAAATAAAACTAGCTTCATAGTTTTGGCAACAAAAGTATTAATCAAGTTTGTATAATCAACTTGATCAATTATTACTTTCTCAATTGATAACATAGCTAACTTATTCAATTTTTCTTTTTTTAATAAGTTCGGAGTAGTGATTAGAGGGGAGGGAATAAATTTCAAATAAACTGAAAGATACAGGGTTCGAACTCTAGTCAACACCTTACAAAGAGTGAGCGATACATGAGCTACGTACAAGCTCATGATACCCATTTAATCTTTCTTATGACATGGTTGACCGTTTAAGGGATAATTACAAAACTCCGCCTGAGATTTGGGCTAATTACAAAAAAATTCAAAGGTTTTTGAAAATTGCAAATTTGGTTTCTGTAGAAGAAGAAGCTCGAACCATTTGAAAATAGTTACTTTGAAAGAATCCTCTAAAATTTGAAAGTTTTAAAGTTTTTTTACATCTATGATATATATATATATATATGTATATATGTATACATATAAAATATTAAAACTTTTGGGGCCCCCAAATTTTTTTTGGGCCCGAGTCCTTTGACTCAATGGTCTCAAAATAGGCACGGCCATGCCGGTCCGATTCTCTATTAAATTCGGGTAGCTAAAATTCGTACCAACCCCATCAAATCCGATAAAAAACTAAGAAACCGGTGAAGTATCGCTTACCCCAGTTCAAATTTTTTTTTCTCTTTTTTTTAGTACAATTAAATTTTCTTTGTATTTTTACATGAATTTTTCTTAATTTAATTTATTAAAAAAAATGAAGACAAATTATGTTTAGTAAATTTGCATATAACTTCTCCTTATATTCGATTCACATATATATTATATATATGTATATTTAGATATTATAATTTAATAATTTTTTTATTTTATTTGTATTTATTATTATTTTTTACATTTATACTTGTGTTTATCGTTTTGTTGGATATCTGAGTTGGTGTATACTGAATGACTAAAAACAATCGAGCAGAGTAACAGAAAGTCGAGGCAAGAATTAAACTCTTTGTCTTTAAGACGAAATTGCCCCGCTCACTGTGTTAACGGAAACTGGCAATCGCCTCCCAAATCACAAGACACT
Source organism: Rehmannia glutinosa (assembly GCA_016081115.2). Taxonomy (NCBI): domain Eukaryota; kingdom Viridiplantae; phylum Streptophyta; class Magnoliopsida; order Lamiales; family Orobanchaceae; genus Rehmannia; species Rehmannia glutinosa. The sequence goes on along the minus strand of CM071926.1, from coordinate 158,141,498 downwards.
TCGAACGTTTTTAGTGTTTTTGAACTCTCAAGACTTTTATGCAGAATACTTGAAAATTTCGAATTTTTCTGATGTGTTGAAATGATTCTGGGGGCTGCTTTATATGGAGCTCCTGGTGCCTCTTCAGACTGGGTGCAACCCTTGGTCCGGATTAGTCTTGATCATCAGATCGTGCCATATGGTTAACAACTGCGATCGGATGATCCTGATCGCATCTGCCTAAAGGAACACACCCTTTGGCATACAACTCTGCACACTGGACAATCGTGTCCAGTCATGGTGCCCCGTCAGCGAACAGACGCATCCAATCAGCGCCACATGTCACTATTTGGACGATTCTGCCAAGTCACTACCACTTGAGCTGCCCTGCCACGTCATAGAGCCGCTGGACTGAACCCTAGTTCGATTTTCCAAAACTTTAAGGCTCCTCAAAGCTCCTCGCGATGATGCGTACGTGCGAAGTGCAAAGTGCACCTCTAAAGCGTCCAATGCGACTATGTACGACATGCGCGGGCCAGGGCCCAGCTCTGGCTCTGGCTCGGACGGTGTTTCGCACCATCCTCGGAATCTTTTGAGCTAGCCAAAGGCTAGTCAAAATTGACTTGGTCCACTAGGGTGTACCATAAGGAGTTCCACATGATTACTCCTTATTAGTGGTGAAGCTCTTTATTAACTAGTCAAACATTTAATATGTTTCCTATGTGGGATATGATCTTCTATATTCCCACCCTTTTATATTCAATATCTAAAAGTATTTTAAGTGGCCAACTTTATGCATTTATTTCTCATTCACTCGACATTGGTTTTGATAAATTCAAAATGCTAAACTCATCTACCCGCAGCTTAGATGACGTTTATCTCATTTATTCTATACTTCGAATAAATGAATCCACCTAATTAATTGGTCAAAATCGGGTCAAAATCCAATTTATAAAAACCAATTCCAACAATCTCCCACACGAATGAAAATAAATGCATATGAGTATGCAAACACTAAGAGAGTTCAAACGGAAAGCTATTACATCGGGAGAGGTAGCTTGTGGCTTTGAACCTTCCTTAGTGGAATACTATCGGATTTACTATGTTGCACAGTGATGCGATGTCATGAATTATTCAGTTGTTTATGTAAACCAAAACAACAGCATCCTCACAATATTTTTCCTAACACCATTTGGTTCTCACGGTTGTGTCCATTTTGGCCCTGGACAACATCTTGGATTCATAAGTATTTCGTTGAAGCGGCCCGTCTTCACACTTATATAGGTGATCTTCTATTAAGAGTATCCTTCCATACTCCACTTCTTTAAAGTATAGGAATCATTAAAAGTTTATAACTTAACCTCACCACATTCAGCAGGTTTCTCCACTTGGATAGGAATGAGCTGTAACATGCTCCAAGTATTTATCTGAATATGCATAACTTAGTTGTCCCATTGAACCAAGGTCTTGGGATCTCCAATTCACAAGGTTGGGTTACAACTATGAACATTCTTATTCTGTGGATTTTAAGTCCATTCTTTTCGATAAGCAGTACTTGATCTCTATTCAAACCTTTAGTTAACGGATCCACTAGGTTTTCTTTTGATTTAACGTAATCAATTGTAATAACCCCATTTGAGATCAACTGCTTAACGGTGTTTTGGCTTCGGCGTATATGTCAAGACTTACCATTGTACATACTATTTTGATCCCTTCCTATAGCCGACTGACTATCAAAATGTATCAAGATTGCAGCCACCGGCTGAGGCCAACAAGGAATATCCTCTAAAATGTTGTGAAGCCATTCCGCTTCTTCACCAGCTTTATCCAAACTATAAACTCTGATTCCATAGTGGATCGAGCTATACACGTTTGTTTAGAGGATTTCCATGACACCGCTCCACCACCAATAGTAAAAACATAACCACTAATGGAACTTGGAATCTTTTGATGTCAGATATCCAATTAGCATCATTGTATCATTCTAATACAGCTGGATATCTCGAGTAATGTACACCATAATTTAAGGTGAGTCTTAGATACCTAAGAACCCTTATCAATGCCTTCCAATGGTTATTTCCAGGATTACTCGTAAATCTACTCAGTTTATTAACTGCGTAGGCAATATCCGGACGTTTGCAGTTTGTTACATACATTAGACTGCCAATAATCCGAGAATATTCTAGTTGAGATACAGGCTTGCCTTGATTTTTAGCTAAGTGTAAGCTTAAATCAAGGCGTTTCAGCTGGAGGACAGTCATAAGCATTGAACTTTTGAAGTACTGTCTCAATATAATGAGACTGTGATAAAATAAGTCCATCAGATGTTTTAGAGATCTTAATTCCCAGAATAACATCTGCTACACCCATATCTTTCATATCAAAATGTTTGGTCAAGATTTTCTTAGTATTCATGATATATCATGATTACTACCCATAATTAACATGTCGTCAACATAAAGACAAACAATCACATAAGCATTAGGTGTGTCTTTAATGTAAACGCATTTATCACACCCGTTAATTTTGAAGCCATTTGACAGCATAGTTCTGTCAAATTTCTCATGCCATTGTTTTGGAGCTTGCTTAAGGTCATACAATGACTTAACGAGTTTGCACACCTTCTTCTCCTGTCCAGGAGCAACAAACCCTTCGGGTTGTTCCATGTAGATTTTCTCTTCCAATTCACCATTTAGAAAAGTCGTTTTCATATCTATTTGGTATATCTCAAGGTTATGCAACACTGCAATAGCAATAAGAACTCTAATAGATGTGATCACAGGTGAATACGTATCAAAGAAATCAAGGCCTTTTCTTTGTTTAAATCCTTTAGCTACTAGCTGGCCTTGTACTTATCAATAGTTCCATCAACTTTATATTTTCTTTTAAGGATCCATTTGCATCCTAAAGGCTTATTTACCGGTGGGAGATTTACCAACTCCCAAGTATGATTTTGCATAATAGAATCTATCTCACTATTAATAGCATTTTTCTAGAATGGAGCTTTTGGACTGGACAATGCTTCACCAATTGTCCTTGGTTCATTTTCTAACACATAAATTAGAAAATCTGGACCAAAAGACTTAGTTGTTTTGGCCCTTTTACTACGTCTCGGTTCTTCATCACTTTGATGATCACCATCGGCAGTATCACGTGTTCTTTTGCTAGAACTAGCTTCTTTCATTTCTTGACAAGGAAACATGTCTTAGAAAAATACAACATTCCTTGACTCAATAATTGTACCTTCTTGTACATCTGGAATTGCTGATTTGTGCACTAAAAATTGATATGCACTACTGTTATTTGCATATCCAATGAAAATACAATCAATTGTTTTAGGCCTATCTTGACTTGTTTTGGCTTAAGTATTTTTACTTTAGTCAAACACCCCCAAACTTTCAGGTATTTGTAGGAAGGTTTTCGACCTTTCTATAACTCATGCGGAGTTTTATCTTTATTTTTGTGTGGTATTTTGTTAAGAATGTGGTTAGCCGAGAGAACTGCTTTCCCCCACAAATTCTGAGGTAAACCAGAATTTATCAACAAAGTATTCATCATCTCTTTTATAGTTCGGTTTTTGCGTTCAAAGAATACCGTTTGATTGTAGTGAATAAGGAGTCGCCGCGTTTGATGAATAATACCGAACCGAGCAAAATTCATCAAAAGGAGCTCCATATTCTCCATCTCTATCACTTGAATTATCTTAATTCGTTTGCTAAGTTGATTTTCGACCTCATTCTTATAGCTTTTAAAAACTTCTAAGTCCTCATCTTTACTTCTTAAAAGATATTCATAACAGTATCTTGTGCAATCATCGATAAAAGTAATAAAGTACTTTTTCCCAACTCTAGTTTGTACAAACTTCAAATCACATATATCACTGTGAATTAACTCTAGATGTTCTGTTTCTATTTCCATCGAGTGGAATGGTGTTTGGGCCATTTTTGCCTCAACATAGATTTCACACTTGTGATGTGAATCTATTTTAAAGTTAGGTAGTAATTCCAAGTTTACTAACCTTTTCAAAGTGTTAAAATTCACATGTCCTAATCTAACATGCCATAAATTTAAACACTCAAGCAAATAAGAAGAAGCATTAATTTTATTACTTTCAAAGTTTTGGAGTACATTCAATACATTCATCTTGAACAGTCCATTATCTAAGTACCCCTTTCCTATGAACTGTCCATTTTCATAAGTACAAACTTTTGAGCCACAAATACTAATCTAAACCCTGCATTGACCAACAACGATCCTGACACTAAATTCTTCCGAATGTCTGGAACATGAAGGACATCAACGAGGGTCAGCTCCTTGCCCGAAGTCATCTTCAGCACCACCTTGCCAAGACCGACAATTTCAGAAGTTGCATGATTCCCCATGTATAACTTCCTTCCGTTGATAGGAGTATACGTTGAAAACATGTCTTTGCCGGAGCATATGTGGCATGTAGCGCTTGTGTCCACCCACCATTCTCTCGGGTTATCGACCATGTAGCACCTGTTGGCTTCAAGCACAACAGCCGATAGATTAAGCTCAGACTTATCAATTGGTACTGATTTATCCTCAGTCACATGCACCTAGTTTCGATTGGCTTTCTTAGGAAGACGACAATTTTTAGCCTTGTGATTCAGCTTTCCACGGTTCAAGCAGTTCCTTTTGAACTTTTTAGCCTTCCCCTGTTTCTGGTTATTCCCCTGTTGCTTTCTTTTCTTGCTAGCATTGAGCTCCACCAAGTTTGCATTTGCCTCCATTAGAAGCTTGCCAGATTTAATTTCAGACTTACGATTGTCTTCTTCAATTCGCAATCTGACAATTAAATCTTCAAGCCCCATCTCCTTCCGCTTATGATTCAGGTAATTTTTAAAATCCATCCACAGAGGCGGTAGCTTCTCAATAATAGCAGCTACTTGAAAGGATTCACTCATAACCATTAGTTCTGCATTTATATCGTGTAGAATGAGTTGGATCTCTTGAACCTAGCTGATCACCGTCTTGGTGTCGACCATCTTGAACTCAAGGAATTTGCCGACAATAAATTTCTTTGTGCCAGCATCTTCCGTTTTATACTTTTTCTTTAAAGAACCCCACAACTCTTTAGCAGTCTTTACTAAACAATACACATATACAACCTGTTGTCCATTCCGTTGAGAATGTAGTTCTGGCATAGGAAGTTGCTTTAACTCCAAGCATCGAACGCCATTCACTTCTCCTTATCAGTATTCTCTTCCCCCACAGTTGGGGCATCCTCCGTAAGAAAACGAGCAAGGTTCAGAGTCGTAAGATAGAACAACATTTTCTGTTGCCATCTTTTGAAGTCTGAACCACCAAACTTCTCAGGTTTTTCTCCCGGTGCTGGTGTTGGAACTGATGATGTCGACGCCATTTGATACACACGAACAAATTTCGTCTTAAATTGTTGGATATCTGAGTTGGTGTATACCGAATGGCTAAAAAACAAACGAGAAGAGTAATAGAAAGTCGAGGCAAGAGTTAAACTCTTTGTCTTTAAGACGAAATTGCCCTGCTCACAGTGTTAACGGAAACTGGCAATCGCCTCCCAAGATACAACGACTTACGTTTTGTGATAGCAACACTACAAATCACAAGACACTTCGAACTTTTTTAGTGTGTTTGAACTCTCAAGACTTTTATGCAGAATGCTTGAAAAATTCGAATTTTTCTAATGTGTTGAAATGATTTTGGGGGCTGCTTTATATATAGCTCCTGGTGCCTCTTCAGACTAGGTGCAACATCTGGTCCGGATCAGTCTTGACCGTCAGATCGTGCCCTGTGGTTACGGTGTCCCGTCAGCGAACATACGAATCCAATCAGCACCACGTGTCGCCATTCGGACGATTCTGCCAAGTCACTGCCACCTGAGCTGCCCTGCCACGTCACCGAGCCCTAGTTCGATTTTCCAAAATTTTAAGGCTCCTCAAAGCTCCTCGCGACGATGCGTACGTGCAAAGTGCGCCTCTAAAGCGCCCAATGCGATTATGTGCCACGTGCGCGGGCCTGGGCCCAGCTCGGATGGTGCCCCGCTCCGTCCTCGGTGCCTTTTGAGCTAGCCAAAGGCTAGTCAAAATTGACTTGGTCCACTAGGGTGTACCATAAGGAGTTCCACATGATTACTCCTTATTAGTGGTGAAACTCTTTATTAACTAGTCAAACATTTAATGTGTTTCCTATGTGGGATATGACCTTCCATATTCCAACCCATTTATATTTAGAGGTGTCAAAACGGGCCGGCGGGGCGGGCCGGCCCGTGGCCCGCCAAAACCCGCCACTTGGCGGGCGAAGGGGCCGGCCCGCCAGTGGCGGGCCGAGAAAGCCTCAACCCAACCCAACCCGCCTTGGGCATGCGGGTTGGGCGGGCACCCGCCAAAAATTAAAAAAATAAAAATTAAAAAAATATTTTTTATTTATATTATTAATTTTAATGAATTAAATATACTAATGGATAACAAGTAAATATTTTATAAAAATATTATATATACTTTTATAAGAGATAAAAATATAAAAATTAATTATCCTATTTTTTTGTCTATTTTATCTAATTTATCATTTTTTTTATTTTAAAGCGGGCTAGCCCGCCACCGACCCGACCCAACCCGCCAAGCCGCGGCCCAAGCGGGGGCTAGCCCGTTAGGCCCGCCCTTTGGCGGGCTACTAAATACTTAACCCACCCCCTACCTTCAAGGCAAGCGGGGCGGGCTACCAACGGACCGGCCGTTTTTGACATTTCTATTTATATTCATATATAAAATTATTTTAAGTGGCCAACTTTATGCATTTATTTTCATTCACCCGACATTGGTTTTGAGAAATTCAAAATGCTAAACTCATCTACCCACGACGTAGATGATGTTTATCTCATTTATTCCATACTTCGAATAAATGAACCCACTTAATTAATTGGTCAAAATGGGGTCAAAATCCAATTTATAAAAACCAATTCCAACACTTTTACATGTGTGTACATATATGTATGTGTAACCCACTTTGGAAATTTGGTCCTTATTTTTTTTTTCAATTTAGAAAATTAGTTCTTTAAGTGAGTTTTTTTACATATTTAGTCCTACGACCTACTACAACAGGTAAACATTATCTTCTGAGCTGATATGGAATTTAATTTGAAAAAAATTAATTTTGAAGTTGAATTGGCAGCTTACATGGAGCTTGGGAGAAAAAAGAAAGAGGCATTGACATTTAGGGCACACGTGACACATTAAGTGTCCTAGTTTTATTCCCTCTAACTAACAATAGGTTTAGTTTAAATTACTTCTTAATTTTTAAAAAGTACATCTAATTAGAAAAATTAATGTTTGAATATTATATGTAGAGGAGTTGCCAGAAACTATATCCTTTCTCATAACTTTTTATTTATATGTCTGAATATTTTTATTTTATTTAAGATTTTAAATTTCAAATTTTAAATTTTAAATATATATAATATTGTGAATTTAAAAAAAAATAGTCTTTTATAAATAATTTGTTCTTGTGATATATAGTGTTTTTTAATTTGTTCTTTTCGGAAATAATTTAAGTTACATTTGCTCATAAATATAACTTTTGACATTAATGTTCCTAATTTTTTTAAATAATTTCATTTTTAGAAATTACAAAATTATGAAAATTTTAAACAATTTTTTTTATTATAAATGAATTATATTTCTATATATATTTAAATGTGATTTTTCAAATACTTATATTTCCCTCCAATTTCACCTCCTATAACTGTAATGCCACGTATGATGCTTAGTCAACAAAAAATGTGCGAAAACTAGTTTTTCTTAAATTAAATTCCATGTCATCCCAACAAGTAACTTTTACTAGGGATGGCAACAGGGTGGGTTTGGCCAAACTCGGGACTCGCCCCACCAAGAAAAATCAAGACCCGGACCCGTCCTTCCACGCTCCAAGACTGGCCGGCGGCCCACTCCGAATATTTTTTAATTGAAATAATTTATTTTTTTGTATTTATGGTCAAAATTTCAAGCAATCCAATGCCAATAGGTCTAAAAAAAATAAATGTAATTATGAAACTTATTATAACTACGTTAACAACTATTTAGCTACTATTAGGATTTTTTAAAAAAAAAAAAACTACTATTAGGATCTTGCATTAGTACTCAAATAATACTCAAAATAAATATTCAAAGTACAATATTAGAAGATGTTTTTTAAAAAAATAAATTACAATATTACAAGATGTTATAGTAGTAAATTAAAATCAATATAACACTTAAATCTAAAAATAAATAATGAAAAATATCTAAATACATATTAAAAAATATAATAAATATCAATGTGGCAAGGTGGGTCGGGCGGGTTCTATTGGACCCGAGACCCGCCCCAGACTCGGGCGGGTCTTGTATTTTTACAACCGGGACCCGTTTAACCGGGTCTAAGCTAGTCCCAGTAGGGTGGGTTTTAACCCGCACCATTGCCATCCCTAACTTTACCTGTTGTAGCAAGTCACAGGACTAAATGTCTAGAAAAAAAACTCACTTAAAAGACCAAATCTCAAAATTGAAAAAAGTGTTAAATCTTCAAATTGGCCCACTTAAAGGATTAAAAAATAATTTTGTCTGACACAAAACTATCATGTTTATCTTTCCTCATTATGTTAACTTCTCCAAATGTTCTCTTATTTCCCTCAAAAAAAAAAAATCTCCTATTTTTTTTTCTTTTGTTGCCTTACTTAGCAATTTGTGACATCGCGTATACATATGTGTGTGTATTTATCCGTATAAATGTATGTATGGATCAGGTGAAACAACTTGTTATGGCTTACCTCCAAGAGCTAAAGTGGACTATGGAAAGGCAGATACCTTCATTTGATGAGTATATGATCAATGGATTGATTACCAGCCCCATACATGTGATGTCCCGTAGCTTCATTCCCAGGCATCAAATCTGTTACCAAAGAAGCCATTGATTGGCTGATGAGTAATTCTAAGATTGTAATAGCCACTGCTAAGAACGGTCGACACCTCGATGATTTGGGCAGCCAAGAGGTAAGCACTATTATTTAATCCTTTTTATTTCATTATATGTATATTAGACGAAGCCATGTAGGGGCTAAGGGAGACACTGGGACCCCCTCAAATTTTGAAAGAAAAAAATAGGAGTATTTTGGTAATTTCACATTTTAATCTTAAAATGAATTAAAAAGTAGAAAAATGAGAAGAAAAAAAAGTCTTCAATTATATTGCATTAGTCTTTCCTATTTTGATTTGTGAATCTTGAAAAATATGAATCTTGGTCATTTGTTTCTTGCTCTTAAAATTCTGTACATCTTTTAAGCTCCGCCATAAACTTTAACTCGAATTTTTGCATTATTCTCTTGTGTCTTTAGTTGTCATTTTTAGTATATTGATGTAATTGTATTTCTTTATTTAATTTTTAATATTAAGATGTTGGGTGAATTAATACAACGACTTAATCAAAATTTCTACTTATTTTAAATTTGATGTATTATTTTTCCTTTTACATGTGGTAATGGACAAATTGTTCACTTATATTTTGTTAAAATAAAAAATAGTCATAATTTTCGGAAACATATTTTTCAGTCATTTTTACACAGTCATACTCTTTTTATGCTCTCGAATGAGGTACTTGATTATTGATGGGGCCCTATTTAGGCCGACCTACCTCTATGAGCCTGATGAAAGACCTGGGCCAAGGGTGGCCTTAGGCTGGGCTGACCTCTTGGCACTGGGCCGACCTACGATGACTTAGTCGATCTGTGATGACTGGGCCAACCTAAGGGCCTACCGACCTGTTGGGCTGGACCCTCGATTGGGCAACCTGGGGGTCTACCGACCTGTTGGTGGACCGACCTCGACCGCCAACCTGACTGGCCTCTGACCTATTGGGTGGACCTCGATTGGGCCAACCTGGGGGTCTACCGACTGTTGAGTGACCCTCGATTGGGCAACCTAAGGTCTGCTGACCTGTTGGGCTGGACCCCCGATTGGGTCAACCTAAGGGCCTACCGACCTGTTGGGCTGGATCCTTGATTGGGCCAACCTAAGGGCCTACTGACCTGTTGAACTGGATGCTAAAATGGATCAACTTAAGGGCCTACGGATCTCTTGGGCCTGATAGGTATGGCCCGATGCGGGTGATTAACCTAGGCCTGCGTGTTAATTAGGGTTTTATTTAGTATGGCTTGACGCCTACGCAACCCTAATTCTAAAACCTATAAAAGGGCACAAGTAAGGTACGCCGCTAGTTAGACTTTGAATACACTTCAATACATTTTACTATTTGATATTTCCTCTCTCTAAAACGATACTGACTTGAGCGTCGGAGTGGGTACGCCGGAAACCCTTCTGACTCCCCTTCTAGCGGTTGTGTTACAGGTTCTTAAGTCAGTAGCGTGGCGGAGCGTGGATTATTGGGCGGTGATATTTCTAGTACCGACCAATTGGGGCCGTCTGTTGGAAATTTGAGTTTTAAGACGTGAGTTTAAGGTAGTTATGGAGGATGTACGACGAAATTTGGAGAATGACCTTGATAAGGTTCCGATTGAGACACCGAAAGTGGTGTCTGGGGAGCGCGGACGTCCGCCGCATGCACCTGGTGTGGGAGTTGGTTGCCCTCCGTAGGGGGTAGCCGGAGTTGCTGATCCCATGGTGGGAGTGGGTGGTCTAGGACCTGGTTTCTTCCAACATATGGCCTCCTACATCAAGGCCGTTGTGGAAGAGGCTGTGGATAGTCGGATGCGAGAAGTGGTCCAACCTGCAACGGCGGCACATGCCGGACCTGGGCATGAGATGAGGCCTCCCCCGGCTGGGAGGGAGCAAGGTTGAAGGGCACCGGTGTTGGAAGAGAGGACCGCATCTGCGGCCTTTACCCAAACGGCCATGGAGATGGATCCGGACTGGAATGAGAGGATGGATGATCTGCATAGGGAGATGAGAGAGTTGAAGAAGAAGGTGTCTGGAGGTGGCTCAGGCCGATCGAGGAGGGGAACCCCTTTCTTAGTGGAGATTATGGCTGATGAACTCCCCCCTTGTATCGTGCGCTGAACTTCGAATATGATGGCACCACTGCTCCTTGGGATGACCTATGCCGCTATGAGAATGCTGCCATGCTCCTTAGGTTCTCTGATGGAGTGATGTTTCGGGTGTTTCCGACTACATTGACTAAGTCAGCCCAACAATGGTTTAGCCAGTTGTTGCTGAATTCGATCAAGAGTTTTGATGAATTCAGCTCTATGTTCTTGCACCAATTTACCAGGTGCAGGAGGTACCAGAAAACACCACTGACTTTGTTCAGCATCAAGCAATGGGATGATAAAGGTTTGAGGAGCTATATCCAAATGTTTACGGAGGCGAAGTTGGAGGTGCCCTCGGCGACTCAGGATATCTTGGCTAATGCTCTGGCTCAAGGTTTGAAGGATGGTGATTTCTTTGAATCCCTGGTGATAGAGCCAGCGCGCACATTTGATGAGCTCCTGGCGAGGGCTGAAAAGTACATTAATCTGGAGGAGGTCAGGAAGATGAAGCGCGAGGAGGGGGTAAGAGAAAGGAAAGGCAAGACGAGAGAGATGAAAGAGCTACTAGTAAGAAGCCTAACCTCCCCAAGTCTGACCTGATAGGGGGGAGGCCTAGGTATGAGAAATATACACCCTTGGTGGCTCCCCAGGCGGATGTTTTCATAGCGATTGAACGCCATCCAGATTTGAGGTGGCCAAAAACTTATGCTGAGACGCCGAGAAATGAGAAGTGCAAAGATTTTTGCAGGTTCCACAACGAGTATGGGCATACCACGGATCAGTGTACCCACCTGAAGGATGAGATAGATAGTCTGATCCAGGCGGGTCATCTGAAGGAGTTTGTGTATGTGGATAAGAGGAGGTCTAAGGGTAATTATCGGAAGGGTCACAATAATTACCAGCAGAGACAAGCGCCTGAGAAGAAGGTAGATGAGGAGCGGGATCTCCCCCCGCCGTCGCCGCGGAAGGGGGTGATTCAGATGGTGATAGGGGGTCCGTCCGGTGGAGACTCGCGACGGGCCAGGAAGAGTTATGTGAGAGCCGCTGCTGCCGAGCGTGCCCAGGAGCGGATGAGGATAGAACAAGTGTCTGTGGGACCGAATATTCAGTTTGGGCCGAAGGATAGCCGGGGCATTGCGACCCCCCATAGCGATGCCCTTGTTATCACAGCAACCATAGCAAATTATGATGTTTAGAGGGTTTTTGTTGATACGGGCAGCTCTGCGGACGTACTATTTTTTGAATGCTATAGACAGATGGATTTGCAAGTAGAATTAGAGGTCGTGGATACATCTCTGGTTGGATTTGCAAGGGGTTTGGTTCAGCTGTTGGGTATGGTTAATTTACATGTCTCTTTGGGTAAGGAACCGTATAGGAAAACTAGGATGGTGCGATTTCTGGTGATTGATGCACCATCATCGTACAATGTGACGATCGGGAGACCTTCCCTTAATCTTTTCCAAGCCGTTGTTTCGGTGTATCACTTGAAAATTAAATTCACAGTGGATGACCAGGTTGGTGAGGTTGAGGGGGATCAGTACATGGCAAGGAAGTTGTACGTAGAAAGCCTCCAGATGGCGGAAAGGGGTGTATCCCACGATGATGGCAAGGGAAAGGAGAAACTCATCAAGTTGGATGAGGATCCAGTGGAGCATGTGATGCCGAATGAAGAGTTGTTGACGATAGAGTTGGTTCCAGGGGACCCTGGTAAGGTCGCCAAGATCGGGAGTCGTCTCAGGGAAGACCTGAGGGAGAAGCTGATCGAGCTTCTCAGAAAGAACGTGGATGTGTTTGCGTGGTCAGCGAAGGAGTTGGTTGGTATTGATCCTAGCTTAGCGGAGCACAGGCTGAACATAAATCCTTCATACCGACCTGTGAAACAGAAAAAGAGAAATTTTGGCCCCAAGAAAGATGCGATCGTGCGTGCTGAGGTGCAGAAATTGTTGGAGGCCGGGCATGTCCGTGAAATACATTTTCCGGAATGGTTATCCAATGCAGTACTGGTTCCTAAAACTCTGGACGATTGGAGAATGTGCGTGGATTTCCGAGATTTGAATAAAGCTTGCCCGAAGGACTATTACCCATTACCGCGGATAGATCAGCTTGTTGACTCGACTTCGGGATGTGAATTACTCAGCATGATGGATGATTTGCAGGGGTACCACCAGATCAAGTTAGCAAAGGTGGACCAGAAGCGGGTAAGTTTTATTACTTCTTTTGGCATCTTTTGCTATGTCGTTATGCCTTTTGGTTTAAAAAATACGGGGGCAACCTACCAAAGGTTGGTAGATAAGATGTTCCAAAACCAGTTGGGGCGGAATATGGAACTGTATGTTGATGATATGTTGGTGAAGAGTGTGAGGGCCGAGAGCCACACTAGAGATCTAGCAGAAACTTTTGAAACATTGAGGAAATATTGGATGAAGCTGAACCCAAAGAAGTGTGCGTTTGGGGTCAGGTCGGGCAAATTTTTAGGTTACATGGTAACCTAGAAGGGGATTGAGGCTAATCCCGAGAAGGAGAGGGCAATCAGAGAAATGGCTCCACCTCGGGATGTGAAGGATATGCAGAGCTTGACGGGAAAGCTGGCCGCTTTGAACAGATTCATCTCTCGCTCGGCGGAGCAAAGTTTGCCATTTTTCAAAGTGTTGAGGAAGTCTAGAAAATTTACTTGGGATGAGGAATGCCAGGTGGCATTTGAAGAGTTGAAAGAATATTTGGCTAAGTTATCCTTGCTGACTAAGCCAATTCCAGGGGAGCCCTTGTATCTATACATTTCGGTGGGAGAGCAAGGGATTAGTACAGTATTGCTGACGGAAGAAGGGTCGGTTCAGAAGCCAGTATACTATGTTAGCAAGCTACTGAGGAACGCGGAGCTCAGGTATTCTGAGATTGAGAAGGTTGGATTAGCACTTGTAACCACGGGTAGAAGGCTGAGGCCTTATTTTCTTTCACATAAGATTGTGGTAAGAACTAATTTTCCCTTGAAGTCGGTTATGAGCAAACCAGAGGTTGCGGGTATGCTGGTGAAGTGGGCTATTGAGCTCAGTGAATATGAGATAGAGTTCCAGAGCAGAACAGCAATTAAGGCACATGCCTTGGCGGACTTTGTGCATGAGTTGACAAAAGCCCCAAGTGAGGGAGGAGCATGGATTTTATTTGTGGATGGTTCGGTTGCTAGCTCGGGATGTGGAGCCGGCATCGTGTTGATAAGTCTAGAGGGGTGGAAAGTGACTTCGCAGTGAGATTGGATTATAAACTTTCTAACAACGAAGCCGATTATGAGGCTTTCATCTGAGGCATTAGGATGACTATAGAAATGGGTGCAACGAATATGCTGGTCCATTTGGACTCGCAATTAGTCTATAAACAAATCATGGGAGAATTTGAAGTTCGGGAAGAACTAATGAAAAAGTTTGTGGATGCATACAAAGCCTTGGAGAAGATGATAGGAAAGGTACAGATCTGTCAAATACCTCGGGAAGAAAATGCCAGGGCTGACCTTTTGGCAAAGATATCTAGTTCGGTTGAATGTGTCCCGGAGAGGCATATTACTTTGCTGGAGGCAAAGGTTTCCACTTTGAGCCTTGAGGTTGGAGCGCTGAAGGAGGAAGATGATTGGAGGGTCCCCATCATGTCATATCAAAGGAGGGTTCCCTCCCGAAAGACAGGAAAGAAGCTTCTTGGGTGAAAATTCGAGCAACTCATTTTTGCATGATTGGAGAAAAATTGTATAAGAAAAGTTTCTGGATGCCATTGCTGAGGTGTCTTGGGAAAACAGAAGGAGAATATGTGCTAAGAGAAATACATGAAGGTTGTTGTGGAAATCACATGGGAGCTAGGATTCTGATCAGGAAGGTGTTGAAAGTTGGATACTTTTGGCCGTATCTGAAGAGCGAGGCTCAGAAGTTAGTGAAAGCTTGTGAGAAGTGTCAAGTACATGCGCCGTTTATACATCAGCCATCTGAGGAGCTGATGACAATGAATCCAGCATGTCCTTTTGCTAAGTGGGATTGATATTGTGGGGTCATTTCCTCCGGCCTCGGGACAACGTAAATCCTTGGTGGTGGCGATAGATTATTTCAGTAAGTGGGTTGAGGCAGAGGCTTTAGCAAGAATTACTGAGGATGCGATGATGAAGTTCATTTAGCAGAACATTGTGTGCCGATTTGGAGTTCCGAGGGTCCTTGTTTTGGATAATGGAACACAATATAGTGGGGCTAGCATCAAGGCTTGGTGCGAAGAGATGAAAATTAATCAGCATTGCACATCGGTAGCGCATCCACAAGCTAATGGACAAGTGGAGGTGACTAATAGAATTCTGGTACAAGGACTCAAGACTAGATTGGAAAGAGCTGGAGGAGCTTGGGTGCAAGAACTGAGCTCGGTGTTATGGGCTTATCGAACGAACCCAAAGGAGGCCACGGGAGAGAGCCCTTTCAGTTTGGTTTATGGAATGGATGCAGTAATACCGTCGGAGATCGGGATGGAAACCCATAGAATCCAGACATTTGAGGAGACAAGAATGATATGTTGACACGCGAGGCTTTAGATTTGATCAATTAAAAAAGAGAGATGGCTTTTTATAGATGGAGAGGACAAGAGAAAGAATCAGGGCAGCATACAATAGTAAGGTGATGAAGAGAAATTTCCAAGTAGGAGATCTGGTTCTAAGGAGAGTTGATGCGAGTAAAAACAAAGGAAAGTTGGACCCAAATTGGGAAGGCCCACTTCAGGTGACCAAAGTCTTGGCTGGAGGAGCTTACTAGTTAGAAGAGCTGAATGGGAAGAAACTACCTCGGGCATGGAATGTTAGCAATCTGAAAAAATATTATCCGTAGGAATTCGAATGATGTAATGATGCAATTTTCTCTTTTTGAAATTCAATGAAAAGCGTTCGCGTCTGCAAATATTATTAAAAATTGTTTTGCTAAGTGTTTGAAATTCGACTCGAGCCAACCTTCCAAACACTTCGGGCGAGATAAGCCCATAGGCAAGTCAAGCTCGAGCTTGGAAAACTTGTCCTCCAAAAAATGAGAAAAATTGAGCAAGTGTTTGGAGTTCGGCTCGAGCCAACCCTCCAAACACTTCGGGTGCGATAAGCCCAGAGACAAGTCAAGCTCGAGCTTGGAAAACATGTCCTCCAAAAAATGAGAAAAATTGAGCAAGTGTTTGGAGTTCGGCTCGAGCCAACCCTCCAAACACTTCGGGCGCGATAAGCCTAGAGGCAAGTCAAGCTCGAGCTTGGAAAACTTGTCCTCCAAAAAATAGGACAAATTGAGCAAGTGTTTGGAGTTCGGCTCGAGCCAACCCTCCAAACAATTCAGGCGTGATAAGCCCAGAGGCAAGTCAAGCTCGAGCTTGGAAAACTTGTCCCCCAAAAAATGTGAAAAATTGAGCAAGTGTTTGGAGTTCTGCTCAAGCCAATCCTCCAAACACTTCGGGCATGATAAGCCCAGAGGTAAGTCAAGCTCGAGCTTGAAAAACTTATCCTCCAAAAAATGAGAAAAATTGAACAAGTGTTTGGAGTTCGGCTCGAGCCAATCCTCCACACACTTCGGGCACGATAGATACTGATAATACAATGCAATAAAAGATATGATCAAAAGTAAGCTTGCATTAATATGATTCGAAAATTACAAAAGAAATCCCAGATCGGGATAATTACTGGAATTACAAACTGATTACAAAAAATCCCAGATCGGGACGAGCATAAAACTACTATAAAATCAAAACCTCTGAAGCGTAGTCCTGAACGGATATCTCGGGCTCATGACTGGTTTGCACATTGGTGGTTGTCGCAGATGGGCCAGCTTCTTGAATGACAGGCAGCTCGAGATTGAGAACGGGAGAAAGATCTCCCGAAGCCTGAGATGCAGCAGCTCGGTCTGTAGCTGCTTGGTTGGCAGCGGCTTTGAGGTCGTCTATCCAGGAGGAGTCTTCCAGAGAGTTGACAAAAACCTCATCAGAAGAAAGGTTGACTTCATTAGCAACCTTGGAAAAGACAAAGCCATCAGGGTCTTGGATGAGAGCTCGGGGTCCTTCCCGATCTAGGGATTCAGATATCCCTTTCCCCCGAAGTTGGAGCTCGGCTTGATCAAAATCGAACTCATACTGTTGAATCACTCTTGTGGAGTGGATGCCAATAAATTCCTCCGAGCTCAGGAAACACTTCTTAACTTTCTCCCGAATCCTGCCGACCAGAGCTCGGCCTTCCTCAGACTTGACGAGATTGTGTCGACCGATCTCGATCCCTTTCTCCCGATCATGTACTATCCCATCCTTCAGTTCGGCCTTAAGGGTGGCATTCTCTTTGTCCAATTCCTTGATTTTGAGCTCAGAATTGGCAACAAAACGCTCCGAGAAGCTTATCTTTGAGCTCGCGCTCCTCGATGAGCCACTTGGCCTCTCTCGCCTTTAGTTTTTTGTTGTCCTTTTTAAGGGCCCCGAGTTCCCTCACCAAGGCTGGATCAGCAAAGCCCACTCGAGCTCGGGCAATGAGAGCTAATAGTTTGACGTGAGCTTGGGCTTCGTCTTTGCAGAAGGAGTTCACCAGCTCGGGATCCGAGAGCTTGTGTAAAATGGCTCGGTCGGGATAAGGGCAGTGACCCTGGATGTATTGGGCCGCCAGCACAGGGTTCATATTCTTGAGGATGGAATTGCCAGTCATCCATGTCTGATTCCGAGTGTCGATAGGGCTCCGAATTAGCTCACGCTCTCCTGAGCTAGTCCCTACGCGAGTCTTTTTGGGAGGAGGGAGCGCGGTGGCAGAAGATCCATGTCGGGAGTCGATGGGAATGGGTCGGCTGCTGGGATCCAAAAGCTCGGCCAGAACGTCTTTGGCAGAATCAGGCCGAATGGTACAAGGAGATTGGGACCCGGACGCAGGAAGGCCCTCAATTGCTCCGCCTGTCTGAGAGGAGGAAGCTCGGGCTAGAGAGCTCACCTTCTTACGGGCCTCAACCTTTTGGGCAACAACTCGGGATAGCATTATGCCTGCAAAAATAAAGAACAAGTTTAGAAGACAAGTATAAAAAATTAAGTGTTAAGAAGGAAGGATGCATACCGATGTCCTGAGGAAGGGGAATGGCCTTAGAGCTAACTCCCAAGTAGGAAAGGAGGGAGGGAGTTATGATTTGAGAGAGATCGTACTTAACAGCAGTTAGTTTTTGAATAAGGCCTTGTAGCTCGGGAGAGCACTTCTTGGGGTCATGTTTTTGTTGGGGAGGAAGAGACCAAATCCACTTGTGAGGAAAAGAGCAGGGCTTGGGAGGAGTTACAAAAAATACCGATCTTTCCAAAACTTGTTAGAGCTCGGATACTTCCCTAAAAAGTTGGTCTCATTGCGGGCAGTGATGTAGAACAAACCCTTCAGGGAGGAGGACTTAACTTGGAAAAGGGCACAGAAGAGCTCGGGAGAGGGATCTATAGACAAGAACTTTGTGATTATTAAAAAGCCCAAGATGATTCTAAATGAGTTTGGGGTCAGTTGATTTAGTGGGATACTATACATAGAAGAGACGTCAGAAAAAAATGAATGAATAGAGAGCCTAAGGCCCCCATCTAATTGGCCTACAAAGAAGGAAAGACCTCCCGAAGGAGGTCGGTATGGCCGATCTGTGTAGCTCGGTAGAGTAAATTTGAAGCCAGGAGGGATCCTTGCATTTCTACGGATGTTATAGAGAGACTCGGCGGTGGCAACTGAGTAAGAAAACTCGTGGTCCACCTCGGTAGGTGCCAGAGGGTTGGCTTTACTAACTTCTATAGGAGATTGGTCTCTCTCGAAAGAGGAGTCCGATTCCATAGCCTTGGGATTTGAAAGTTTGGGAGGATCTTCCCTAAATTGGGTATCCGCATCCTCTGACCATCTCACTAGATCGGTCAAGTAAGGATCAGAGTGTGTGGAAGAGGAGGCCATTATTTGAGGAAAAATAAGTAAAAAGAAAAGAAAGGGAAGAGTGTACCTAAGAAAGAGAAACTGAAAGAGGAGAACGGAGGAGCACCATCGGAAATGTCGCCGGGAATCATCTAGGGCACGTCGGAAATCGCTTTGAAAGAGTGGGGGAAGTTTTGCTAGAAATGAAATGGTCCCCCCTTTTTTACTTGGCCTTATATAAGAAGAGGTGAAGGGGGAAGATGATCACCACCCTTGATTCAAATCTCATCCAACGATCCAGGAGTGACCTTGGGGAATGAAAGGACGTCTTGTCAGTTGAAAAGACGTCCTTGTGACACAAATAGGCAGGAAACGAAGAAGGGGAAAACCCTAATTCAGTTCGGTACGAACGTATTTTTAAGAGGTGTGAAACCCTAAATTAGATTGGTATGGGCGGGTGTGAAACCCTAACCTAGATCGGGATTCGTAAACTTTGCAGACTTTTGAGGTCTCAACTTAGATCAGGATTGGCAAATTCCAAAGGCTCTGAAACCCTAAACTAGATCGGGATGAATGAATTTCAAGGGGACAGAACCCTAATCTAGATCGGGATTAGTAAAGTGAAGGGTACAAAGCCCTAAAAAGAGATCGGGAGTAGTAAAATTTGTAGGCTTTAAAGCCTTAGTAAAGATCGGGAGGGGCAAAATTGTGGAGGATTTAAGGCCTCAAATGGAGGTCGGTCGAATATATCACGAAACAATTATGTCCGAAGTAGATAAGTTATTTTGGGACATAATTGGGGGGACTGATTGATGGGGCCCTATTTAGGCCGACCAACCTCTATGAGCCTGATGAAAGACTTGGGCTAAGGGTGGCCTTAGGCTAGGCTGACCTCTTGGCACTGGGCCGACCTACGATGACTGGGTTGATCTGTGATGACTAGGCCAACCTAAGGGCCTAACGACCTGTTGGGCTGGATCCTCGATTGGGCCAACCTAAGGGTCTACCGACCTATTAGGCTGGACCCTCGACTAGGCCAACCTAAGGGCCTACCGACCTGTTGGGCTGGACCCTCGATTGGGCCAACCTAAGGGTCTACCGACCTGTTGGGCTGGACCCTCGATTGGGCCAACCTAAGGGCCTACCAACCTATTGGGCTGGATGATAAAATGGATCAACATAAGGGTCTGCCGATCTCTTGGGCATGATAGGTATGGCCCAATGGGGTGATTAACCTAGGCCTGTGTGTTAATTAGGGTTTTAGTATGGCTTGACGCCTACGCAACCCTAATTCAAAAACCTATAAAAGGGGTACAAGTAAGGTACGCCGCTAGTTAGACTCTGAATACGCTTAAATACATTTTACTATTTGATATTTTCTCACTCTGAAACGATACCGACTTGAGCGTCAGAGTGGGTACGCCGGAAAACCCTTCTGGCTCCCCTTCTAACGGTTGTGTTGCAGGTTCTCAGGTCAATCGCGTGGCGGAGCGTGAATTATTGGGCGGTGATATTTCTAGTACCGACCAATTATATTTCAAAATATTGAAGCAATACATTTTTGGGTACCAAGTCATGGAAGAGTCCATAGAAATGGAAAAACAATAAAGTGAAATTTGAACTCAAAAATGACTAAAAAAACATGGTTAAAACTATTTTTATTATGGAAAAGTGGCCAAAAATCCGACGAACTCTTTTTATATTAATATTAGTTGGGCCCCCATCCGAAATTTCTGGCTTCGTCACTATATATACAGGTTAACTTTTACTATATACTTGATTTTTTTAAAAAATAAATTGGGAGGAGTGATTGGAGGTAAATGATATAAATCTCAAAGAAAATGAGAGACTCCGTGTTCGAACCTTGATCAATACTGTTACAAAGGGTTAACTATACCACTTGAACTACAAGCTCATAGTCTTTCACTATATATCATGTATTATAAGAGGGATGACGCGAAACTGATTTTTTTTTTAAATATTTTTGTAATAATGCAATGGAAAGTTAGAGTTGAAGGCTTGAAGGGACCATATTCCCTGTTCTTTTTTATGTTCCAGTTAACAATAAAGATGGTAAAATATAGCTCGGCCGAAAATAGAAGATAGAGAATATGAAATGGAAGAGGCCGAAAATAGATTAGGAAATCTGAATCCAAAGCTAGAAGTCAATTTTTATCAAAACTTTGTTGTGGTTGATTGGTACGCTGTGAAGCTAGTGACCAATAATAAACCATAAATATAGTTTTTTTTAAATAAATGCAAAATATTATTAAAAAAGAAAATATAGGGTGCACTGCTTTCAAGCCAATCAGCTAGCTTTTTTTAAAAAAAAAAGGTGTCTTGTTAAAACCTACCAAAGTAAAACCCATTGGGAAAAACCTTTGATAGGAAAAAGATGTTAGATAAATGTTTTTATCATGATTTTGATGATTTTGTTTAAATGTGTTTTTACACCAAAACAATGTTTCTGAATGTTGTCCAAATACTCCCGATCGGTCTAAAATATTTTTACTATTTTTCCGGAGTATTTCTTGAAGTTCATTTTCAATAAAAATTGGACAACTCCTCTGTTTTGAGGTCAACCGGTCGCCCTATAGGGCAACCCGTATCTGAAAGTTGTGCAAAACAGAGAACTTCATGTTTGCTAAAAATAGTGAGGTCGACCGATCACCCTATAGGGCGACCGGTGGAGTCGACCGGTCGACCTATAGAGCGACCGGTACCTGAAGTTTGGTTCAAATTTGCAAACTTCTCTGTATTGCTTTTTTGAAGAGGCGGACCGGTCCACATAGGGGGCGACCGGTCGGACACCCCGTCGACCGGTCCCCCTATGTATTTTTCGTAAAAAATACTTTCAAAACTTATCTTTGCGCGACCGGTCGCTATAGGTTTTGGACAACAAACTATGGGGTTGATTTCGAACAGCTTTTCCTTAAATTATGGGGTTGATTTCGAATAGCTATAATCTTGATTTTAATTGCATTTTTTTTGTAGAAACCAGTTCCCAAAAGGAGCCTATCCATGGTCAGAGGAAGATTTGAAGCAACACAAACAAGAGAGCATACAACACAACACAACAAGAAATTTGCAAAATTGTTTAAGTTCTTATTGCCAACATTCTTGTTGTAATAGCCTAAGTATTTCAATTTCACATCTTGAGGTCTAGGCTTAATTCTTGATTACACTTGCACTAAAATTGTATTGTTCATTATAGAGTTGTAATCTTGAATTTTTGGGTTCATCATTCAACACAAGATATCCTTGTGAGTGTTCTTGTGGTAAGAGCACACTTGGGTGATCTAAGTGTTAGGTGTAAGAAGATTGTGGTAATCTTCTTGTTGAAGAGTTTGGTGCTCTTCGAGGTGTTGGAGAGTTCGGTGCTCTTCAAGTCGGAAGATTGTGTTGATCTTCACAAGGTGCCGTTAAAAGAAGATTGTGGTAATCTTCAAGGGAGATTGTGGTAATCTCCAAAGGTGGTGTTGAAGAAGAGTGTGGTGCTCTTCAAGGTGTTGTAAGGTGGCGTTGTATTAATTGTGGTAATTAATAAAACTTCTTTTTCCTTTCGAAATCCATCCCGGAGATACTGGGGTGGTAGTAGATTAGACCCTAGGTAGGATGAACTACTATAAATCAACGCGTGTTATTTACGTCCCGCATTTTCATTCTTGTCTTGGCTTGTTTGATTCAAAAAAAGAGGGCATAATCGAGAAAATGGAGATAATCTATTCACCCTCCCTCTAGATTATCGTAGCCGCTTGGACTTACAAGTGGTATCAGAGACAAACTCTTTCGCAAGCTCGTTCCACATCGTGAGTAAATAGGAACGATCTTCGGCTACGAATGAAGTCTACCTTACCGGCGCCTCCACCAACAAGCCACCACTATTTGATTCCAAAAATTAGACATTTTGGAAAGAAAGAATGGAATGCTATTTACAAAGTTGCGGGTTCGATGTTTGGAACACGGTCATCAATGGATAATCTATTCCAATGAAAGATACACCTCACACCTTCAAAGTCCTCAAGGAGCTTAATGATGAAGAGAAGAAAATCATCTCCTTAAATGGTAAAGCTCTTAATATTATTTATTGTTCACTTACCATTTCGGAATATGATAATATTGTAGGAATTAAATCGTCACATGAAGTATGGAGAAAATTAGAAGAAGTATATGCAAATGAAAGGATCAACTCAAAAGTATCTACTTCTCAATTGGATACAACATCAAATCCAACAACATGGGATGAACTTCCTACAACTTCCAACGACGAAGAAAACGAACAATGTTTTATAGGCTTCGAAGAAGAAAACGAGGTAAGTTCTAAACATTCTACTTCCTATGATAATGAATTACAAAATGATTATAGTGATTTGCAAAATGATTTTGATGAGCTTCAAAATGAATTCCAAAGCTTACTTGTTAAATACAAAAATTTGAAAAAGGAATTCAATGTTTTGAAAAATGATAACGATAGTTTATTTACTTCATATGAATCACTTTCATGTGCTCACACCACCACACTTGATAAGGTTAGAATCCTTGAAAAAGAAAATAGTACTCTTGTTGAGGATATTAATTGCATGAAAAAGGATTTATTAAAATTCAACTTGAGTACCGATAAAATGACCAAAATTATTGATGTTCATAGTTGTGATAAATTGAAACAAGGACTTGATCATAAGCCTAATGTTGCTAATCACATGAAAAAGAATCAAGTCTTTAAGCATGTTGGTCATTATGCTCTTAGAATTATTACTTGTTTTTATTGCGGTAAAAAGAGTCACACGGCTAATTCTTGTCGAGCTAGAAATAGCTCTAATTATTATTGGAGACCTAAAAGTCTAAAAGCTAATCGCAAAGGACCTAAACACTTGAGGGTACCACAAAATAATGTCATATTAGGTACCCGGTGGAATAACAATCAAAGAAAATTCATACCGCCAAGAAGACGTCAAATGACCTTTTCATTTGATCAAAAGAGAAGACAACATCACAATGAATTTCCAAGAGGAATACACTATCAACAATGGGAATGACACAATCCTTGGAAATAGAGCAATTGGAGAAGTTATCATCAACAAGATGATTTTCAAAGGAGAAGATATCATCAACAATGGGAAAGACACAACCCATAGAAATGGCGTAATTGGTAAATTGTATCTCCCTATTTAAATATGCATTTTATTTTGTTATTATGCATGTTCTTATTTGTGTCTTAATTGTAAAATGAGTTTTCAAATATTTATTTTTAAAATTAAGGTCTTAAATATATATATATATATATATATATATATATTTGTGTTTTTTTTTTATACTTTGAAAAGGAGACCTTGTATAATGCTCATAAAAACTCTTGTGAATTTACCTAGACTAATGTGTTTTATTATCTCTCATGTATTTATATAGCATAAGCATACTTGTAACATCTCTTTGCTTTAGCCTACACTTGTATCATTATGTTTTGTGACAAACTTTTTCTAAGAATTGTGTTGGACATAGATATCTTCATCAATAGTTATCTACAAATAGTTTGACAATAGAGGATCATAAACTATTGAGGTACGTTCACCTTTGTTATTCATCTCATAGACTCGATATATTTTTGCCATATGCCTATGTGCTCATTTTTCAAGCAATTTCAAAGAACCTTATATAAGTGCCACTGAAAGGATTTTTCGATTTTTGAAAGGCACTATTCGATAAAGCTTGTCTTAACCGAGACTTGTAAAGGATTATATTTGTTTTGATAAAATATTCGATTTTTATCCTCTTCTCAAAATTATGCATTTGATTGCGCATATTCATTCTTGTCAAAAACTCTTGTTCAAATACTTCTTTTAAATGAGGTCTCAACTATATGCTCTTGGATTTTCAAATCTCGAAAGAGACCTTATATAGCTTCCTATAAGCATATTTGAACTTACATGTTTTTATTAAACTCTTGATGATATTCTTTAAAGCATAGTATGTGTTACTTGTTATAGTGTATATATTATTCGATATCACTATGCTCTTGTGCAAGATATCTTCTTAAGATTTTGCAGAAATTTTTGGTATTTTGGGACAAGCTTGATGACCAAGGCAAGGTTAGTAGCTCAAAGGTATTGTCAAGAAGAAGGTATTTATTTTGGTGAAACATTTGCACCCACATCACGTTTAGAAGCTATTCGTATTTTACTTGTCTATTCTTGTTTTAAAAATTTCAAGCTTTACCAAATGAATGTTAAATCCGCCTTTTTAAATGGTTTTATTCAAGAAGAAGTCTATGTAAAACAACCTCCGGAGTTTAAAAATTTTTCTAGGCCTAATGATGTTTATAAGCTTAAAAAGGCCTTGTATGGTTTACAACAAGCACCCCGTGCATGGTATGATAGACTTAGCTCGTGTCTTTTGCAAAATGGTTTTATAAGAGGTAAAGTTGATACTACTCACTTTGTATTTGAAAAAGGGCAAGATTGTTTACTTGTGCAAATTTATGTTGATGATATTATTTTTGGTGCTACTAATGAATCCTTGTGCAAGAAATTTTCTAAGTTGATGCAAGGTGAATTTGAGATGAGCATGATGGGGGAGCTTAATTTCTTCCTTGGACTTCAAATTAAGCAATGCCAAGAGGGTATTTATATTTCGCAATCAAAATATACAAAGGAACATTTGAAAAAGTTCGGCATTGAAGAAGGAAGAACCGTCTCTACCCCAATGGCAACAAATGTCAAAATTGATCAAGTTTGAAAAAGGCATATTGGTTAACAAACAAATTCGAGATATGTTTATCTACGTTTATTACTTCTTAGACTCGACATTTTTATGCCTTATGTCTATATGCTCGACTTCAAAAAATAATCCCAACGAATCTCATTAAAGTGCCATTAAAAGAAATTTTCAAATATTTGAAAGGCACTTCTTCTTATGACCTGTTTATCCAAAGTTTTAAAATGTTCACATTTTTTTTGGGATTACAAGTCCGGTGATAATAATTTCTCAAAATATGGTTCGTTATAATCGAACTAAACATATTGAGATTCAATAACTTGTTCTAAGGTATTGTGTTTCTAGAAACGAAAAATTGAGATGTGTTTAATTCCTTCTCAAGAATAACTTGCAAACATTTGTTTTTAATCATTAACCGCCGAGTCTTTTACTTAGAGCTTGTTGAGACATAATGTATATTAAATGAAGTCTATGTTTGCATTTTGCACGTTTTTAAAACTTAGGGGGAAAAATCGGTTTTTTGGATCATATTCTGAAATACTTAGGAACAGACAGCTTCAGGAGCAAAATAAAGGAAGGCCGACCGGTCGGCCTCTACCTCGACCGGTCGGCCTACCCTCTGATCGGTCGCCCATGGTGAATATTTGGATATAATCAGCTCTGTTCCAGACTTAGCCTATTTCATACGGTTTTCACTATTTTCGCACCCCTTTGTCATTTTCACACACAATTCACTTCAAATGAGTTTTGTTGCATAAATTATATATCTTGGGGATTATATTGCTCGTTTATCATCATTGTTGCTCACCCTCACCGATTAAATGGTAAGAATCCTACTACTTTATCTCAATTGGGTTGAACCCTTGAGAACTTGGCTTAAATGTTAACTTCTTGATGCAAATTATATATGCTTGTGATGAGCTCATTAATTACTGTTGATTGGTTGTTGTATAATTGCATTTGGTGATGAAAAATTTGGCTTGGTTATTTTTACAATGGCTATATACATCTTCTTTGTCATTTGACACCCGCCAAGTGTTCGATAAAATGTTTCAAAGAAAAATTCATCACCTTCATGATTCTCTCGATTTTAAAAGTCTTATACAATTATAGAGATCATGTTTTGCCAATCAAATGAGTTTTTACAAGTCATATGATCAACTCTTCCCTTAGCTTTTGGAATTTTAAGCTTAATGATCAATAGCTCGATAAATCGGGTAAAATTGCGCACTTTGATATGGATATATGATGTTTTTATCATGCTAACATTCTTTTTGATGATTCCAGAGGGGGAGAAACATGTAATAAGCTCTTTAGCTCAAATAAGCTAAAATAAGCTCGCAAAAGAAGCTATAAGTTGTGGTTCATACATAGTCCATTTGTTGTATTGTGGACTCATTTATTGTCTAATGATGTTCTGTTGACAGGGGGAGCTAATAAGCTCTTAATACTTAAGCTCAATTTGTAAAAGCTGAGCTTTTAGCTTTTGGTTGATTGCTTCTATATTACTCTTGTTATGCATGTTGATAGGGGGAGTTTTTGCAAAAATAATTTTGAAAATCTTTACTCCCATCCTTGTGATTATTATGCGTGGAATGTTGTCGCTCTCAAAGGATATTTATTTTTAATCAGTAAAACTGTTTTGTTTTCAAAACGTCCTCTTAAAAATTGTTTTGGTTTGTAATCATCAAAAATGGGGAGTTTGCTAGATAAATGTTTTTATCATGATTTTGATGATTTTGTTTAAATGTGTTTTTACACCAAAACAATGTTTCTAAATGTTGTCCAATACTCCCAATCGGTCTAAAATGTTTTTACTATTTTTTCGGAGTATTTCTTGAAGTTCATTTTCGATAAAAATTGGACAACTCCTCTGTTTTGAGGTCAACCGGTCGCCCTATAGGGCAACCCGTATCTGAAAGTTGTGCAAAATAGAGAACTTCATGTTTGCTAAAAATAGTGAGGTCGGCCGATCACCCTATAGGGCGACCGGTGGCATCGATCGGTCGACCTATAGGGCGATCGGTACCTGAAGTTTGGTTCGAATTTGCAAACTTCTCTGTATTGATTTTTTGAAGAGGCGGACCGGTCCACATAGGGGGTGACCAGTCGGACACCCCGTCGACCGGTCCCCCTGTGTATTTTTCGTGAAAAATACTTTCAAAACTTATCTATGCGCGACCGGTCGATATAGGTTTTTGACAGCAAACTATCCATTGAGTTTGCAGACAGTTTTTCCTTAAATTATGGGGTTGATTTCTAACAGCTATAATCTTGATTTTAATTGCATTTTTTTTTTGTAGAAATCAGTCCCCAAGAGGAGCCTATCCATGATCAATCATCTCCTATAAATAGAGGAAGATTTGAAGCAACAGATACCAGAGAGCATACAACACAACACAACAAGAAATCTGCAAAATTGTCTAAGTTCCTATTGTCAACATTCTTGTTGTAATAGCCTAAATATTTCACTTTCACATCTTGAGGTCTAGGATTAATTCTTGATTACACTTGCACTCAAAATTGTATTGTTCATTATAGAGTTGTAATCTTAAATTTTTGGGTTCATCATTCAACACAAGATATCTATGTGAGTGTTCTCGTGGTAAGAACACACTTGGGTGATCTAGGTGTTAGGTGTAAGAAGATTGTGGTAATCTTCTGTTGAAGAGTTTGGTGCTCTTCGAGGTGTTGGAAAGTTCGGTGCTCTTCAAGTTGGAAGATTGTGTTGATCTTCACAAGGTGCCGTTAAAAGAAGATTGTGGTAATCTTCAAGGGAGATTGTGGTAATCTCCAAAGGTGGTGTTGAAGAAGAGTGTGGTGCTCTTCAAGGTGTTGTAAGGTGACGTTGTATTAATTGTGGTAATTAATAAAACTTCTTTTTCCTTTTGAAATCCATCCCAGAGATACTGGGGTGGTAGTAGATTAGACCCTAGGTGGGTTGAACTACTATAAACTAACGCGTGTTATTTACTTCCCGCACCTTCATTCTTGTCTTGGCTTGTTTGATTCAAAAAAAGAGGGCATAATCGAGAAAATGGAGATAATCTATTCACCCCTCATCTAGATTATCGTAGCCGCTTGGACTTACAAAAGAGTACCCCATAAAAGAAACAACAGAAATAACTTAAAATCTCAATCGAAATGATGGACGTTTATTTCTAGAGGATTTTCGAAGGACATTGGCATGTGTTTGTTTTGCACGTGCTTGAGTATCCTCCTGGTGTCTGATGTATCATGTGGAATATCGGCCCAGGATCCTCCAATCACAATTGCCAGAGCGTTCATAGCTTCTGACGAATCACTTGAGTGAAGGACAATCGGAGCAGGTAAAGAGCCGCCTAACTTAGTCTTTAAAGCTTCCAATTTGTCTGCATCATCTTGATCGTCTTCATCCGCCATATCTGACCAACGTTTCCGGGCAGCAACGACCATAGCTTTGAACCCCTCGGAAGGATCATTGGAGCTATGGACATAATCATTAATAGGAAGGCTATTTGAAACTATTATCATTCCACGTTGCAAATTAGCCTGTACATGTTCATCCAAATTTGTTGCCTGCGGTTGATAAGGAACCATGGCTCTGTCTGTGTTGCTAGTATTATATTCTGAAGCCATAATCCGATTCTCATTATCAGATTTGGGCTCCAAATTCGTATTATCACATGCCACATCATCTGAATCAACACCCAGAACATCAAAAGAATTCTTAGTGTGAATATGTGAAGGAGTAGGTTTACCCTCCTTAATACAACCTTGATGACCCGTATTTCCTATGGAGTCAACAATGGCCTTTCCCTTGTCCTGCTGCACCGGACAGTAAACTTTACGGACCCTGGAATGACCCTGTTTCATAGAATTCGGACTTGCCACTGAAGTCCTGTGACGTCCCTGGTCAAGAGAGGCGCGTCTTTCAGTGGTTGAGTTCCCTGCGGGAGTAATACGATAAGAAACTGTCGAATGTCCTGTTACACTGCACTTTGAACAAACTTCCAGTAATTTCTCATAAGTAACTGACACAAAGGAACACTGGCCAACCCGTTCTACCATGATGTGCTCCTCCAACGGTTTCGACAGATTAATATCCACTAACACCGGATGAAATGTCCCGAGAAACCATCAAGCGAACGCTGGTCAATTTGTATCGGATTCCCAATCGCACTGAGCTCGAAGATTCGGACCCAAACGTTTGCCACTGACATATGTACCTTGTATGGATTGAAATTCGGGACCCATGGAGAGAGCCGAATAGTCCCCGGATTAAGCGCCCAATTAATACGTAATTGAGCTCATGCCCGATCATGCGCATTAAAAAACTTGATATAAAAAATCCCTTACTCAAGGGGATTAGTTTACAATCATTCTTAGTTTCCCATATTTCTGATAGGCGTTTATGCAGAAGCATAGTCGCCCATGGTTTATTACCCTTGCCTAAAATCACCATACCAATCAAAGAATAGGAAAATTCGGCAAGGCATTGTTGCTAAACGTTCTCATCAATAGTAATGGAATAATAATCTCCCTTTCTAATAATTTTGGGGATATAATGGGATTTACCATCAACAACATGCGAAAATGTTGTAAAATTACCCTGGGCCTGCATAGTTGAATCCATATCATGGTGAATACCTGAAACAATTTTAGCAAAAGAATGGCCAAAATTGGATTGAGCATTAGTATTATGAGCCGAATGTCGAGGATTCGATTCATAATCGGATGACATTGAGGGAGAGGTCCCAGCACTAGGGCATACATGGGGCATCATTACACCAGATGAATCCAAGGATATAGCAGGATACTTTGTAGAGGGGACCACAGTTGTCTGAGTGTTCGCCTTTGAAGGAGAGGAGGGGACCACTATTGTAACCACCTTAGGAGGGACCATAGTTGAAACCACCATAGGAGGGAGGACCACTGCCAAGGGGACCACCTTTGATGAGTTCATGGCATCCCCAAGTAAGAGATTCGAAGGATCCATAGAATAAACCCTTGCCGCAAAATCCACTGTTGGGAAATTTATTGTTTAGATTTTGATGAATGCCATGTAAAACTTAGACTAGAAAGTTGGCACCCCATTTTCCTTGTAATTTGCATTGTAATAGATAGGGTTGTACGAGCTGAGTCAAGTCAGCTATGCCTGGATATACAAGAAGTCAACTGAAGACTGAAATGAAGACTCCGCTGTGAAATAGATGAGTATGGCAAGGAGGAGAAGTCAAGAACTCGACTGAAGAAGTATCAGATGGGATACATCTGTGTGAAGTGTCAGTCAAATCAACTCAAGAAGCCAAGTCTCAAGTTGAAGTGACAGATGAGTCATCCATTGATTGGAAGCTAACTCGAAGTCACCTAGGGAAGTTAGAGAACTGCAGTCAAGTCAAGACAACTGAAAAGAATCCGTTGCACAGAAGTCAAGAAGATTACTTAAATGAGTAATACTTCCATGCTAGCATGTCTGAAAGTGTTCAGTCCTAGAAGCGTGCAAAAGGAATAAACCAATGAGAAGCACTGCACCTCGTGTCAGACTCTGAAAAGCTGAACATTCATTTAATACGAGGAAATGTCAACATCAAGGACTACAACAAGACAAGCCAACGAACACAAGTGAGCTGAAGTAGCAAGACAGCCGCCCTGTGAAGAAGCTGAGTCGGACGAGAAGCACCATTGTGTGACCAAGGCATCTCCCGGGGCGAGTCCCAAAGGATCAAGTCAGCTATGTGATCGAGACTTGTATCGGGTGATAAACACTTTGTTCTCTGGTCAATACTTAGTGGATTCCTCCTGGAGTTGGAGAAGAGAGGAGTAGAAGAATTACCCCATCTTCGAACCTCTATAAAAATTATTGTGTCATTTACATTTCAGCATTTTATTTCTGCATATCACTTTATATCTGCTGATAATTTTCTATCCAACTGATAATTAACAAAGTGCTAAAATTAAGTGTTAAAACAAACTTAAACCAAATTCAAGGGTGTTAAGTCTTCCAAATAAAATCTCATCACAACCAAGTTAAGGTTTAGACTAAACGGCTAAGTTATTCTATCAACAAATCAATCGAGTCTGTTGAGTGACTAACTCTGCTGGTTAACGAATTAAGCTGTCCCTCAAGCTTGTGAAATTAACTCTGTATTATTTTAAAAGGACTAAAATCGAAAAGTTGGTAAGGTTTATTCAACCCCCCCTTCTAAACCTTACTCTCACCCCTTGGGACCTACAAGTGGTATCAGAGCGGTTGGTTCATTGAGCCTTCCACACTGGTTACTGAACTAGATCTTCAATCTTTCAAAGAAGTTTTTAACACTTGCTCTTTCAAAAGCTATTTTTATTCAAAAAAAGCTATTATCATGGAAGCAAATTTGACACGCATTCCTATGTTCACTATTGAGGAATTTGATGACTGGAAAATTCGTATGCAGGCTCATCTATCAGCTTTACATGATGTAATGTGGATAGTGATAGAGGATGGGCCACTGCAAATACTGAAAGTAAACACAGTTGTCTGAGAGAGAGCGGTGCAGGAAGGAGAGGAAGGCTGCTGCTGAAGCAAGACCAACCCTGGTTGAGAAACCAAGGACTGAATGGAGAAACGAGGACAGAAGAAGATACAACTTAGACAATGTGGCCAAGGGCATACTTTACAAAACCTTGGACAAAGCAATGTTCAAGAAAGTCAAATCTTTTCAAACTGCAAAACAAATTTGGGATAAATTAACTTTAATTTTTGAAGGATCTCAGCAAATTAAAGAAAACAAATTGTCCGTTGCTGTACAAAAATTTGAAAATTTTAAAATGCTTGCAGGTGAAACCTTGGATCAGCTGGATGCTCGATTCACTAAGATTACCAATGAACTATCTGCACTTGGGAAAGAATATACACAAAAGGAAATGTGTATGAAGATTCTAAGAAGCCTCCCAGCTGAATGGGAAATTAAGGTCATGGCTCTGAGACATTCAATGAACCTCACAACAACATCCAATCATGAGCTATTCTCAGACCTCAAAGCCTACGAGTTCGAGCTGAGAAGAAAACAACCAGCTCAAAAGCCAAAACTCACAGCTGACTAAGAAGCTGAGTACTCTAAGTCACATAGCTGATGAGAATAAAGAGCTGAAGGCTGAGAATGCTAAACTAATAGCAGAGATAGCTACTATGGAAAAGAGAGAAAATGATCTCAAAAATGTGATTGCTTCATTCACTAAGGCATCTAAATCATTGGATGACCTTATTATGAGCCAAAAAGAGTGTGGAGACAAGACAGTCATAGGATTCAATTCCTTTGTGCACAGTCAAACTCCCAGAGTGATCTTGGAAAAAGGATCTTCAATTAATGAAGCATCCCAAAAACCCAAGACACCAAATGTTGCACCCACATTCACTCCAAAGCACAATCACAAACAAAGCGGCCTTGGATATAAAGGAAAAGAAAAAACGACCCGATTGAGTATCTTTGAGAGGGCAATGAGAAGAAATCCAGCAGAGTGCCTCAGTAAACTCAAAACAGGAAGTACTCTGTGAAGAAGAAATTGAGCTACCAGAATCCCCAGAAGTTCTATAAAAGGAACACAAATGATGGGAATGGTAGAAACTACCCAAGCCAAGCTGATTGGAATAATGTGAAATATCAGCAAAGATCTATGGAATACAAGCCTAAATGGCAAAGACCTTAGACCTCAGCAAAGGTCATTCCAAAGGCAAAAGAGCTATCATCGGCACACATATGCACCCAAGCACTACACTCGAAATATCACAACTACCCAAAGAAGGCAATTGCTAAAACACACACACACACATACGAGACAAAAGAGAGATTGTATGAACCTAAAGCCCCCAAACAATTTGCCAGTGAATTATGATTATGGCACGATAGATGGCAACCTCTTAGAGTCGAGATCATTTGGCTATAGGTTGGTTGGATCATCTTACAAAGACACTAACCCCTCGGACCCGACAAGTATGGGTACCTAAAAACTAATTTCCTTGATTGCGGGTTCAAGGAGCAGTGAGTGCCAAGGAACCTGGTACATGGACAAATGGTTGTTCTAGACATATGACAGGAAACAAGAAAAATCTGTCAAAATTCAAGGAGATTAGAGGCGCAAAAGTCATATTTGGAGGAAATGAAGCTCCAGGGGAGATAAGAGGATTAGAAATCACAGATGTTGCATACGTTGAAAGCCTCAACTTCAACTTTGTTAAGCATCGACCAATTCTATGACAAGGGCTATAATGTTGGATTCAATATGGGAGTGTGCCAAATCAAAGACATCAATCAAATCAAATAAAGTAGTGTTGCAAGGATCCGCAGACAAAAGAACATGTATGTGGTAGATTGGTCGACTACCACACCAAGCACTTGTCCGCTAGCAAAAAGTCCAAATCAATCAAGTTGGATGTGGCACAAGAAGGAGTCACCTGAATTTCAAGACAATTAACAAGCTTGCAATGAGTAATCTTGTAGAAGGATTGCCGGACTTCGATTAATGAAAGAAGGAAAATGTTTGTGATGCATGCCGGATGGGAAAGCGGATCAAATCATCATTCAAAGAAAGTCGATCCATCTTCAACAAGGATATTGCATCTTTGCATATGGATTTATTTGGTCGATTGAGCGGCTAGCATAAGTGGAAAGAAATACACTTTAGTAGTGGTGGATGATTATTCA
Organism: Rehmannia glutinosa; assembly: GCA_016081115.2. Taxonomy (NCBI): domain Eukaryota; kingdom Viridiplantae; phylum Streptophyta; class Magnoliopsida; order Lamiales; family Orobanchaceae; genus Rehmannia; species Rehmannia glutinosa. Next base: position 158,107,258 of record CM071926.1, on the reverse strand, counting down.
AGATATACATGGACAATCTTCATGTGTAAAAAGAAGAAACTTTGCGAAGTTACCTCAACTAATGAGAAGAGTTCAAAATAAGAAGAGTCAAACCATTATAAAGATAAGATCGATAGAGGAACCGGTTTGTCAATGGAATAATAACTCGTATTGTGTTGAAAATGGTATTGCTCATGAATTATCTCATAGCAAGGACTCCACAATGAGAATGGAGTGGCGAAAAGAAGAAATAGAACTCTCAAGGAAGCTGCAAGGACAATGTTAGTCAAGTCGGGTATCTAAAAGATTTTGGGTCAAGCCATCAACACTGCATGCTATAATCAAAATAGATGCATGATAAATAGACAGCTGACAAGGACTCCCTATGAAATATGGACAGGGAGAAAGCCAAATGTTGGGTATTTTAGAATATTTGGATGTAAATGCTTCATCCACAACAATGGAAAAGACAATCTAAAGGCTTTTGATACGAAAGCTGATGAAGGTATCTTCTTGGGATACTCAGCTGAAAGCAAAGCCTACAGAGTGCTGAACAAGAGGACTATGGTCACAGAAGAGTCTATAAATGTGGTTTTTGATGAGCCCAATGTGAATGGAGAAGATATTGAAGAGATAGCTAACAAGCTGAACCAACCAACTATGCAGAAGAGTCCCTATGTTGAAGCTGAAGCTGGAGCAATCAATCAAGATGAAGATGAGACAGCTGAGTCTCAAAGACAGCTGGAAAATCTGCAGCTGAATGATAATGAAAGAGCTGCTCAAGAAAAAAACAGTTGCAAGACGACTGAACCCAGCTGATTTACTCCAACCTTATGTGAGATGGCTGAGAGACCATCCACCAGAGCTAGTTATTGGAGATGTAAGATATGGTGTAAGAACCAGATCCAGAGCTCAACAAGAAGCAATGTTCACTTGTTTTATTTCTCAAATAGAGCCAAAAGATGTGTCCCAAGCATTGGATGATACACATTGGATTCAAGCCATGCAAGAAGAACTGAATCAGTTTAAAAGAAACAAAGTATGGGAATTGGTTCAAAGACCAACCCATCAAAATGTTATTGGCACAAAATGGGTATTCAGAAACAAGATGAATGGCGAAGGTTCTGTGGTAAGGAACAAAGCAAGATTGGTAGCCAAAGGGTATTTCCAAGAAGAAGGAATAGATTTTGATGAAACATTTTCTCATGTTGCAAGATTAGAAGCAATAAGGATGTTTCTTGCCTATGCTGCACACAAGAACTTTATTGTATATCAAATGGATATGAAAAGTGCATTCTTAAATGGATTATTGGAAGAAGAAGTCTATGTTGAGCAACCTCCAGGTTTTGAGCAGAAGACTCTTGGAGAAAAGGTGTACAAGCTCAAGAAAGCTCTATATGGATTAAAACAGGCACCTAGAGCATGGTATGATACATTATCTCAATTTCTGATAGATAATGGATTCACCAAAGGCAAAGTGGACAGAACACTATTCAGAATTCAAGATGGAGGGAGTATATTGCTTGTTCAAATATATGTGGATGATATCATTTTTGGATCCACAAACAAAGAGTTGTGTGATAAATTCTCAAACCTCATGCAAGGAAAATTTGAGATGAGCATGATGGGAGAGCTGACATTCTTTCTAGGACTTCAAGTTAAACAGCTAAAGGATGGAACCTTAATAAGTCAAACAAAGTATACCAGAGATTTAATGAAGAAATTTGGTATGGAAGAGAAGTCTTCTGTGAAAATACCAATGAATACATCAGTCAAGATGGATATGGATGCAGATGGTAAGCCTATGGATCAATCCAAATACAGAGCACTCATTGGATCACTACTCTATTTAACAGCAAACAGGCCAGACATCACCTTTGCAGTAGGTGTATGTGCAAGATTTCAATTTGCACCAAAGGAGAGCCATATGACTGCAGCTAAGAGAATCCTAAGATATTTGAAGGAATGTGAGGAAGTCGGCTTATGGTATCCAAAGGAAGAAAGATTCAAGCTAATTGGTTATTCAGACTCTGACTATGCTGGATGTAGGGTTGACAGGAAGAGTACTTCAGGTACTTGTCAAATGCTTGGAAACAGATTGGTTTCCTAGTTTAGCAAGAAGCAAAACTCAATAGCCACATCTACAGGTGAAGTTGAGTACATAGCTGCGGGCAGCTTATGCCCAAGTCTTATGGATGAGACAACAGTTGAGAGATTATGAAATTGAAGAAAAAAAGATTCCAATTATGTGTGATAACACAAGTGCTATTGCAATCACTCAAAATCCTGTGTTGTATTCAAGAACAAAGCACATTGATGTCAGATATCATTTCATAAGAGATCATGTTGAAAAGAAAGACATCACCTTGGAATACATCTCAACTGACAAACAGTTAGCTGACATATTTACAAAGCCCCTATGTGAATCAAGATTTGAAGAGCTTAAGCATGAGCTAGGGTTAGTTGAGCTGAATTAACACTCAGAAGACTCATTGAGGAGAAATGAAACATGAAAAGATGAAAACAGAGCAAATTTCATAAATCAGCCAAGTGAATCAGCCGTATCGGAAAGTCAGTTGTATCAAGTTAGCTGACAGCTGAGTCACTATATGAATAAAGAGAAGAAGAGCTGAGTAAGTTAAGGAGTAAGCTGAGTCATTTATAAGCTAAGTGACAAAAACGCGGTCGTTTTTAATGAGCGAGAATGTTTTTAAGGATGACGTCAGTGTAATAATGACGGGTACAGTCAAAAGCTGCATAGTAAGCATATGATTGGATATAAATGATGCCGCATTAAATGCGAGCAATTAAATGCAAATAAGACATGCTAAATCTGAGCCGTTGATCTTGATCAATATTTCAAAAACCGAAAACACGTCCTTTCATACCCCTTATATACTCTTTCGTTCAGTTTTCTCTCACTTAAATTGTTCATCTTTCCAAAGCAAAGCAAGCATTTTTTTTCTCTCAAAACCCTACCTGTCTTCAAAGCAAGTTTGTCAAGTTTCAATCGGTAAAAACTCATAAAAATGGCATCAACCTATGATTTCACTAAGCTAGGGAAGCATATCCACACCGGTTCAATAGTGGATTTCGAAGGGATGATTAAACAGGGTTCCGATGCAACCCTTGTGAAGAAGATTGCTGATAAAATTGAGAAATCCGGGCTAAAACCTTTCTCATAATGGAGTTTCAGATGACATATGTTGAAGAAGTAGCACAGTTCTACGTGAACGCTGAAGTTCATGACGAGGGCATCAAATCCTCTGTTCACGGGAAGGATCTTACAATCACTGATGAAGATCTAGCGGAGCATTGTTTGTTGTCGTCAGATGGTGTGCCGGAGATATTTGAGGCTGATGTAAATTTGGCTGTTGCATGGAAGGAAATGGCCAGACCAGAATGTGCTGCGAAAGTGGTATACACAGCTGACAAGAAGCTGCTGAAGGACGATTATCACAATTTAATGGATATCGTCGCAAAATATGTGGATATGAAGTTTGGAAGCTTCAATCAGCTATCCAAAACCAAACTGATCGTCATGGCTGCGTTCATGGAAGAGAAGAAGATTAACTGGGCTGAATTCATCTACAGCACTCTTTGCCAAAACATTGGCAACAAGTCTTTCAAAGAGGATGGATCCTTTGCAGGATCACTTGGCTATGGCCTAGTCATTGGCCATCTAATTAATGGAGGTGAAGGGTGTTCTCCTTCGACATGGAAAATCGTTCCATGTTAACAAGAAGATGTTTCGGGCCAACTTGTCTGGAGCCCAGAAGAGAGCATACGCCAAGCGAGCGGACACGATGGGGAATCACCGACCTTGAGGAAACAGCTTGTTGCCTCCCCTCCCGAAGAAGAAAAAGTCAGCCCATGCACTGAAAGAAGAAGGTTGCCCGGCGAAGAAAAAGAAAACCGCACTGCCCCTGCCCGGTAGGAGTCACTGCCCCCAACCGTGTCTCCCCCCTGCGATCGCGGTGGAGAAGGAATCCTTAACATCTTCTCCAGGAATAAAGAAGAAGAGGACTGCCAAGGCGAGAAAGGCAGATGCCTCTAAGGCAACTCCAAAGGCCCTTACCTTCGAGGAACCAGAGGAAGTAGAACCAGACATTCCTCTGGTGAAAACTAAGAGAAGAAGAAGACTTACCAAGCTCTCGGAGCTTGAGAAGATGGCTGAGTCTGCAACTCAGCTGGAGCAAATCACTGAGACTGCGAAAGAGGTGCGGTCTCTAGAAGTGCTTGATGAAACCGCCAAATCTGCTGAAGGCGTCAGTGAGGCAAGTTTAAGACCCGTTGTGGACGAGCAATGAGGAACAAGAATCATCGGTGAGACAAGAATCCCCCCGTCGATAGGATCGTATCTCCACTGCGGACAGACGCTGCTGAGGTGAAGAGCGGCGAGTTTGCTACCCTCCATTCCGAAAAGGAAGGCAACAGAGAGAGAGGATGAAGACGATGATATAATTATGTACTCTCCACTGTATCCAGACATCCAAAATTGTCTGTGAGAATGGAGGAAATGGAAGTTGAGTCACTCTAGGGTGCAGTTTGAACACCCGGTTTATTGATGAGGAAGAGGAACTCTTGAGGTTTCTTGAAGTTGATCTTGTATTGCAAGCCCTTGATGAGGATAATTGCATCAATATGCTGCAAATTCGGAAAGAAAACGAAAAGGCTAGAGCATCTGAGGACGCAGAGGCTCGTGAGAAGGCCAGCATTTGTCCTCTAACAGGAACCAGCAACCATACTCATCCTCATCTTGGCATACTCTTGGAGGCGTGATGAGGACATGGATCCTATATTCTTTGCACAAAAAAGTTGGACATGCGGCAAGCCATGTGGAATCCACACGATGATGCATGAGAAAGAGCGTCGAAGGACCAGGAGAGTCTTCCAAATCACAGCTGGAAATTGATCCGTTGGGAGTGGCATAGCAGATTGCCACTGTTATTGCTGCAACCACTTCCCCAGTTCACTCAGAAGACGGATCTAAGGGAATTGGCGATGACAATGGGAACTTGGGCACCCAAGTTGAGCCAATCCCTGCTGAAGGTGTCTTACCACCCGCCCCCTACATTGAACACTCATTTGACAAAGCCGGAGTCCGGGAGCAGAGTGACCCCAACATAAGTCACTCGGTGGTGAGCCAGTGGGGAAACTCACTCCACTGCAGCTAGGTCGGAGGATGCTGCAGATAACTCCACCTTGAATCTAGGAGGCGAAGTGGAGAAGGAAAAAGAAATTGAACCACAGCAAGTTGTCACTGACGAAGCTCGGACAGTTAAGTCTGTCTCAGTTGAAGTGCCAACGGCTCTGTAGGCTGAGGACGCTGTTGATGCAGTCGAGGCACAGGAAGGATCTGCCCCGGGAGTTAACACTTTGGGCACTAAAAGTGCAATCCATGGAGTTGAGACTCCTGTGGATGCCACTACGAAGACCCTAAGACAAAGGCAATTGCGCTGTCGAAGGGATTATCAAGGTCCCGCGATTGAGACTGCATGAAGTAATGAAGGCCTAAGGAGGTTGAGACTTCCCTAGGAAAAACTCAAGGAGATAAGAGCATTCCTCGGACCATAATTGCTTTGATTGAGAGGAGGAAATCGGTGCTCTTCATGACTCCCAGGATGATCTGATACAACCTTCCCGGATCTGCGATGAAGGCGAGTTTACCCCAATCCGCACATCAAAAAGACTTCGAGGAGACGCTACTACCAGAAATGCGAGCAAGCTAGACCTCAAGGCTACTCGTCAAACATTCAATTTTGATGATGAGCCAAACCTTCAAGACTCATCATCTTCCGATGACGGTGATGGTGCGGTGAGGAACAACAAATTCATTTAGCGAGAATCCACTGAAGCCGAAGAAGGCGGTTAAGACAGGATGAGGCTTAGTCACCGCCAAACTACTCACCAAGGCCCGATTGAAACCAAGTCGTCTGCGCGAGCTCCCAAAGTGCAAAGGCGGACTCCACTGTCGAGGCACATCACGGGCGGAGTAACGGTGGAATCTATACCATATGTCCTGTGATGATGCATTTGAAGAAACTTTCCGTTCTCTATTGAGTGCCGAACTTGATGAAGAAACGGCTTCGAGAAGCGATGGCGCTCAACGTTGTCGGACGACTCGATTATTCCCACGAGATACTATCGTCCCAGCGAGACTTTGATTTTGATGTTGCTTGGCCACCGGTGAGACCGAGGTGACAAGCGAGGTGCGAGAGGTCTTCAAGACAATCTTTGCGGAGATTGAGAAGATAGAACGGCACCAGGCCACACTGGATATGCGGCTGGACAATAGGGATGCCAATCTTATGGCCGATCTGCACGGAATAGTGGTTAGAATCGGGAAAGGTGTCAACGGCGACGTCTGAATGCGACTAGAACAAGTCCAGATTTTCAAGGCATTGTACAACAAAATGTTGATCCGGAGCGCGATAATGTTGACATGAAGAGGAGGATGCAAGAAAATATTGACGAGAAGCATGCCTCCCACAACATGAAATGGGCTAACTGCGAGAATTTCACAAGAAAGAACTTACTGCGCGTAGAGGAAAATATGAATAACAAATTGATCTTCTCATGGCATTTGAAATGAAGTTGGTGGCGGCCAGAATCCAAAGCCACCCGCTCAAAATTTAAATGCAATGGACTCAAGCAAAACTCAACTATTAGCCGCTAGATTTCATGTTTGCTGGCATGTTCCCGGGGTTCTCTCTCCTTTGATGATGCCAAAAGGGGAAGAGGAATACCGAATATGTTGAAAGGGTCGGATGAGAAAGAGAAGGACGCTTGTTTGTTGAGAAGAAGAAGAAAACAGATTGAAGAAACGAGAAGAAAAAAAGAAAAGAAAAGCGATTGAGGAAAGGTTCAAAAGATATGACTCAATGTTTGCTGAAACCCCTCAACAAGGCCTTGTCACACGACATAATAAGAAAACTTCCGGTAACTCTGCCGCTCCAACACTCTGTTGTAATGATAGTGAGAAGAAAAAATTGTAGAAGCGAGGGATGAAAGAGGTCGAAAGAAAAATGGATGCCCGTGGATGGATATATTGAAACAATACGGAGGCATTCCGAGGAAAAGACACAGATGCCATTCCAGGGCGATGGAGATGAGCCACGTCAGTGGAAGAATTCAAAACGCTTGAATCCGAGAGATACTTCAAAAATATGTCCATAGCCCAAGCCTGGGACTTGTATTGGGAGAATGGTCTAAAGCTATGTGAAGAAGTTGATAGGCAGCAGACTACAAGCAGCCATTCAGCTGGCAAGGAGAAGACTCCAGTCTTCTTTTAAAAATATGATTCAAGAGCAATGGCGGAGGGAGGGGGACCCTGGAATCCCTCCCCCAAAAAATTTTTTAAAAAAAATTAAACAATAAATTTATAATAAGAAATTTTTTTAAAAAAAATATTTTAGGTAGGATTTACATAATTGTTTTTTAGGTTTTTTATCCGAGACGCCCAATTTTTGTATATCAGTCCATCCCTATGTTTTTCCTGGCTCGCCATTGTTCTAAGGGCTTGAAACTTGTTCATTATAAACACTTGGTCATAGCTGGAGCTTAGTTAACATGTTGTTTGGATAACACCAGGGTACTCCTTTATATGAGCAAAAGCTGGGATTTAAATGGGTTAAGTTTTGAGCATATTTTGGGTTGACCCATCTAATAAAGTAATAAACTCATAAGGCCAAATTATTGGGCTTGCTTTTTCTGACCCATCTGTAAAACCAATTCCTTTGGGCTAGTGAATGATTATTTATTCCGATAAAATTTCGGATCTTTCTATACACCATTTACTGTTAACTTTGAGATACAAGACCATGGAAAATATGGAGAGAGAGAAAAAAAAGGTGTTGAGAATCTCAAGTGTTACATATACAACCTTAATAGTGAATTGTACTAAAAAATTACTATTCCATATTTTTTTGCAGTGTCCAAGCCAAGTTCAACGTGTCCATCAACTCATCCCTTCTTCAAATGTGAAAAAAAATCCTCCTACAAATTAATAGTAGGCAAAAATTTGCGTGAGACGGTCTCACAGATGTAGATCCGTGAGACGGAGCCCTTACACAAAGTTTTAAAGATTTTATTTTTCAGATTTTATTTTTCTTAGGGTTTTTATTTGTTTTTTTAGGGTTTATTTTGTTTCTTGGGTTTATTTTTAATTGATTTGGGTTTTTAGGATTTTTAGGTTTTTTTTAGGGTTTATTTTTTATTTTTTGGGTTTATTTTTGTTTTTCGGGTTTATTCTTCATGGTTCATGTTTTTTGGGTTTATTTTTGTTTTTTCATGGTTCATATTTATTTTTAAATTTATTTTCATGGTTCATGTTCTCAAGACGGAGCCTTTAGGAGGTCCGTCTCACGGATTTAGATCCGTGAGACCGTCTCACAAGAGACTTGCTCTTAATAGTAATAGACAAGCAAAATATTCGTTATTGAAAATCCATACTCTTAAATAATGCATTTTCTTGAGTTATTAATATTGATTTTAAATCACTTAATTTGTCCTATATCATCAATAAAATAATTCTTAATGATACATACTAAGCTGAGATTCCTCGATTATCCTACGAAAGAAATCTTAGATAACAGCATTATCACGTAGAATTAGCAAGGTTTTAAAACAGTTCTAACCCTATATATTAATTCCAACTAATATAAATTCATGCATGGTTGATTCATGTTTGTAGTGACAAAGGGCATGGAGTGAATGTTTTTAGCAACTCAAAATTTCATTGTGATTTTCATTCTATGTGACAGGTTTTTCTTTGACATGCATTCATCATCCAAATTATTTGTTTGAAGTGAATAAAGCACACACACAACGCACGCTATACAACTTGTAGCATATGTTGGGGATTTATCACGTGCGATATTATATTTCGAAATTAAATCCGAAAACTTGCATTCTCGAAACGAAATTATAGAAAATGCAGAAAATTAGACCGAGGCTAGAGTTCGACTCTATGTCTTTAAGACGAATTGTCCCACTACGGTGCCCACGGTTCAATAGCAAACGTCTCCCAAGATACAACGGTCTCCTCTTGCTGTAGTAGCACTCCAAACAACAAGAGACGACGAACTTCGAATGTTTTGTACTCTCTCTTTTTTATCAAAACTTTTTGACAAAAAAATATGCTTATGATCAATATATGCCAAATGTTTATGAAAAATCTGCAGATTTTTGGGATATATATAGATTACCAAAAGTCACAAGTGAAATTACGTGAATCAATGCAAATGCACATGCATGTGAATGCAGAGACAAAAGAGAGTACAAACCGAAAGTTATTGCATCAGGAGAGGTAGCTTATGGCTTTGAACCTTTCCTAGTGGAGTACTATCGGAATTACTTGGCTAATCAGTGAACATGATGTCTTGAACTGTTTAGCGGTTGCTGTAAAACAAGACAACAACACCCACACAATAACCTCCCTAACATTTCCAGTTCTCATGGTTGTGTTCATTTTGGCCCTGAACAACCTTGGGTTTCATAAGTGTTTTAGAGAATTCAAGCCTCAAAATTCTCATAAAAGCGGCCCTACTTCACACTTACATAGGTGACCTCCTATTAAGAGTATTCTGCCATACCCCACTTGGTTTAACCAAGCTATAGGAATCATTAAAAGTTGAACTTAACCTTACATCCTTCTGCAGAAAGCACTTTTAATCATAGGAATGGGTCAATTTTATCCTAAGTGCTTAACTGAATCTTCATAACTTAGTTGTTCCGTTGAACCAAGTTCTTGGGATCTCCAGTCATCATGGTTGGGTTACCATTACAAAGATTCATGCGTAATAGGCTTCAGTCCCATTCCCTTTGATAATCAGTATACTTGATCTCTTTGTAAACCTTTGGTAAACCGATCCACGAGATTCTCCTTAGATTTTATAATGATCCCCACTTCAATCAAATTTGCGCGTAAGATTGAGATCAATATCTTTACATATTTGAGAATATAATCCCTGAGCATGTATAACCACTTCAAATCGACATAAGTACAACCAGTGGACTTTCAAGCCCTTCAATATCAATGTGGCTTTATAACACCACAAGCTCATATAGACTATTGTCAATATGCCATCTCTTTTTTTTAGGAAGAGATTCGTTTGACTTTATCGTTTGTCATTATCTATACAATGATTTAATAGTTGTTCATGTTCCCTTCAAGTTCGGTACAACAATCCATTGTGGTCCTACCTTGATAAGGTTTAGCCTTTAAGGACTTTTTCTACACCTTTCCTTCGTACCTCAATGTGTGCACTGTTGCAACACTAAAGAGTACACTAAAAGATGCATCTATTTAAGAGAAATCACAAGTGACCCTTTTTAGCTATCAATTGGCCCTGTCAATGTCAATTGACTTATATCCTCTTTTCTAAGGAAACATCTCAAAGAAATACAAGGATACCTTTTAAAGAAACTTGTATTTCTTTGACTCTGCAGTTATTGGAGTCAATCTTTGTCAAAACTGAGGTAAATTTATATTTACCAAATACCCCCACATTTGAGGCAAAACTCATCACATTCACATTGTGCAACAAGGTCAACTTTGAGAATTATCAATCTAACAATTGTTATTTCTCACAAAGTTCAACTGCAATTGTATCGTCAACTGACAAACAGTCCAATTGCCTATACAAAATTCCAAAGAATTTCCCCGGGGGGCTAAAAGGACTCAATTGTATACATTCACCATATTTTAGGTAGAGTTAACTTGTCATGTGCTCCCTCACAAGGGGACGCTTGATCATATGTCTCACACAAGGGCATTTAGATTTGCTCATGTCTTCATTGACATATTTTGCTTTGTGTTATGACACCCAATATGTCATTGCACTCAAGTTGGCACTTTGTGCCCTGCCTATAGCTGATTGGCTATCGTAGTATCCCAACATGGAATCCCACACTTTCAAGTGTTTATAGCTAGGCTATTTCCTTTCCACAATTCATATGGAGTTTCATCAATTTTCTTTATTGGAATTTCATTAAGAATGACATTGGCCGAGAGAATTGCTTCTCCCCACAAGTTATGGGATAGTCCCAAACTTATCAACATAGCATTCATCATGAACATTCCATCACAAAGGGTTATATCCCTGCATAAGCATCATTTTCTCCATTTTGGACCCAAATTCTCATCGCCTACACCAACCAGGCAACCACCATTCATGCTGTCGGTCTAGCCCAACACTCAGGGCACTTCATCGGCAACTATCAGTGGCAGACACTCGCCACGATGGTAGCCTTAATCATCCACGATAAGTTCGAATCCCGTCGCGATCTTATTTCAAACCGTCGCCTCAAAGCGCTGCCCAGCGTCCATACTGACAATACAGTAGGGTTGCCACATAGATCCATCGCTCATCCCACCAGGCCACCTTCATTTCTTTCCAAATCAGGCCTAGGCAGACGAAATTCACGGTGAAAGACAGGAGTTGCGACGATTTGGTTCAATTCCTCTGTGTTTTTTTTGAAAAATTTAAATCTCAAATCAAAATATCAATTGAGACTCATGCTTGAAACCCGTCATTGTATGAACAAAGAATGACTATCAATCCCAAGCTTTAAAACTCATAACATGTTTTCTTCTTCACTAAATAAACAATGCATCGATATGCGAAAATAAATGCATAATCTTAAAGTTTGATTTCTTAACACATTAGTGTTCAAGCACTTAAAACAAATATTTACACTTTGGCGATTTAGAATACATGCAAACATCGGATGAATCAAGATTACAAATCTCTTGACAAGTAATTTCAAGGCTACGTTATGCATTAATAACTCCAAATACCAAGTACAAAAAGAAATGAACTGAGATTACAAATCTATATTCATGCATAGATTTACGAACATTGAGACTATCTGAAAAGCATGACATTATTGTCGATACATAAGAAACAACTTGGACTTAAGAAAGTTGATGGCTCAAAAGCTACCTTTAAAACCGTAGGCAAGTGCACCTATCGTTTTATGGTATAGATTATTGAGTACAGTGTCATTCCCACGAGGATTGTAAGTACTAATAATTGCCGTCTTTTTGTTATTTAATCTACAATTTTCAGAGTTTTTGTTTGATGAAAAAGGAAAACAAATTATAAATTGTAAAAATGAAGGAAGATTTGTAAAATAAGAAATCAAGAGATAGAAATGTGTTTGAATGTAAATCCCTCTAGAATGTTTTTGTGATTTGACAAGTTAAAAATACAACCGTAAGCCCTTAAGCAAAAACCAACCTCTTTTAATAAAATCTCACGTCTTGTGGACCGTAGAAATTCCCAATTTAAGTTAAACCCTTTCTCAAGGCGAAAAACTTCTAATCTCAAGTTGATTAACTGAAATCTCTTTCTAGTTAAAACCCCCAAGACAACATTATAACGATTTGTGAATTCCCATATTAGGTTTGACCCTAATCCAGAAGATTTATGTCGTCCTATATCTAGGATTGCATGCAACTCTTTTCACTTATATAGGTTCTATTTCACCATGAATCTCTCGATTTCCCGGATGAAAAATAAACTTCAAATCAATATTGCGTATATATCAATTCGAATGAACGAAGCATAATATAAGTGAATCACACAAAATATGAAGATTTTATTAAAAACATACACACCTTAATCACAAATCCATTCTAGAGTTCATTACATTCAAACACTAGGAGTTTTAGCTACACATGCTTTTGACACAAGAATAAATTACACAGAAGATGTAAACATTGTAGACATGGTGTACTTATCTTTATCAAAATCTCAATTGACTTGATGATGTTGCTCCAAGCCTTCTTCCCCATGTTGCCTCAAGCTTACTCCTCCAAGACCCCTTGATCCCAATTCTACTTAATGAAATGAATACAATGAATATTTTAAGAGTATCTAATGAATTCCTCTCTCAATTTCAACCATTGGCTTTTATAGGCAACCAATACATTGATAGTGCTCTCTTTTATTAAACAATCACCCCGTTTTCCTTGTTGGTTGGTGAATTCTTGTATTCAAGTGATGAGGAGGGGACATGGAGACATGTTTCAACAAAATATGGTGTCAAAAGTGTACAAAAATGGCCAAAATGGGTTGGTTGGTGAGTTTTCCCCAAATTCCGCAAAGAAAAGTTGCAAAAGAGAGGTCCGGACACGCCGTGTTGGCGGCGGCCAGGCCGTCTTTGCACAAATTTTATCTTGAAAAATGCCTGACATGGCCGTGTTGTCCAACACGGCCAGGCCGTGTTATGCGACCGGCCAGGCCGTGTCGGGCTGTTTTGTGCGGTTTTTCCTCCTCTTTTGATCCCCTTCAACATGGCCGTGTTGTCCCGACACCCCCTGCCCGTGTTGGACCAAAAACCCCCGAAATGATGCGTTTGGCTTGGAATTTCGAGCGTTTTTGCATCCTTAAACTCCCGGTATGTTTTGACATGAATCCATGGTCCGAAATTCACCAAATTAGCCCCAAATGGTCAATCTACATCAATAAAAGCACATCGGAGTAATATGAACTATATACAATCAAAAATTTACAAAACTATCAATAAAATAACTCGAATTCTACTCAAATATACACATAAAACGTGCATAAAAAGACCCTTATCAAACCACCTCAACTTTGAACTTTGCTTGTCCTCAAGCAAAACATTATATCAAAAAGAGGGATTCAATAAATCACAACATACAAAGATGATTTTCTTTTTTTCAACATATTGAACACAAGCAGTCAAGTTCTTAGCCTTCTCAACCCGAATTAACCATTAAGTAAAAACATAGTTTTGTAAAACGATCGACTGTCAAGAAAGACTGTAATATCGGCAGGCATTATTCAGTCTTGAAATCATCACTCCACAAATACTGATAGTTATGAACAACTTCAATTCAATAACGCCATGAAAATACAAGAATTCAATTGATCATAGTAGTTAGCTTACTAGTCATATAACCAAGCTTCTTGAACTTTATTGGAATGAGAAGTCAAGGAGTATTCATTCTCTTTTTTTTTTTTTTTTTTTTTTTTTTCGTTTTTTTTTTTTTTTTGGGACCTTTCGAGACATGCTTCCACTAGGTTTATATTTTGAATTTCTGTTCAAACACTCCTAGGGTGGTTTCCCATACTCATATTCATGTCGCCGTTTTACGTAAAAGACAAACATGGGGCTCATGAATGCTCCTAGTTACTAAGCAACAACAAATAGAGGAGTATAACCTCGATTGGTCCGTTTTTTTTTTTTTTTTTTCATTTTTCTCTTTCTCTCTTTTTTTTTTTTATTCGCAAGCTTGGTTTAACAACTAGTTAACCACTACTAAATCATGAGTTCTCGGAAGTTCATAGCACTAAGTATCGTCGTATATGCCTTAACACATCAAGTATTTATGGTGTTGGAAATCTCGTCAAAAAATTTAGCCCGCATCCACGTCAATCTATCCTAGACAATCAATTGCTTCACATCGAAAGCATAAATTAACAAGTTAATATAAGTATAATTGGGCCAAGTTATTGACTAGCAAATACTCAATTTGTTAAAAAAATCACATCTCTTGAAAACAAACACACAAGCATTCCGAAAATGTTATTGTACCCACCTCCAACTTTAAGATTCACATTGTCCTCAATGTGAAAGAAAGAAATGGACAAACACACACAAAACACTCAAAAAAAACAAAGAAATTAGAATGATATAAAAGAGGTGGAAAAAAGAAAAATACGACCTTACTACAATAGTGGAATCGTTGTTGGGCGATCATTGGGTTGTTTTGGTACGGGACCTTCAACTGCATCTTCATACCTAATCAAAGTCAAGCAACACACAACTCGAATACCGTGAAATCTCAAATATTCCCAATTAGGACAACCAAGAAGATATTCAAGAGTTTTTTTTTTTTTTTTTTTTTCTTTTGAAAATGACTCTAAGGACTTGTGATTATTTTGAAAGAAAATAAAATAAAAAAAATAAAAATAAATGAAAACAATTGCACACAAACATCGGGTTGCCTCCCGGGTAGCGCTTCTTTAACGTCGTATAGCTGGACCATTTCACCTAAATGTGAAGATTTAATCGGGCGGAGCCTTGAACTTATGAAAAATTTTATCTCTTTGAACAACATCGCCACCCGTATCGATTTTGAACAATTGACCTTCATGGTCCTATTTTTCTGCATGTTATTCTCAAAATGGGATTTATCGTGGAAACTTTTGCACATTGAACATCACATACTTTCAAGGATTTATTAGAAGACATATCAAGCAAAGAATCATTTATCCTTGTCTCAATCAAGTTTATAGGAAAACAAGTATAATTTATAGGATTTCTCAAAGGAATTTTAAAGATAACTTGTTCACCCCCTACTCTCAAAGTTTTTCCATCATGCACATCAATGAGAGATTTAGCGGTAGCCAAAAAGGGACGCCTAGAATTAAGGGAACTTCTAAATTATCATGCATGTCAAGAATAACGAAATCGATTTGGAAACACGAATTTGTCAATCTTGACTAACACATCATTAATAATACCTCTAGGATGTTTAATCGATTTATCGGCTAATTGAATGTCCATCCTAATAGGTTTAAGTTCACCTAATCTGCATGCTTAAATGTTTCATAAGACATCACATTGATACTAGCTCCCAAGTCGGCTAGTGCCCTATCAACAGGTAAATCATCAATTGTGCAAGGGATAATAAAGCTTCCTGGATCATTAAATTTTTGTGGTAGTTCATTGGAAGGACATTTATCATTCAATTGCACATTTGATAATTTGTTAAGCTTATTTTCACTAGGAATGATGTCATTAAGATCCCTAACATGCTTTGAAGGAGGGTCAACAAAATGGAATATTGGCATGTAATTGTTTGAAAGAATTAAGGTACTTACCAAATTTGTCCTCCCTTCTATCTTCTTCGGTTAGACTCAGGTAAGGGATCTTGGGCTTGTATTCGACGACCACCTTTTTCATGGGATTTTCTTCGTATGCAGCAAATCCTCCACATATTTACGCATGGTGGTGTTGGCATAATCATGATCATATGGAAAAACTCGATGGTGATTGCCTTTCGTGCTCCCTTAGGTTTGGCTCGGTGTTACCCGGCAAACTTCCTTGTGGCCTTTCGGAAATCATCTTCGCAATCGCCTATTTGGTTTTCAGTTATGGATAGATGCCTCTTGATTTCTCAAGGATGTTTCCACCGCCGGAATCGGGTATCTGTTGATTGCACAAATTTTGTTATAAGATCTTCCAAGTTAAGGCTTACCTTGATTTGGTGAAATCAGGAGACGTGTGTAGATCGAGGATTGGGATTAGGTCGTGGTTGACCTTGATTTCCCCAACCAAAATTCGGATGTTGTCGCCACCCAGGATTATATGTGTTCTTTGTAAGGATTACTTGGGTAATTTTTGCCTTGATTCCCAACGTAATTAGCATGTTCAGTGTGAGGTATTGTGTGTGGGCAATCCTGATGATTATGCAATCCCCACAAGTTTCACAAGATAAAACATGCGGTGGTGGTGGTTTAGGAGCTGCTAGATCGTCGATCTTTTGGGTCAATGCTTCGACTTTGTGCGGCGAGCGTAACTACCGCATCTGCATTAGACACACCAACTGACCTGTTAGTTTTACCTCGTATGGATTGCCATTGGTAGCCGTTCATGGCCATTCCCTCAATCAAATCTGAGCGGCTTCCGGCGTTTTGTTATTAAGAGTTCCCCCGACCGCTGCATCGATCATTTGTCTTGTTGCGAGAAAGTAGCCCATTATAAAATGTTTGGACTTGCATCCAAATAGGTAGGCCATGGTGTGGGCATTTCGCAACAATTCTTTGAATCTCTCCCAGTGTCGTCTGCAAGGTCTCGTCATCTTCTTGAGTGAATGAAGAGATTTCATTCCTCAATCGTGCGATTTTGGCCGGTGGAAAATATTTCAAAAGGAACTTTTCGGCCTTGATGTTCCACGTTATAATCGTTCCTTTGGCAAAGTATTTAGCCATTGTTTAGCCCGATCCCCGAAGAGTAAATGGGAATAGGCGTAAACGGATGGCATCATCAGAGACCCCATTTATTTTGAATGTATCGCAAATTTCAAGGAAATTCGCGATATGATTATTTGGATCTTCGTCCGGTAGGCCGTCGAATTGAACAAATTGTTGCACCATTTGAATGACATTCGGTTTGATTTCGAAATTATTGGCTGCAACAGTGGGCCTTACGATACTAGACGATGTGCCGTCCATAGACGGCTTGGCATAGTCGTACATGGTTCTTTGTTGTTCATCCGCCATATTGGGATCCTTGCCTTCGTTAATATCCTCCTCGTGGTCTGTATTAATACTTTCCTCTGTGTTGCTATCGGCGGTGTCGCGCTTCCAAATTCGGCGACGAGTAGGCATGCACTGCGGTAAATAAAGAGGATAAGTATAATCCAAGACTTACAAAGATAGATACCTAGAAAGACAATTGATGAAAATAAGAAAAAAAATGATTAAATTAACAAAAATAAGGTGTTCTTAATATTACAATCCCCGGCAACGGCGCCAAAAACTTGATGGCTCAAAAGCTACCTTTAAAACCGTAGGCAAGTGCACCTATCGTTTTATAGTATAGATTATTGAGTACCGAGTGTCATTCCCACGAGGATTGTAAGTACTAATAATTGCCGTCTTTTTGTTATTTAATCTACAATTTTCAGAGTTTTTGTTTGATGAAAAAGGAAAACAAATTATAAATTGTAAAAATGAAGGAAGATTTGTAAAATAAGAAATCAAGAGATAGAAATGTGTTTGAATGTAAATCCCTCTAGAATGTTTTTGTGATTTGACAAGTTAAAAATACAACCGTAAGCCCTTAAGCAAAAACCAACCTCTTTTAATAAAATCTCACGTCTTGTGGACCGTAGAAATTCCCAATTTAAGTTAAACCCTTTCTCAGAAGCGAAAAACTTCTAATCTCAAGTTGATTAACTGAAATCTCTTTCTAGTTAAAACCCCCAAGACAAAGATTATAACGATTTGTGAATTCCCATATTAGGTTTGACCCTAATCCAGAAGATTTATGTCGTCCTATATCTAGGATTGCATGCAACTCTTTTCACTTATATAGGTTCTATTTCACCATGAATCTCTCGATTTCCCGGATGAAAAATAAACTTCAAATCAATATTGCGCATATATCAATTCGAATGAGCGAAGCATAATATAAGTGAATCACACAAAATATGAAGATTTTATTAAAAACATACACACCTTAATCACAAATCCATTCTAGAGTTCATTACATTCAAACACTAGGAGTTTTAGCTACACATGCTTTTGACACAAGAATAAATTACACAAGAAGATGTAAACATTGTAGACATGGTGTACTTATCTTTATCAAAATCTCAATTGACTTGATGATGTTGCTCCAAGCCTTCTTCCCCAATGTTGCCTCAAGCTTACTCCTCCAAGACCCCTTGATCCCAATTCTACTTAATGAAATGAATACAATGAATATTTTAAGTATCTAATGAATTCCTCTCTCAATTTCAACCATTGGCTTTTATAGGCAACCAATACATTGATAGTGCTCTCTTTTATTAAACAATCACCCCATTTTCCTTGTTGGTTGGTGAATTCTTGTATTCAAGTGATGAGGAGGGGACATGGAGACATGTTTCGACAAAATATGGTGTCAAAAGTGTACAAAAATGGCCAAAATGGGTTGGTTGGTGAGTTTTCCCCAAATTCCGCAAAAAAGTTGCAAAGAGGTCCGGACACGCCAGTGTTGGCGCGGCCACGGCCGGCCGTCTTTGCACAAATTTTCTTGAAAAATGCGACATGGCGTGTTGTCCAACACGGCCAGGCGTGTTGTATGCGACGGCCAGGCGTGTCGGGCTGTTTTGTGCGGTTTTTCCTCCTCTTTTGATCCCCTTCAACATGGCCGTGTTGTCACACCCCCTGCCGTGTTGGACCAAAAAGGCCCGAAATGACGCGTTTGGCTTGGAATTTCGGCGTTTTTGCATCCTTAAACTCCCGGTATGTTTTGACATGAATCCATGGTCCGAAATTCACCGAAATTAGCCCCAAATGGTCAATCTACATCAATAAAAGCACATCGGAGTAATATGAACTATATACAATCAAAAATTTACAAAACTATCAATAAAATAACTCGAATTCTACTCAAATATACACATAAAACGTGCATAAAAAGACCCTTATCAAAAGTCAATATACATTTTTCATATTTCCAAATGGAAACAGACTAAGCATGCATTGACCCACATGAACCAATTATGAAAGATCGTGTACTCATGAATCCAAAAGCCTGGAACTGTAAACTAATACATAGCACATTCAAGTTGGCATGTAAATAAATCTAAAACAGAAACGTAATCCACTGTATACCAAAATCTATCAAACAATAAGTTTTGTACAAAATATAAATGCACGAAGAAACGGGTAGAATTCGTCTTAAAATTATTGGGGATTTATCACGTGCGATATTATATTCAAATTAAATTAGAAAACTTACTTGCATTCCCAAAACGAAATTATAGAAAATGCGAGAAAATTAGACCGAGGCTAGAGTTCGACTCATGTCTTTAAGGCAATTGCCCCGCTACGGTGCCCACGGTTCAATAGCAAATGTCTCCCAAGATACAACTATCTCCTCTTGCTGTAGTAGCACTCCAAACAACAAGAGACGGCGAACTTCGAATGTTTTGTACTCTCTCTTTTTTATCAAAAAATTTGGACAGAAAATATGTTTATGAATATATGCCAAATGCTTATGAAAAATCTGCAGATTTTTGGGATATATATAGATTACCAAAAGTCACATGTGAAACAACACAACTGTTCGAACGAACATGTCCATTAATCCGAACAGACACGTCCATTGATTTCGAAATGAAATAACACAACTATTCGGTTAAACCTTTTCAATTCGAATAGTTTCACATGAACAGTTACACTTTTTGGCAACAATTTCTCATTCACCCGTAAATATCTATAATATTTCCAATAGCATATATATTAGACGACGACGTACAATCATGTGAAGGAAATCAGTCCGGTTCTACTTTCTATTCCATTTTCTCTTTCAATATAATACGTATACTAGGTGAATGTTACGTCACGTGTATTGAAATATCATAAAATAAAGCATACATGTAGCAAAAGATATTGTGTAAAAGGAAACAAAACCCTAGTGCAATTATGAATAGATACCCTTTCCTTAATTGACAAAGTGTCACCATGAGATGATGGAATCCAAAAAATACACATCACCACAAATGCTGTATTTGTGAAAGCAGAATAAGTACTTTTATAGCTTTTGTTTGCATGCTTGGATGAATCATGTGCTGATGATATATACAATCACAAGAATTATTGCAAAAATTCTGCTATAAGCTGATTGGGAAGGTTGGGAAAGCTACTTGTGTGTGTGGAGATATTCTTAGCAAAAAGATGACAAGGAGATAAAGTTTGGTTGATTGTGGTTATATTCAGATTGGATGATGATTTTGCTGCCACATACTATTTTTCCAATTATACACAAACATCCCACATACCAATTTTATACATTGATGAGACCTCTTATGGGATCCAAGTCTTTTTATTAATTAGGTATTTAAAGTCACAATTAGACTTAGTTGTGCTAATTAACTGAGCTAGTCGAGTTTGATCAATAGGTTTATGGGATCCAAGTCTTTATATATATATATGTGGAAATTACCAGAATGCCCCCAAAATGCATGGCTTTTTCTATGGGTCCCGACCTAACCCGAGGGCCAGGGTCCGGTAGCCCGCGAACTCTCCACCATTAATTGATGGAGCGCCACGTGTATGATGGTCCACATTTCACGGTGAACAGCACTATAAATACGATACAGAAATTAAAGTAAAAGGTAACTTGTTATTATTCTAAATTACCTCCCTCTTTAAATTTTTAGTACTTCAATTACCTGATTATAACTTAAGTTTTGGAGGACCTTAGCTGGGAGGCACCCCGACTAGCCTAATGTGTGCTATGTTTCAGGCTCCCTTAAACAAAGTACCTCACCCACTCCCTAGGACCCTAGATGATCTGATGCAGCTGATATACTTCCTAAATCAATAAGTGTAACATCCGATATATAAGTACTAAATTCCCAGCCTTAATTACGTTTTTTTTCTGCTAAGTGCTCTACTCAACCCCATGCCACTCGATCTGGTAGCTTCAAGTCCCTCCACACTGCAAATGCCTCAACAAAGATGTCTATTTTGTCCTATAAATTCTTGAAATGCAGATATGCCTGATTTACTTATCTTTATATAAATTGGCTTATAGATGTTTTAATAAGGGTACCTTCTGAAAGTATGGTTGAAAAGAGGAGTTGTACCCATTCCATAGATGCATATAGAATGCAAACTCAAAAAATATAACATTGGTGTTTTATTGATCCAAACAAATTTTAAATCAAAACACAGCACGTATAATAATAAGTGAATCATCTTGGAAGATCTCCCTATTCCCTATTGTTTCAATATATCATGTGAAATGTTGTAGCATTTATTCCCATTTTTTTTCTTTTTAATAAATTGGTCGTGGGTTTTCCCCTTCCTCACTTAAAATTTATTATGTGAAAGCTACATGTGCGATAATAACATCATTTTATACAGGGCGTATCCTTCTAAGTCCTGAGGGGGCTTTAGGCTCCCCAAGTTTTTTAAAAACTAAATTATTTTATGTATATTTAATTTTAAAATATTATTTTTTAGTGTTAAATAATTAATTTTTATTATTAGTCTCCCAAAATTAATTAGCCCCCAAATTTATAGGTCTAGCTCCGCCCCTGATTTCATACATATGATATTTATTTGGTTTCATACAGTAATATGACTCCGTTACATAATGATCGATTATCTATTTAGCAAATAGTTATATAAAAATATCTTATAAATTTCAGTATCTTGTAGGGTGTTTCTCAAGTTTACAAAGGCTAATAATGAGAATTTTCTATATCAGTTTTTTATAAATGTATAGTATATAATATTGAAAAATAATATCTTATATGATTAATTATGTAGGACACCCAAGCTCGCCAATACTACATAAAAAGGGTTAAAATGTACGGTTGAAAAGATTCTCCACTATATATAAAGTCGCACTAGAACAAGATGGAGGGAACCAGAGCCTAATATAGTAAACCACTTCACAAAATTTCCAAAGGCTTTCGTGTGGAAATGAAGATGCTTTCCAAGATTCTTTGATGATTGCATAAAAAGGTCATATATATAGTACAGCCATGATGTCAAACATGGATTATAGAAAGAAATATAAATTGATTTAGAAATGACAAATACTCATATGAGACTATCTCATAGATTAATTTCGTGAGATGGATCCTAAAATGACCCATATTCGTTTAACTATTTGAATTTGGATCTAACTTGCTTTGACTTGTAAAATGGGATGGATCCGTGAGATGGTCTCACGTGAGACTCACTCTATGTAAGCTAATGATGGGTGTGACTAGTGATGGCAATTCGAGTCGTGTTCGGGTTGGCGGGTCGCGTTGAGACATGATAATTACTCAAATTTGGCCTACTCAAACACGACCCGTTTAATTATTCGAGTCAGATGGGTCAACTCAAACACGACAGGTTTAATACATGTTAACCCGAACACGACCCGAAATGACATGTATATTCAACCTTGAATAAACCATGAATTTATTATGATAAATGAGAATTTTGGGTTATTTATATATATTAAAAATATTAAAAATAATGCTGAATTTTCTTCTTGAAACGGGTTAAACGGGTTTAGTGGGTCATTTCAGGTCAACCCGAAACTTGTTAGGATTAATATTTAATCATCTGTTAACTTGGTTAATCTCTCTGTCATGTTACCGTTTGTAGTGCTCCAGGATAGTGGCTGTCTTGTACCTTCATAGTACTCATCACGGTTGTATTGTTTTGTTTGCTAGCTACTAGGTGTAATCGAGTCTGTGGATAAGGTAAGGTCTCAATCATCTATATATGGAATGTGTAGACGATTCCGATCAATGTAATGATCTCTTTCATCAAAATAACAATGATGTTGTCTTATGTGTTCATCTCACGCCTGATACCTACGTTGATGTTATTGCTATTTTCTCACATGGTATCGGGCGAGGTTTAGGCACTCTCTCGTACTCTTTTCCTCTTTTTTTTTGACTTGTCTTATCACCATGGAAGATCCAAAAACACCTCCAATGGACCTCGGTCATTAACCTCGGATTGGTCATCCATTACTCAACCACAAAATCAAGTTGTTACGGTCAAACTTACGATAACAACTATTTCTTTGTGGAAAATGCAAATCCTAACAAATGTTAGAGGTTGTGGCTTACTTGGTTTTCTTATTGGTAAAGTTCAACCTCCGAGAAAAGTTTCTTGTTAACAGAGAAACTCGGGGAAGCTAAACCCAATCCACGAGTATGAAACTTATCTTAGTGCAAGATCAACTCTTGGCCTCATGGATTTTATCCACTCTTTTCCGAAAGTGTCCTTGTTCTTCTGTGGGTCTTGATAGTGCCTCAAAATTTGGAACTGGCAAAACTAATTTTTCAAGCGATCAAAGCAAGGCTTATGCGATATAAACTCGACTTCAAAATCTTAAAAAGGGATCCCCGAGCATGAGAGACTACTTGAACAAAGCTAAAAGCATGTCTTTGTGATGCATTAGCCTGAAATAAATTATCGATGAAGATCAACTGTTGCATGTGTTGTCGGTCTACTGGTGAATACAACCCGTTATTGTCACCATAACCTCTCGCCATAGATTTCTTTTCTATGAGTGAAGCTAGTGCTCTTCTTTTGAGTTTTGAAAGTAGGCTGGATCTTGTTAGTGATACTAACACCAACACCACTGGAGAATCATTTACTGCAAACTTTGCTCGGTCGGACAAAGGAAAACACAAGGTTATATCACTACCAATAGAGGAAGAGGTACACCATTTCAAAGAGGCAGAGGAAGATTCAACTACAGAGGAAGAGGAGGAAGGTCTTACAGCAATAACAGGCATATATGCCAAGTTTGTCATGTTCCCGGCACACCTGGCGATAGATGCTTTACTGATTTGATCAGGGCTACACCTCCAACAACACTCAAAATCAAGGCCAGTCTCACAACTACAGAGGTCCAAATGATAATCTTAGCACCAGAAACAACAATGGGGGGCTCTACACTGCCTTAGTTGCAAATCAAACCCCTCAAGAGAGCATTGCTGACACCAACTGGTATCCTGATTCTGGGGCATCAAATCACATTACCTATGATCTCTCAAACCTGAACTTGGCCTCTGAATATCAAGGAACAAATAAGCTGCACATTGGTGATGGATCAGGTTTGCTCATCTCTCATATTGGTAGTTCTACTCTCTCATCTGACTCTTCTCCTTCTTTCATACTTAAAAACCTTCTTCATGTTCCAAACATCACTAAAAACCTTCTAAGTGTGTCTCAGTTTGCCAATGATAATAAAGTCTTTTTTGAATTTCACTCTCATTTTTGTTGTATTAAGGATCAAGCCACAGGAGCTGTGCTTCTCCAAGGGACAGTTAAGGATGGTCTATACCAGTTTGAGCTCAAAAGTGATAAGTCAAGAGATCATCTACAGTCAAGTTCCTTTTCTGCATTTCCAGAATCCCCAGTGACATTTCTTTCAAGCACTTCTAGATTAGGTTCTTTACATTCCATTAAACAGCCTACTATTGATGTTTGGCATCAAAGGCTTGGTCATGCTAGTTATGATGTTGTAATCAAAGCTCTCAAAAGCTGTAATCTTGATCTTCAGTTGAATAAAAGTGCTTCAAGTTTATGTACTGCGTGCATGCAAGCTAAATCCCACAAACTCCCATTCAAAGACTCTAACACTGAAATTAATGACATGTTTGACCTCATTCACACAGATTTGTGGGGTCCCTCTCCTATTAAATCTCCCACAGGTCATTTGTATTATGTTTGCTTCATAGACCATTATTCTAGATATACTTGGCTATACTTTCTTAAGTCCAAATCCGATGCACTTAATGCCTTCATTCAATTCAAAAATATGGTTCACACTCAGTTTAATAAATCCATTAAAGCTGTGCAAAGTGACTGGGGTGGAGAATTTCAGAGTATATCCAAATTCCTTCTTGATAATGGTATTTTGCATCAGGTTTCATGTCCATACACTCCACAACAAAATGGAACTGCAGAAAGGAAACATAGACATGTAGTTGAAGTTGGCTTAGCACTAATGGCTCATTCTGGTGTACCACAAAGGTTTTGGCTAGATTCCTTTAGGACAGCTGTTTATCTTATTAATAGACTTCCTTCTAAAGTCCTAGCTTACAAATCTCCTTTTGAAATTCTCTACAAACATAAGCCAAATTACACTCATCTCAAAATCTTTGGATGTTTGTGCTACCCTCACCTGAGAGATATCAATAAACACAAACTGGAATATAGAACTGTCCCTTCTACTTTTGTAGGTTATTGTCCAGGTTATAAAGGTTATAAAGTGCTCCTTCCCAATGGAAAAACCTTTATTACCAGAAATATTGTTTTTGATGAACAAAGATTCCCTTTTAAAGAATCCATAACCTCACAACATATGGAACCACAACAGCCCACTGATAAGTTTGTCAGCATTCCACCACCACCTTGTCATTACTCTTCCCTCTCATTCCAAACCTCTCGTCTCCTCTTGCTTCCCGATCTCCTCTCGCAGTTGCCTCCTCCTCTAATTCCACTCGGTCCATTAATTCCAATCAAATCTCTACTTCAAGCCCTCCCCATATACCTCTATATGTTAGACTACCAATTGAGATGAATGCATCCAATCATCCTCTTCCGAGCAACTTAATTGTCACCCTATGATAACAAGGTCCAAAGTCGGGCATTGTAAAGCCAAAAGCTTACCTCGGACCTCTCCAATGTTCAAGAACCATGTCTTCTTTGAAGAAGCCTTGTCTCAACCTCCATGGAAATCGGAATGATGGAAGAGTACAATGCTCTTGTTAACAACAGGACTTGGACTCTTGTCTCTCTTCCACCAAACAAAAGGGCTGTGGGGTGTAAATGGGTATTCAGAGTTAAACGAAATTCTGATGGTAGTGTTGAAAGACTCAAAGCAAGACTTGTTGCTAAGGGTATACTCAAACTGCGAGTTTGGATTACCTAGAAACCTTTAGTCCGATTGTGAAAATCATTCTTGTTAGAATCGTTCTTACTCTAGTCAGAACTCGAGGGTCGAAAATTCGACAACTTGATGTCAACAATGCCTTTCTCAATGGCACTCTGGATCGGAGATTTACATGGAGCAACCATTTGGATTTGAATTGGGAAGTAATTTGGTCTGCAAGCTGTCTAAAGCCATTTATGGGCTGAAACAAGCTCCAAGAGCTTGGTTTGGAAGGTTAAAAGTTGCTCTTCACAAATTGAATTTCTCTTCCTCTAAGGCTGATAATTCTCTGTTTTTCAAGTTTACTAACAAATCATGCTTAATTTTGTTAGTATATGTAGATGATATTCTTGTGACAGGAAATAATATAACTGAGATTAATGATCTGGTAAACTTGCTGCATCAAGAGTTCTCCCTCAAAGATCTGGGAGAAGTAAGTCAGTTTCTTGGCATTCAAATCACTTCCACCTCCTCAGGACTGCATTTGTGTCAAAATCAATACATCAAAAATCTCCTTGCCAAGGCAGACATGGCTCAAGCCAAAGGGAGCATCACTCCTATGGTATCATCTCCTCATCTCTCCAAATTTGAGGGTAATCATGTTGTGGATCCTACATTTTACAGAAGCATTATTGGAGGGTTGCAGTATGTCACCATTACCAGACCAGATATCACCTATAGTGTCAACAAACTGAGTCAATACATGCAACAACCCTTAGATACTCATTGGAAGGCTGTCAAACGAGTGCTGAGATATCTTGCTGGTACATCTACCTTTGGTCTTCACATCACAAGGAATTCTTCCCTAAACCTCACAGCTTATTCAGATTCTGATTGGGGTACTGATCTTGATGATAGAAAATCAATTACAGGGTTCTGTGTCTTCCTTGGTAACAATTTGATCTCATGGTGTTCTAAGAAACAAACCTCAGTCTCCAGATCAAGTACAGAGGCTGAGTATCGAAGCTTGGTTCAATGTGTTGCTGAGATCATTTGGCTTAATTCTCTTCTAAAAGAACTTCATATTTTTCAAAATCAGCCTCCTGTTGTGTGGATAGACAATATTGGTGCTGAATCCTTAGCCTCAAATCCTGTTTTACACTCCAGAACCAAGCATATTGAGATCGACTTGCATTTCATTCGTGAGAAAATTGCTGAAAAGGCTTTTACAGTTGGTCATGTTCCTTCAATTGATCAGACTGCTGACATCTTCACCAAACCTCTCTCTGGTCAATCCTTCACCAGGCTTCGGACTAGACTCACCCTTATTCCTCAGCCATGCTTGGATTGAGGGGGGCTGTTAGGATTAATATTTAATCATCTGTTAACTTGGTTAATCTCTCTGTCATGTTACCGTTTGTAGTGCTCCAGGATAGTGGCTGTCTTGTACCTTCATAGTACTCATCACAGTTGTATTGTTTTGTTTGCTAGCTACTAGGTGTAATCAGTCCTAGGATAAGGTAAGGTCTCAATCATCTATATATGGAATGTGTAGACTGATTCCTGATCAATGTAACAGTGATCTCTTTCATCAAAATAACAATGATGTTGTCTTATGTGTTCAGGTCAACCCGAAACTGACCCATTTATTATTTGGGTCAATTGGGTCTGACATGATTATGACCCGAATAATAAATGGTCGACCTTAACCCGCTTATACCATATTAGGTTCGGGTTGTGTTTTCGTGTCGTGTCAGAAATTGCCACCCAATGCAGTTGTTAACAACATTAGTTGTGTTGTAATTTAACTTACGATCCCCACATAATAGATATACCGTCTTATAGGCCCATATTTTTATTTCCCTAATTATTCTTTCACATTTGTGTTTTACCCGTATTACCTACAAATTTTATAATATTTTTTATTTTGTGATCGATTTCTTATTGTATTTTTTTATGAAATTTAAAATATGTGATGTGGCCCATCCGAGCCACATCATTTCGGTTAATTAAATTGGATATAAGTTCAAAACGGACTCTTACTTCGAGACAAATGAGTTAGGCAAACCAAGTTTAGAGGAATCCCAAATCGACCCAAAAGGGCGACTTTTTTAGCCAACTCAAACAATCTTTATGAGTCAAACTACAATAATCGACCGTGCAAGCATTAAATGAAAAAGACATTCTCTAATTAGACATTTATTGAATTAAAGCTAGGTCGATCAATCTTTCTGAGCCGGGTTACAGTTACAAGGGGCCCTCAGAAATGGAGTTCATCTTTTTCATTAAGTTATATATAAACTCTGATAGACAAGATATTCTATATCCTATAAGCGACCAATTAAGGAAGGACACATGCTAGTTTGCGTACCTCCTACCTAGAGTTGGCAAAATGCCTGAGTTGGGCTCCATTTTTAAAGGCTTGTGTAGGTCCCAAGGGTGTAAGTGTAAGGTTTAGAAGGGGGTTGAATAAACCTTACCAAATTTTCGATTTAGTCTTTTTAAATCTCTGAGTTCTACACACAGTGTGTCCTTGATGGACATCGAATTAGTCACTCAAGAGTTGATCTCTTAATGATCACCGAGTATTAATGGAGTAACTCACTTGTTGGATATAATTTGACTCAACCGTGGTTTTGTTTTTCGTTGGAAGACTTAACACCCTTACGTTTAATTAAGCACGATTTTAGAGCTTGATTTAGTACTTATAAATTATCAAATGGATAGCAAATTTATCGGAGATATAAGCGATTAAAAGTGCGAGAATTTAAATCTTTGAAATGTAAATGACACGAAGAAAGTTTTTATAGAGGTTCGAAGATGGGGTAATTCTTCTACTCCTCTCTTCTCCAACTCTGGAGGAATCCACTAAGTAATGATCGGTTTACAAAGTGGTAACAGTCCGGATACAAGTCTTGATCACAACAAATGACTTGATCCTTTGGGACTCGATCTGAGACGCGCTTGATCACTCGGTGGCTTCTCGTGCGACTCGAAACTCTTCACAGGCAATTTGCTTGCTACTACAACTCACTTGCTCAAGCTCTTTGGATTTGATCACGAAGCCCTCCAAAAGCTTAAGACTTGGTTCAACCTTGAACCTTTCTACAATCCTTCCGGAATGTAGACCCCTTGTTTTAAGTATCTTCCTCTTCAATCGGTTGAAGTTCTCTTTCCTTCACGGTGAGTGTTGGATTGATGTACTTGAAGTGTAGGCTTGAGGATTGAGATTGTTTTGATTTTTTAATGTACTTGTATAGCTCACGTATGTGTCATTCATGCATCCTATTTCTCAAACAAATTCCTCGGCCTTTTATAGTGAACTTTCAAAAATTTGCCCGTTGAAGAGATAGGCTTATTTTTGAAAGTCACTTTGCGATCGTTGGCTTGCGCTTCTTGGAATTGCCATTTCCTCGTATGAATTGTTCTTTCACCTTTTCGAGTTCGACACGGTGTAGTGCTTCCCATTGGTTCATTCCATTTGCACGCTTCGGGACCGAGCACTCCGAGAAAGGTGGTATGGAGATATTACTTGTTTAAGTAAATCTCTTGATTTACGTACTGCGGTTCTTTTCTGATTATCTCGACTTGGCGCATTTCCTTGCTTTCCCGGGTGACTTAGAGTCGACTTCCAATCATGGATGACTCTTCTTACATCACTTCAACTTGAGACTTGGCTTTTCTTGAGTTGACTTGGCTAGTGCTCCACTCACCATTTCTTCTCGATAGAGTTCTGTCTACTCTTCTTGCCATACTCACTGTCTCGCAATGAGTCTTCCTTCAAGTCTTGATTTGTCTTCTTGCATGTTGGGCGTAGTGACTTAACTCGGCTTGGCGGCTCTATTCATTACAATGCATTTTACAACAAAGATTGGGAGCCAACTTTTTATTCTAAGTTTTACATGGCATTCATCAAAATCTAAACAATAAAATTCCTAACAATTTCCCCCTTTTTGATGATGCCAAAACTTAAATCATACAAAGATGCAAATAACAAAGATACATACGATAGTGTATTGACATAGAATGTATCTTGTGAATCAATCTTTTTATTGATCATATCATTCTTGTACTTAACACAATGTTGTTTACAAGTGTATCGAGTATATAATTGTCTTCACAAAAAAAATAGAAAATTTATAGCTTTATTACGAAAACTTACATTGTATGTATTTACATATAAAATACACGAAGGGTTGACAAACAACACTTCATCTTCTTCATTGTCTCCTTCTTTCGTCTTGATCGATCTTCTTCTCTTCTTCTCTTCTTCTCATCATCACCTTCTTTTTTCTTCTCATATGCTTTTCTTGCAGCTTCATCTATTCTTATTCTTTCTTGTCTCTCCTGCCATAGCCGAGTTTGTCTCTTGTTTTCTTCTTCTATTCTCTTTGCATACTCGGCGTTAGTTTTAGCCACTCGCAAATTTGCCACTTGGTCAAGCCCGGCCCGAGATCCCTCCTTTCTTCCCTGGATCTACGTGTTCAATGTTCTTGGGCGGAGGCCCAGTCCTAAGCTTCTTCCTCCACCGGCTTCTTCCTTCCTCTACCTGCGGGCGTATCTTTATCTCTTGGGTCTTCTTCTTCCAAACATGATTGGTAGAGTGACCAAAGCCCGAGTGATACTTTAAGTCTGGCATGTCTGTCGGCTTCTTCACATAATGTGAGACCCTTTTCCCGATCTGAGTCCCAAGCTTGAGCCATGGACATATTTGCAAAATATCCTTGATTCGAGCGTTTTGAATTCGTCAACTGATCTTGGCTCTGTCTCCGACATCGAAATGGCATACGTGTCTCTCCAACCGGAATGCCTCCATGTTCTTTCAAGATGTTCATCACCACGGCATCCATTCTTCCTTCCACTTCCTTCATCCCTCGCTTCAATTGCTTTTCTCTTCTCGGCCATAGATACAGAGCAGTGTTGGAGTAAGCGAGTCACGGGAGTTTGCCGCTTATAATGTCACCGTGGACCTGTTGGGGGTTTGTGCAATCATCAATGTTACATCTCCGATCCTTCCCCCTCAACATGTTTTCCTTTCTTCTTTTTTAAGACTTCCTCACCGATTTTCCCGACTCAAATTTTTTAACTCCTTTCTTTTCGGCTTCAGATTTTCTTTGCTTTAAGGTATTCCTCTTCCCCCTTTTTGGCATCATCAAAGGATAGAGGAACCCCGGGAACATCTTTGGCAAGCATGAAGTCGAGTCTTCGATGGTTGAGTTACTGCTTCAAGTCTGCTGCGTTGTATGCGGCCGAATTCAGATCGAGTAGCGTTGGATTCTGCGGAAATCAGCTTCATCTCGGCCATGAGAAGGCTGAATTTTCTTGTCATATGTTCTTCCAAACCAGCCGTAGATCATGTGTATGTTGCTCACGCAGCAGCCTTGATTTCGGCAATGTGAGCTTCATGCATATGCTCAATATGTTCTCTCACTTTGTCTTGGCATCGATTTTTTCGGCTCTCCACACCACGACTTGTTGAACAATTATGTCTGAAGTATCTCACTTCCACACGCATTGTTTCTTTGTTGTTGCCACCATTCCCTTATTCGAATGTTATGCCTCTTAAATCGGTTTGTAAGGGTGGCATCTCTGTTGTCCAATCGCATGTCCAAAGAGGCCTGATGCCTCTCCATCCTTTCAATCTCAGCAAAGAGTGCCTTGAACACTTCTCGAGCTTCAGCTGATTCTTCTGTTGCAGCTGATGGCCATACAACATCGAAGTCATAGTTGGCTGGAACAATGGTGTCTGTTGGAAGAACAGGAGGTGGTCTGTGATAGCGTGCTTGTTCATTTTCTGACTCTTCGTGGAGTTCTGGTATCTCCAGTGAGAAAGGGAAAGATTCTACAAAAGAATCATCACCGCCAACTGGGATCTGTTCGATGATGAGCGGTGCGCGTGAAGTTCTTTTGGGAATCGATCCTGCTGCAGCTTGAGGAGCCGGAGCAGTGGTCTCTGGTTCAGCTGGGTTTGGTTGTGAAGTAGACCCGGCTTGCTGAGCCTCAGCTGTCTTAACAACGTTGGTCTCAATGATTTTTCCATTTCGATAGACTTGTCCTTGGCCTTATCGGCGTCGTCATCGGACGATGATGAGATTTCTAGTGGTGGCTCATCATCAAAGTTAAAAGTTTGACGAGTAGTCTTGGGATCGAGACTTGCTCGTGCCTGAACATCCGCACTGTGAGTCTTTTGGATTTGTCATGGGGTTGACTCAGCTTCTTCTTCGCCTTCCGATCCCCGAGAAAAGTGACATCGGGGTTGTCCTGGGAATCATGAAGTGCGCTGATCTCCTTCTCGGATGGGTCGATGATTGCGGGAGGGATGTTCTCTCTTCCTCTTTACCCCTGGAAGTCTCAACCTCCCGTGGGCCTTCATTTCCTCCAATAGTCTCTATTCTTTGCGAGGCCTTGTCCTCCCTTTCGACAGTGTCAGGTCTTAGGGTCTTTCTGATGGGCATCCATTGGAGTCTCAACCCATGGATTGCACTTTCATCGCCAGTGTTAACTCCCAGTACATTCCTTCGTGCCTCGACTGCATCGGCGCGTCATTAGCTTTGGAGCGGTTGGCACCTCAGCGAGACATCTCAATCTGCCTGGAGCTTCGTTGATGGCAACTTCTTTTCTTCTTGTGATTGTAATTTCTCTTCTTCGCCTCCTAGCTTCTTTGTCGAGTCATCTGCAGATCCTCCGACCTTGCTGCGGTGGAGGGAGTTTCCCCTCAGCGGCGCACCAGTGAGTGACTTGGAGTGGGGTCACTCGTCTCCAGGACTCATTTGTTTCAATTGATGGTTCAGCCGTTGGGCGGTGGTAGCACACCTTCAATAGGGGTTGGCTCGACCGGGGTCCCCACTATCCCGCCATCGCCATTTCCTTATTGCCTTCTTCGAGTGGTGGGAAGTGGTAGCAGAACATCGGTGGCTATTTCTTTGAACCACTCCCATTGGATCGATTTCAGTGTGTTCGGAGGACTCTCCGTCCCTCCATCGATCTTTGCTCGTGAAGGATTCTTGATTCATGCAATGCTTGCTGCATCTGCAACTCTTCGTGGCGTGACATTCTCAGTTCCTCGTCACTTTCGGAGAAGACATCAAGGAGAGGATGTGTGTGTTACGTGGTGCGGAGATAGAGGCGGTCTTGCCTTCTCACGTGCTTCGGCTTCTTGACTTGCTTTTCTCTCTCCTTGTCCTTGTAGATCTGCGGAATATCCATGCGGTTGTCTTCATCTAGAGAGTCGGAGCATAGATAATCCAGGAAATTTAGCGATTCCTCTTCTTCTTCTATGAACTCGGTAGTTGGGCTGTTCCTTGACTTGCTCGGCTTCCATTTTCTCCACTCACGCCAGACGATTTTGGATGCCTGGGTAAGGTGGAGAGAGGATCATTACATCACTATCTGCTTGGGTGGTTCTTCTTAGCTTCAGCTTGGTGTATGAGCTACATTGTGTCTTCGAGTTGCTCTGGATCGATCGCTTTGGCGGACTTGGGCTGTTCATCAACTACATCCGGAGACTCTACTTCCCGATAGTCTCCGGTATATGTGCTAGCCGAGTAATCGACTCACTGGTTTCTCTGTTGGGCTTGACAAGTCTTCTTCATCTCCTGGTTTGTACCGGGGAATTTCTGTTCGGGCGGTGTCCTCTGAGTCTTGGCAGCGGGGCCGGTGCGGTGTTTGTTTCTCGAGGAGCCGTCTTGGCTTGTCGATTCTCCTCCTTTTGACGATTGGAGAAGGAATTTGTGAGTCCTTCTCGACCGGCTAACTGCGAGGCGGGTGACACGGTTCTTTGGCAGCGGACTGACTTCTGGCTGCGGGCGGGAGCATGTTTAGTTTTCTTTCTTTGCAGCGGCGGATCTTCTTAGCGGTGCGGGCGACTTTCTTCTTAGTGGAAAGGAAGCAAATTGTATCTTCCTGGTCACCGATTCCCCCTCACTAGTGTCGCTCTCTTGGCGTAAGCTCGCTTCCGAGCACCGGAGAGGTTAGCTCGAACATTCTCTTGTTGACATGGAAAGCCTTCCCGTATGTCAGAGGACTCTTTCACCTCCAATAGCCGGCCAATCACCAGGCCATATCCTGAGGATCCTCCAAATGACCCATCTTCTTTGAAGGACTTGTTCCCCACGTTAAGCGATGCATTTGTAGATAAACTCAGCCGATTTATCTTCTTTTCCTCGATGATTGCAGCCATCACGATCGGCTTTGCCTTTGACATTGGTCAAAAGCCAAAATTTGATGTCGATACATTTGGCAACTATGTCCAACAATTTGTGATAATCCTCCTTCACGATCTCTTGTTTCTTTGTGTATATAATTTTATCGGCAAAGTCGGACTTGGCTATCTCTTTCCATCGCGTCGGCCAAGTTGACATCGAGCTTCCTTAATCTCGATTGCTCCTTACCACGGTAGTGAGCAATATTTAGCCAAATCATGGCGGTGATAGTCACCGCTTCCGTGAGCAGATGACTTGATTCCTTCATCGTGAATCTCGGCATTCACGTAGAATTGTGCGACCTACTCCACATAGGTCATAGGATATTCCCGGCGTTAGAAACGGTTTTAGACCGGGCGTTTCCAACTTCTCGGCGATTTTCTTTACCAGGTGTCGTCGGACCCCTGCTTCACCATCCGTCGAAATCCACCGTCGAACCGGTGTGGATTTGCTTTCCCAACTTGGTAAAGTCATAAGTTGGTGCCATTTCTCGAGAATTATTTCAAGGAAAAACTCGAAAGATGATTTTGATTGATAGGGTTTCGAGAGTATTTTGCCTTTGCTTTTGAGAGAATGAGATGAAAGTTTTTAGAAGTGTGAGAGAGAAAACGGGCGAAAATGGTTTAAATATGGTTTATGAAAGGGCGTGCGGAGGCGGTTTTGAATTGTGATCGAAATCAACGGCTTGGATTTCGCGACGCATATTGAGCGATTCATGTCTCGTATTTAATGCGGCGACATTTATATCCAATCATAGGCTTGGTGTGCGGCTTTATGTCTGTACACATCATCATTATCTTTGACGTGTCTCTTAAAACATTCCCGCTAAGTCAAAACATTTGCGTTTTTGTCACTTTGCTCATAAGTTATTCGACTTATCTCTTAGGCGATTTAATCTCGCTTCTCACAATTCTCTTAGTGACTCAAATTATCAAAACTTGGTATAGTGACTTTCCGTCTGGTGATTCTTGGTGATTTTTGTTTTCGACTCTTTTTCACCTTCTTTCTGTTCCATTTCTTTTCTTTGATTCTTCGTGTCTCGGCTTAGCTCAATTAGCCCCAACTCATGTTTGAGTTCTTCAAATCTTGACTCACATAATGGTTTTGTGAAGATGTCGGCTAGTTGTTTATCGGTTGAGATATATTCCGAATGATGTCCTTCTTTTCAACATGGTCTCTTATGAAGTGATATCCGACATCAATATGTTTTGTTCTTGAGTGCAACACAGATTATGAGTGATTGCAATTGCACTTGTGTTATCACACATGATTGGAATTTCTTTTCTTCAACTTCATAATCTCTCACTTTGTCTCATCCATAGGACTTGGGCTACAACAATGCCTGCCGACTATGTATTCTCGCCTCACCAGTAGAGGTGGCTATTGAGTTTTGCTTCTTGCTAAACCCTAAATTAGTCTGTTTCCTAGCATTTGACATGTGCCTCGAAGTGCTCTTCTGTCCACTCTGCATCCAAAGATAGTCGAGTCCGAATAGCCAATTAGCTTGAATCCACCTTCCTTTGGATACCATAGGCCTACTTCTTGGCTTCCTTTCAAGTATCTCAATATTCTCTTAGTTCTTGTCATATGGCTCTCTTTTGGAGCAGATTGAAATCTTGCACATACACCTACAAAAAGGTGATGTCGGCCCGCTTCTTTGTGAGATAGAAGCGATGATCCAATAAGTGCTCAGATCTTGTTTGATCTCTGAGCTTGCCATCCGTGCATCCATGTCCATTTTGGTGATGTGTTCATTGGTATTTTTACGGAAGACTTCTCCTCCATACCAAATTTCTTCATTAAATCTCTCGGTGTATTTTGTTTGACTTATGAAGGTTCCATCCTTCAATGTTTCACTTGAAGTCGAGGAAGAATGTCGGCTCCCATCATGCTCATTTCAAATTTACTTTGCATGAGGTTTGAGAATTTTTCACACGACTCTTTGTTAGTGGATCCAAAAATGATGTCATCCACATATATTTGAACAAGCGATACTTTTCTTGTCTTGAATTCGAAAAGTGTTCTATCTACTTTTCCTTTTGTGAATCCATTTTCAATCGGGAATTGTGACGGGTATCATACCATGCTCGGGTGCCTGTTTCAATCCGTGCAGGCTTTCTTGAGTTTGTATACCTTGTCTCCAAGAGTCTTCTGCTCAAATCCTGGAGGTTGTTCAACATACACTTCTTCTTCCAATAAGCCATTCGGAATGCGCTTTTTACATCCATTTGATATACGGTGAAATTCTTGTGAGCTGCATAGGCAAGAAACATCCTTATAGCTTCCAATCTTGCTACGAGGGCAAATGTTTCATCAAAATCTATCCCTTCTTCTTGGCAATATCCTTTGGCTACCATCTTGCTTTGTTTCTTACCACGAACCTTCCTCGTTCATCTTATTTACGAATACCCATTTGGTTCCATAACATTTTGATGTATGGGTCTTTGTACTAATTCCCATACTTTATTTCTCTCAAACGATTGACTCTTCTTGCATAGCTTGAATCCAATGTATGTCGTCCAATGCTTGTGACACATCTTTGGGCTCTATTTGCGAGATGAAGCATGTGAACATTGCTTGTTGGGTTGGATCTTGTCTTGACACCTTCTCTTTATATCTCCAATGACAAGTTACGTGGATGGTCTCTCGGCCATCTTACGTCGGGTTGGAGTAAGTTAGTGGATTGATCGACTTGTTGTGTTCTTTGTAGTCGCTCTCTCGTGATCACCGCAGATTTTTCCAAATGCTTTTGAGATTGATTATCTCATCTTCTTCAATTGATAATCCCCGCCTGGCCTTGAAAGATAGGGACTCTTACAGTAAGGTTGGATGATTCACTTATCGGTGACTCTTCAATGTCTTCCCCATTTACATTTGGCTCATCGAATACTACATGAATGGATTCTTCTGTGACCATAGTTCTTTTGTTGAGTATTTTGTAGGCTTTGCTT
This sequence comes from Rehmannia glutinosa, assembly GCA_016081115.2. Classification (NCBI taxonomy): domain Eukaryota; kingdom Viridiplantae; phylum Streptophyta; class Magnoliopsida; order Lamiales; family Orobanchaceae; genus Rehmannia; species Rehmannia glutinosa. The sequence continues at coordinate 158,070,027 of CM071926.1, read as the reverse complement.
TCGGTGAGTACCCTAAGAAGATACCTTCATCGACTTTAGCATCAAAAGCCTTTAGGTTGTCTTTGCCATTGTTGTGAATGAAGCATTTACATCCAAATATTCTAAAGTATGCAACATTTGGTTTTCTTCAGATCCAGTTTCATAGGGAGTCTTTGTCACCGTCTATTTATCATACATCTGTTTTTTGGTGTAGCAAGTCGTGTTGATTGCTTCACCCAAAATCTTTTTGTAACTCGCTTGACTAACATGGTCCTTCTTTGCTTCTTTGAGGGTTCTATTTCTTCTTTCGCAACTCCATTCTCGGGTGGAGTCCTTGCTGTGATAGTTCATGGCCAATACCATTCTCAATACAATCTTGAGTTATTATTCCATTGACAAACTCGGTTCCTCTATCCGATCTTATTTTGATAATGGTTTGACTTTTCTCGTTTTGAATCCTCTTCATCACCGTGTGGTAGTTTTTGTAGAGTTTCTTTCTTCTTACACATGAAAATTTTCCATGTATATCTTGAGTAGTCATCTACTACCACCAAGGTGTATTTCTTTCCACTTATCTTTGTTGGTTCCACTGGGCCAAATAGATCCATATGAAGCGGTGCAATATTCTTTGAGGATGGGCATGTCTTTTCTTTGAATGACGACTTGATTTGTTTTCCTTCGACATGCATCACATATACTTTCCTTTTTTGTATCATCGATCCGAAGTCCTTTTACAAGATGACTTCTTGCCGACTTGTTAATTGTTTTGAAATTCAGGTGACTCGACTTTTTGTGCCACGGCTAACTTGATTCACGGTGCTCTTTTGCTAGTAGATAGTCTTTGGGTGTTGCGCGATTGACCAATCCACTACATACATATTCTTCTCATCTACTTCTTGCAAAGACAACTTCATTTGATTCAATATCCTTGATTTGGCATATACCCATGTTGAATCGAACATTGTAGCCCTTGTCACCGCAGTGATCGACATCGATAAGTTGAAGTTGAGTCCTTCAACATATGCAACATCTGTGATTTCTAATCCATTCCTCTTGATGGATCCAATGCCTCTTATTTCACCAGGAGCTTCATTTCCTCCAAATATGACTTTGGCTCCTTTGACTTCCTTGAATCTTGACATTTCTCTTATTCCTGTCATATGTCCGGGAATGACCACTATCCATGTACCGGGTTCCTTGGCACTCACTGTTCCTTGAACCCGCAATCAAGGAAATTAAGTTTTAGGTACCCATACTTGTCAGGTCCCGAGGGGTTAGAATTGTAAGATGATCCAACCAACCTATAGCCAAATGATTTGACTCTAAGGGGTTGCCATCTATCGGTGCCATAATCATAATTAATCCTGGCAAATTGCTTGGGGATTCTAGGTTCATACAAAATTGCCTCTTTTGTCTCAGTATGCTGCATATGTGTTTTAGCAATTGCCTTCCTTGGTAATTGTGGTGTTTTTGAGTGTAGTGCCTAGGTATATATGTGTCTTTGATGAAAGCTCTTGTGCTTTTGGAATGGCCTTTCTTTGAGTTCTAGGCCTTTGCCATGTGGGCTTATATTCCATAAGTCTATCTTTGATAGTTCACATTGTTCCAATCGGCTTGGCTTGGATATTTTCTACCATTCCCATCATATGTATTTCTTTTATGGATTTTAAGGGATTTGTGGTAGCTCTGCTTCCTTTTTTGAGTATTTTCTGTTAGGAGTTTGCTTTGAGGACTCGGTGAATCTCTTCTCACTGTCCTTTCGACCCTCAATCGGGCCGTTTTCCTTTCCCTTTGTAACCAAGGCCATTTGCTTAGTATTGTGCTTTGGATTGAAAGTGTGTGCAACATTTAGAGTTTTGGATTTTTCGGACTCTTCATGACTTGAAGATCCTTTTTCCAAAATTACTCTTGAGGTTTGACATGGCACAAAGGAATTAAATCCTAAGCTGTCTTGTCTCCACATTCTCTTTGACTCATAATAAGATCATCCAATGATTTAGATGCCTTAGTGAATGAGGCAATAACATATTTGAGGTCATTCTCCCTCTTTTCTATAGCGACAATTTCTGCTGTTAATTTAGCATTTTCAAATTTTTAAACTTTTATTCTCATTAGCTATTTGACTTAGAGTACTCGGCTCCTTAGTCGACTTTGAGTTTTGACTTTTGAGTAGGCTGTTTTCCTCATTCAATAGTGTGTGTGAGGATTTAATGTGCTCAAAATCTTTCATCATTTTGCCTAATGAATCATAAAGATCCGTAGGTGATGAAGTGTGTGTGTCACGATCACTATCACTAGTGTCGAGCTTGTTGAGTTAGATTGTACCTCATCTTCTTGATCTTGTTCTTTGGCCATCAAGCGGATCAAGGCTTCTTCTTCGAGTCACTTGAGTAGTCGGCTTCATCGCTCTCCGAGTCACCTCCCTCTCCCGACGCATTTGCTCGTCTCAGCTTCTCTGCGGCCATCATTGCTTTTTTCTTTTCTTGTCTTCTTTCTCTCAAGACCTTTCTTTCTTCTTCATCTCTGTATTTGCTGACTACAGGATATGAACGATAATGGCATAGTGACCTGGTTGTCATAGTTCCAACATAGATATTCACCTTTTGATCGCTCTTTCCATTCTTGAGTTGTCGGCCTTTGATATTCAACTTTTTGATGATCCGTTCTCTTGGTTGGCTGTCTTCCCTTGATTTAGAGGAGTGAGTGTCTTCCGGGAAGATTCGCCCTTTCCTCTCTTGTAGTTCTTATTGAAGAACTTGTTGAACCTTTTAACCATCGGGCTATTTTTCCGGGTCAATGACTTCTTTGACCTCGGCTCTCTTCCCATCTTTAACAATTAGAGCAAATTGTTTTGGGTACAAATGTCTCTTCCTCGGTCTTTCCTTCTCGGCTCAAACTCGTAGGCTTTGAGGTCCGAGAATAACTCATGATTGGATGTCTTTGATAGGTCCATGGAGTGTCTCAATGCCATGACCTTCATTTCCCATTCAAATGAAGACTTTTTAGGATCTTCATACACATTTCATCTGTATATTCCTTTCCAAGTGTAGACGGCTCATTTGTGATTTCGTAAACCGAGCATCCAAATTGATCCAGGTTTTCTCCGAGATCATTTTAAAGTTCTCAAATTTTTGTACAACCACCGATAGTTTGTTTTCTTTGATTTGCTCGAGCCTTCACAAATCAATGTCGGTTTGTCCCATTTCCTTAGCCGTTTTGCAAGATTTCACTTTATTGAACATGGCTTTGTCCAAGGTTTTGTAAAGAATGTCCTTGGCTACATTGTCCAGGTTGTATCTTTTACGTCATCATTTGTCCACTCGGTTCTTGGTTTTTCAACCATGACCGGTCCAGGAGCAACATCTTCTTCTCCTTCACAACTCTTCGTGCTGTGTGTTCACCTTTTAATATTTGCGGAGGCCCATCTTCTATCATCATCACATCTCATCATGTAATCTTGATAGATGAGCACTCGCATACGCATTTTTCAATCATCAAATTCTTCAATAGTGAACATAGGAATGCGTGTTAGATTTGCTTCCATGATAATAACTTTTAATGATAGAAAAGAGTTTTGAAAGTTTAAGTACTAAAGCGGACTTTGAAAAGTTTGGAGATCTAGTTCAAAGAACCGGTGCGGAGGGTTCAATAAACCAACCGCTCGATACCACTTGTAGGTCCCAAGGGGTGTAAGTGTAAAGTTTAGAAGGGGGGTTGAATAAACCTTACCAAATTTTCGATTTAGTCTTTTTAAATCTACAGAGTTCTACATTGTGTCCTTGATGGACAATCGAATTAGTCACTCAAGAGAGTTGATCTCTTAATGATTCAAATTGAGTCATTAATGGAGTAACTCACTGTTGGATATAATTTGACTCAACTGTGGTTTTGTTTTTCAGCGGAAGACTTAACACCCTTTACGTTTAATTAAGCACGATTTTAGAGCTTGATTTAGTACTTATAAATTATCAAATGGATAGCAAATTTATCGTGAGATATAAGCGATTAAAAGTGCGAGAATTTAAATGTTTGAAATGTAAATGACACAAAGAAAGTTTTTATAGAGGTTCGAAGATGGGGTAATTCTTCTACTCCTCTCTTCTCCAACTCCCGGAGGAATCCACTAAGTAATGATCGGTTTACAAAGTGGTAACAGTCCCGATACAAGTCTTGATCACAACACCGACTTGATCCTTTGGGACTCGATGCCGAGACGCCTTGATCACTCGGTGGCTTCTCGTGCGACTCGGCTTCTTCACAGGCGGTACGCGCTTTGCTACTCAAACCACTTGCTCAAGCTCTTTGGATTTGATCACGAAGCCCTCCAAAAGCTTAAGACTTGGTTCGACTTGAACCTTTCTACAATCCTTCCCGGAATGTAGACCCCTTGTTTTAAGTATCTTCCTCTTCAACTCGGTTGAAGTTCTCTTTCCTTCACAGGTGAGTGTTGGATTGATGTACTTCGAAGAGTAGGCTTGAGGATTGAGATTGTTTCAGTTTTTTTAATGTACTTGTATAGCTCACGTATGTGTCATTCATGCATCCTATTTCTCAAACAAATTCCTCAGCCTTTTATAGTGAACTTTCAAAAATTTGCCCGTTGAAGAGATAGGCTTATTTTTGAAAGTCACTTTGCAGTCGTTGGCTTGATTCTTGGAATTGCCATTTCCTCGTATGAATTGTTCTTTCACCTTTTCGTAGTTCTCGACACGGTGTAGTGCTTCCCATTGGTTCATTCCATTTGCACGCTTCGACCGAGCACTCGAGAAAGGTGGTATGGAGATATTACTTGTTTAAGTAAATCTCTTGATTTACGTGCAACGGTTCTTTTCGATTATCTCGACTTGACCGCATTTCCTTGCTTTCCCGGTGACTTAGAGTCGACTTCCAACCATGGATGACTCTTCCGTCACTTCAACTTGAGACTTGGCTTTTCTTGAGTTGACTTGGCTAGTGCTCCACTCACCGCATCTCACCGCTTCTCCAAAGAGAGTTCCCTCTACTCTTGCCATACTCAAATTGTCTCGCAATGAGTCTTCCTTCAGTCTTCGATTGTCTTCTTGCATGTTGGGCGTAGGCCGACTTTAACTCACTTTTGGCCTCTATTCATTACAATGCATTTTACAACAAAGATTGGGGAGCCAACTTTCTATTCTAAGTTTTACATGGCATTCATCAAAATCTAAACAATAAAATTCCTAACAGCTTGAAAAGGACCAATTTTACTTTGGCTTGGTCTAAACGATACGAAGCCCGACAAGTCCGATCAAATTACACGTGATGGGCTGGGCTGGACCACATAAAATAGAGCCTGTTAGAAGTAGAAATTGAAATTGTAAATGTAAAATTCATTAATACTCAGATTATGATTTTACACTGTGATGTTTGGGTATTTATACAAAGAGTTATGGCACTGTTACTTAACAACTTTAACAGAAAAGCTAACTTCTAAACTAATAGTTAGTTGTAACAACTTTTTAACTAATGGGCTGAGGTTAGTTGGGCCGGTGTATTCAACATGCTCCCATGCGAACTGGACCAGGGAGATGCAAGACCCAATTTGTGACAAAGAAACTGAAACTGGTTGATGGATACGGGCTTCGTAAGGACATCAGCGACTTGTTCCTCGGACGACACATGGCGGACTTCAACTTCCCATTGCTTAACCTTATCCCGGATGAAATGGACATCGATTTCGATGTGTTTGGTGCATGCGTGATAGACTGGATTAGAAGCCAATGTTAAATCCCCAATATTATCAGTCCATAGTACAGTAGGTTGAATCAATTTAACACCTAACTCAGCAAACAAAGTGGTGATCCATGTTAATTCAGCCGTGGCAAGAGCAAGGGCTCTGTACTCACTCTCCGTACTACTCCGTGCCACTATGTTATGTTTTTGGAACTCCAAGCAAGAAGGTTTGGACCTAGAAACACGCAATATCCACTGGTGGACCTCCTGTCATCCACACAACTCACCCAATCCGCGTCTGCAAAGGCTTCTAAAGAGAGTCGGTGCACAGGTTGAAAGAACGATCTGATATCGCCTCTTAACATATAGTAAAATCGTTTGCAAATCTTCCAATGATTAACCGCTTCGGTTCGTGTAGAAATTAACTGAGCTCACTACAAATGAAATATATGGCCGTGTCATTGTCAAATACTACAAAGCTCCCAATGTGCTCCGAAAGAGGGATGGTTGATCAAATGGTGCACTATCTTTGAGGAAGAGTTTAGTATTACTAAAAATAGGTGATTCAGCTGGTTTACAAGCACTCATACCAGTTTTCTGTAACAAATCCTCCATGTATTTTGTTTGAACTAAATGAATACCATCCAGAAACCGTAGAGCTTCAATACCAAGAAAATATAGTGACAGCCCCTAAATCTTTGAGAGAAAACGTGTGATTGAGCTTGGTAATCAAGGTAGCAATGTAAGACGGACAATCACCGTGATGAGTATATCGTCAACATAAATTAGAACCAAAATCAGCTTCCCATGTATATGACATAAAAACAAAGAAGAATCCGAACTGGAATTTCTGAACCCCAAAGACAGCAAAAAACCTTTAAGTTTGTCATACCAAGTTTTAGGGGCTTGTTTAAGCCCGTATAAAACTTTAATTAATCTACACACATGAGTAGGTTTGCTAGCATCAACATAACCCTGAAGTTGCACCATATAGACAGGTTCATTAAGATCACCATTTAAGAATGCATTATTAACATCAACTTGATAAATGTGTCATCCCCTTGTGACTGCTAAGGTGAACAAACTTCTGATAGTAAGTGGCTTAACAAATGGACTGAACGTATCAAAGTAGTCCACACCTGCATTTTGTTCAAACCCCCGGGCAACTAACCGAGCTTTCAACCTTTCCACAGAACCATCGATCTTATTTTTTACCTTAAAAATCCATTTATTACTTATAGGATTAATGTGTGCAGAGGGTGGTACTAACTCCCAGGTGTGATTCTTAATAAGAGCAAGATATTCTTCATCCATAGCTCGCTTCCAATGTGGTAAGGATAGTGTTTCAGTGGCATTGGCAGGTTCAACAAAGGAAGGGAAAGTTTGAACAGAAAAAAGTTGAGGCTTGTAAATTCCACTCTTAGCTCTAGTAATCATGGAGTGATGGTTTGGAGGCCGAATGGGTCAGGGTAAGTCGAGAGACATTTGGAGCAAGAATATCACCGGGGAGTGAAGTCTCGAAATGCAGGAGATGATGCGGGAGCAGCATGGGGAAGGATTTGACTACTGAGTAGAGGATGAATATACGAAGGAGTGTGAGAAGGTGGGGAGTGGCAAAATGGGAAGTGAGGAAGTTGTGGTCGAAGAGGGAGAAGATCTAGTGGATGGAGATGAAAATATAGACAGAAAAGAAAACTCTTGTTCATTGAATTCAACAGTTCGAACCACAAGAATTTTGCATGTGGGGTAAGACATTTATAACCTTTGTGATGAGAACTATATCCCAGAAATATGCATTTAATTGATCTGTATTGTAATTTAGACTGATTATATGGTCTTGTAAAAGGGAAGCATGCACAGCCAAAGGATTATAAGAAGTGATAATCAGGGATTGTACCAAAGAGTTTCTGATGGGGAGATATGTGGTGAAGTATGGGTGTGGGGAGCTAATTTATGATGTAAACTGCAGTTTCGAAGGCATTCCACCAAAATTTGAGAGAAAGGGAAGCTTGAGCAAGAAGAGTAAGCCCAATCTCAACAATGTGTTGATGCTTTCGTTCGGCTAAACCATTTTGAGGATGGGTATAGGGACACGAGTGTCGGAAGTGAATACCAAGATTTTGAAGAACAAGTGCTAGACTCCTATATTCCCCACCCCAATCCGATTGTAGTGTTTTGATTTTAGTGTGAAACTGTCTCTCTACCATAGCATTAAAGGCAAGAAATATTGAGTGAGCTTCATTTTTTACGCAAGGGATAAATCCATGTGAATCGAGTGAAGTCATCAACAAAATGGACATAGTATTTGTAACCATCCATAGAAAAGGAAGAGGTTGGGCCCCAAACATCTGTATGCACAATCTCAAAAGGGACAGAAGTGGAATGATTAACAGAACCATAGTGCATTTGATGCATTTTCCCCATTTTACAAGCATCACAAAAAAACGCATGTTGTTTACTACAAGAGATTTTTAACTGTCTCAACACAGAAGATACTATATTATGACAAGCATGTCCAAGTCTGTGGTGCCAGAGAACAAGGGGAGACACCTGACAATAATTACAAGGAATGAAAAAGGTAACAGTGGTTGAAGTAGTGTATGACTGGGGATAAGAGAAGGTGCAGAAGGTCTGGAGCTAGGGTGAGCTGAAGATGAGTGATGCTGAAGGTGGGAGAGGTCCAATTGATAGAGTCCATCCTTAAGGAATCCTTTCAGCAGCACCTTGTGTGTGCTCTGATCCTTAACAAGGCAATAGACATCATAAAATTCAATGAACACGTGATTATCTTTGATGAATTTAGAAATGCTCAAGAGATTTTATGTAAAAACAGGAACATGTAAAACATGATTCACAAATAAGGGGGAGGAGGTTGTGAGAGTGGGAAAAGTAGTGGATCCAATATGATTAATGGAGAGGGAAAAACCATTGCCAATTAGAAGTTTATCCTTACTCAAATTAGTTGTCACAAGATATGTGGCACCACTATCCATGTACCAATCCGAGGCAGGAGGAGAAGGAGGATAAGAGCTTGAAGTAGTACAATGCGCCTGAGGCTGGGAGACAGAGTAATAACTCGAAACAGAGGAGATATCTTCAGGTTGTTTGTATGAGGAAGAAGATCCACTAGGATTCTGGATCATCGAACATGTTGTGGCGTAGTGCAATTCATAGTAGCAAGATGAGCCTCATGAAAATTTGGAGTACTTGGAGCGGGATGAATGTTAGCATGTTCCAAACCAGCAAAATTGACATCAAACCTGTTTGTAACACTTAGAGGCAATGTGATTGTTTCGCCACAAAGTTGACACACAAATCTAGAGCCCTGAAAAAATCTGCCTCTACCTCAAATCTACCATTAAAACCTTCTCTAGGAGACCTGAACTCAGTGAAAGGTTTCCTCGCAGCCATATGCAAGGAAGGAGCAAGAGTATTAGTGGAAACTGGTAGAATAAAATTCATGTGTTGTAACCTCATTTCATGTGTCCGTAATGTGTCTTTGCAACTCGAGAGAGTGAGATCCTTTTTGTGGTCAAAATTTACCACAACTGATTCATACTCGTGTCCCAATCCATGTAAAATGTAAATCATCTAATCATCATCATCAATAGACTTTCCAAAGACTTGCGGATCATCGACTATAGATTGCATTTTAAGAATATAATCAGGAATGGACATGTCCTCCTTTTTCAATGTCTGAAGTAGAGATTTCAGATGCATAGCCCTAGCTTGATATTGAGTTCTGAACAAATTTTCTAGGACACTCCAAATTTCACAAGAAGTTGAACATCTACTAACATAACCAAGCATAGTTTTAGAGATTGAATTTAGCATCCAACTGAACAAAAGCTTATCTCCTCGTAGCCAGATCACATACTCTGGATTTTGAACAATCTCACCAGAAGACTCATCTTCAATTTGCTTCGGAGGAGATGAAGTTGTACCGAGCAAAAACTCTTCAAAGCCATGAGCGAGTCGTGGCGAAATTTGTGAACGCCGTAAGTGATAATTAGATCTATCTAATCGGATGTTTAGGGTATTGAATGTTAGTAAACTGAGATTTGCCATTGAAGAAGAAAAAAAAAACAGAGATGAAAGAGGATCGACTTTGGCTCACGATACCATGTTAAAAGTAGAGATTGAAATTGTAAATGTAAAATTCATTGATACTCAGATTATAATTTTACAGTGTGATGTTTGGGTAGTTATACAAAGAGCTATGGCATTGTTACTTAACAACTTTAACAGAAAAGTTAACTTCTAAACTAACAGTTAGTTGTAACTATTTTTTAAATAATGGGCTGAGGTTAGTTGGGCCGGTGTATTCAACAGAGTCCAATGAAATCTTGGGCTAAACCGATCCGACCCATTTCAAAAGAATGATAAATATAAATTTCCAGAAAACAAGCAGAATATTTGTTGTGCTACATATTTAAGAAAAAAATATGCGATCCATGAGCAAAATTGAAGGCACTTCCACAAACTGACATCCCATCTGCCACCAAATCAGTGACTGAAACTTCTCCAAAAGCTCCCACCTCGCATTGGGAACCGGACAACTTTGAAACATGTGTACATCTATTTATATATACTGTTATACTGTTATGTATACATAAACTTGCATGGACAACGTCAATAAATAAATTTATATATATAGTCACCAAAAAACAGTGTGTATATAGATATAATAAAATTTGTCTGCTAACCAAAGCTTATTCCCACTTGTATTAGTATTTATTTCACAAAAAAATTAAATGGTTCAATAATGATGCTTGATGGCTCAAAAGCTACCTTTAAAACCATAGGCAAGTGCACCTATCGTTTTATAGTATAGATTATTGAGTACCGAGTGTCATTTCCACGAGGATTGTAAGTACTAATAATTACCGTCTCTTTGTTATTTAATCTAACAATTTTCAGAGTTTTTTTTGTTTGATAAAGAATCTAAATTATCGAAGTGTAAAAATGAAGTAAAATTTGTAGAATAAGAAATCAAGAGATAGAAGTGTGTTTGAATGTAAATCCCTCTAGAATGTTTTTGTGATTTGACAAGTTAAAAGATTCAACCATAAGCCCTTAAGTAAAAACCAAACTCTTTTAATAAAATCTCATGCTATGTGGACCGTAGAAATTCCCGATTTAAGTTAATCCCTTTCTCAAGGCGAAAAACTCCTAATCTCAAGTTGATTAACTGAAATCTCTTTCTAGTTAAAACCCCCAGATTGCATTATAACGATTTATGAATTCCCATATTAGGTTTGACCTAATCCGTAAGATTTATGTCGTCCTATCTAGGATTGCATGCAACTCTTTTCACTTATACAATTTCTTTTTCACCATAAATCTTTCGATTACCCGATGAAGAAAAGATATCAAATTAATATACCGGAAATATTAACTCGAATGAGATAAGCATGATATAAGTGAATCACACAAGACATGAGAATTTTATTAAAAACATACACACCTTAATCACAAATCCATTCTAGAGTTCATTACATTCAAACACTAGGAGTTTTAGCTACACATGCTTTTGACACAAGAATAAATTACACAAGAAGATGTAAACATTGTAGACATGGTGTACTTATCTTTATCAAAATCTCAATTGACTTGATGATGTTGCTCCAAGCCTTCTTCCCCAATGTTGCCTCAAGCTTACTCCTCCAAGACCCTTGATCCCAATTCTACTTAATGGAATGAATACAATGAATATTTTCTCGAGTATCTAATGAATGCCTCTCCCAACTTCAACCTCGGCTTTTATAGCAACCAATACATTGATAGTACTCTCTTTTTGTTAAACAATTGCCTCCATTTTCCTTGTTGGTTGGTGAATTCTTGTATTCAAGTGATGAGGAGGGGACATGGAGACATGTTTCATAAAATAGGGTGTTAAAAGTGTACAAAAGTGGCCAAAATGGGTTGGTTGGTGAGTTTTCCCCAAATTCCGCAAAGAAAAGTTGCAAAAAGAGGTCCCTGACACGCCAGTGTTAGGCGACGGCCAGCCGTCTTGCGCACAAAATTTGTCAAGAATTGCTGACACTGGCCGCGTGTCGTATGACACGGCCAGGCCGTGTTGTGCGACACGGCCGTGTTATGACGACACGGCCAGGCCGTGTTCGGGCCTGTTTTGTGCGGTTTTTCTTCCTCTTTTGATCCCCTTCAACATGGCCGTGTTTGGTGACACGGCTTGGCCGTTTTGGACCCTTTTTCCAATTTTTATCCAATTTATTTCCTTCTTTTTTGAACATGGCCATGTTACTTGACACCCCAAGTCTTGTTGAGTGATTTTCTTGCCTTTTTTCAATTAATATTGGCTTCATATTGCTCCAAATTGCTCCACCTATAATGTTAAACACATCACACGATGAAATGCTACAGAAATACTTGAGAAACTATGATTTTTCTAACAAAACAATTCAAAAACTATTAAATTAATAACACGAAATGTGTACAAAATGACACTTATCAATGCTATACTGTTGATTTTAATAATTACTTTCCAAAAACAAAAGAGTAAATTCCATTGAATCTCTCATAACTGATAGTCTTATTATTGAAGATCAATTTATTTTCTTATATGCTCATTCGTCTAATATCTTTTTTATGCTCATTGTATCGTATTATTAACCACTTTTACTCTTAAGAATATAGTCAATTTATATCTATTATTTTAACTAAAAATTGGTATACTTATATCTACATTTCAATATTTTTTTAACTTAATAAATAATTAAAATTAATTTCATTCGAATGTTTTTGTATTTCAAATTTTATGACTATGTTTTATTAACATAGTTCCTAAACTGTTATGTTATAAGGATATGTTTTATTAGCCAATAAGTTTTATTACTTATTTTCGAATCATCATGAAATAAACTAAATTGATAATATATTTCTTATTAATATTTAGTTAAAATACAAAAAAATATCAGTAATAAATTGAAATTTTCGTTATTACTGGAACATTATCAAAATTTTATGGAAATAAGTTTTGAATTTAACATAGTCTCCGTAGAAGATTTGATATACCTGATATAATAAGAAATTATTATTCATATGTTTACATAGTTAACAAAATATTATTAAAAATTATTTATATTGAATATATTTGGGTATCTAATGAGTTGGAAATTCATAAGTAATAAAAAAAGTTGTAGTGTATATGTAGTAATTCAATATATAATAAATTATAATAAATACCAAATTTTAAGTACAATTAAGTTTCAAAAGAATTTAATATTATGTATTACTTAATTAATTAATTAATTTTTAGAAAATATAAGTACACTAGCTTATATAATATTTCAAATAAATTTAATATAAATAATAGATAAGAGCAATTTGGTTATTTTGTTAAGAATATATGAGATGAAACAAACATAATGAGAGTACAATGGGTTAAAAAATAGAAACAAAAAGGAACCAAGTGAGATTTAAAAAAAAAAAGAGTATGGCAAAAAATCTAGATAATTAACAAGAGTACGAGAGAGAACACAAAATTTACCCATTTTTTTCTAATAGCCAATACATTTACTTGTGACATAATTGATTTTAACTTAGTTGATTGAGCATTTGTAATCCATCACATTCACCTGGAATCAAATTCCACAACCTCACACTTCCGAGGACAATGTACTAAAAAAAACATTGACTAGCGAACTTCCTACTAATTATAAATCTAAAATATTTATAATATGTTTTTATTAAAGTTTAAATAATATCTAAGATATTCACAATAAATTTATAATTAATGAAATTATCATAAGTTCATAAAACTATGTTAATTTCAAAAAATTGATAAATTCATTGGTAATGTAAAACTATCGCTAATATTTGATGTATTTAACAAAATATTACTTAGAAATATATTATAACTTTTTTTATATTTATAATGATCAATTTTGTAAGTAAATAAATAATAAATAAAAAATCAATTGAATTTAATATTAAAGTATTAATTAATTAATTTAAAGAGTATTTAATAAAACAAATATACAAATTTTATCCAAAGTAGTAAGTAAGGACAATTATGCTACTTTTATAATTGTACGGGGAGTAGAGTGTGATAATAAGAATAAAATGGGCACTTATAAAAAAAAAAAAAAATCAATCTGAGTACCCGTAGGACCGGGTATAGTGGGACACTTGAGAATGCAAAAGAGCAAATTAATAATCAACAAAATTAGAGAGGATGGACTATAACTTATTGAAAACAGAAATTAAAAAGAATTTATTTCCAGTGTTTATTTGAAGTTTCTGTCCATTTAAAGTAATGCTACAATCTACTAGACATGGTAATAAATTTCGTATTTAAGATAATTTTGTTAGCTCTCAAATTTGTAATTCGAGTATTATTCGGCATTATACTAAAAAAAGTTGGATAAAAACTTATTTACATGAAAAAATTGTTAAATCAACGGCTAATTTGAGAATATAAATTGTTAAAATCAATGGTATAATTATAGCTGTCAAAACTAGTCTGACTCAGTGGCTAGCCCAACAAGTACGGTGTTAGGATTGGGTCGGACTGTGATATTGTAAGCTTGAAAAGAGCCGAATCTATTTAATTTGGTTCATTAGGCCTGAAACATCGGGTCGAATCATGTATATTTTTATGAGTTTGGCCGGATTTGAATTTAAAAAAAAATGGCCCGATGAAATTTTAATCCGTCTAATTTTCTCTTTGGCCAGGTGGGTTAGCACCATGCTGTCCCCGCCTAGACCATTTGAGGTATATTGCACCCCGATACATGGTATGAATTCCAGTTTCATGATCCACACGTGTGATACATGATGACCCATTAAACACCCTCAGATCCACATGCCACGTGTCAATTATGGGACCCACTATAACCGCCATGTGGTTCTCCCCTCGTCACCCCCTCTCCAACCAATCTCCCTCCCTCCATCTCTCTCGCTGTTCTTTCTTCTTCCTCTTTCCACACACACACACAGAGTATGTGCTGATTCACATATCTCCATTTTCAGCAGATTCCTTTCCTAACATAGCTCTATCGCAAAAAGAAAATAAATAAAAGGGAAAAAAAAAAGCGATAACATTATTTGCATGTGAACTCCCTCCTTTTTCCGTTCACATTCTTACGTTTTACTTTTCGTGAAATTTAGATATAATTTTTTTTTTAAAAAACTATTTTGTTTTGTTTTGAGGTGATAGGGTTGGGGAAATAAAAATCAAAGGAAAATGGGTGGGAATGAGTGGATAAATGGGTATCTGGAGGCGATATTGGATAGCGGTGCATCAGCTATTGAAGAGAGTAATAAAGCAGCACATGCGGTGAGCGTTAGGGATAGGGGTAATTTCAATCCCACGAAATACTTTGTGGAGGAAGTGGTGACAGGGGTTGATGAGAGTGATCTTCACAGGACATGGATCAAGGTTGTCGCTACGAGGAACACGAGGGAGAGGAGCTCCAGGCTCGAGAACATGTGCTGGCGCATTTGGCATCTCGCTCGCAAGAAGAAGCAGGTGTTTAATTTTGAAATGCGTATATATTTTTGTGTATCTGTGTTCTTCTTTTTCTTTTCTTTTTTTTGTTGTTGTTCGGGGTGAATTTTATGGGATTCATGATATTACTGTGTGTGTGTTTCATCTGTTTTTGGGTGATTTTCAATTGGACTCTAGAAAAAGTACACTAGAGAAAAATAACGTGTTTGTGTTTCGTTGAAGAATTTTTGTTGTTTTTATTTTTCTGTCACATCTTTGTCCTGGTTGCTTTTTGACCCGTCTTTGTATTAATAATTAACAACAACAGAATATGTTGGATTTGATTGCATACTTGGAATTTGGAGTTGCAAAAAGGGTTTTTTGTCTAATAGTGTTTGTTCTCTTGCAACTTTTTGCTTTAAGAGAATTTGTGATATTGAATTTGTGATTCAGAGAAAACTGAGTGTCTATTATCTGGACTGTAAGCCTTGAATTAATCACACAGGTGAATCGACATGGATACTAAGAGCCACATAAGCAAATAGCTATTATGAGTTAATAGCTGAAATGATCTGACAATTTTCCTTTTATTTTTACTTTTTATGTCAATGCTTCATTGATTTGGGAGCCGTCGTTGTCGATGCTATAAATCTAAGATGCCACAATGTGTGGTGGATTTTAGAGGTAGAATTTGATGATTATTAACTCAAATAATAAGCACAATTTATATACAAGTTAAGAGGTATTGTTTATCTCTCTATTTTATGTATTTCTATATGCTGTACTATTGGCATGCATTCTGATGTTGCGGCTCTATTAATTTCCTGTTTTCAATAGCATGTCCACCTGAAATATTTAATGTGTCTTTTGATAGCTGGAATGGGAAGATTTGCAACGGTTAGCAACCCGGAGGTGGGAACGAGAACAGGGTCGCAAGGATGTGACAGAGGACATGTCCGAAGATTTGTCCGAGGGAGAGAAAGGAGATGTGTTAGGAGAGGCAATTACACTTGACAGCCCTCGGAAAAAGTTCCAACGTAACTTTTCCAACTTGGAAGTGTGGTCAGACAGTAACAAAGAGAAGAAGCTTTATATTGTTCTAATTAGGTAAAAAAAACATATTAGCATAAGTTTCTCACATTAACTTCTGTTTTTGGTGCGATTAAATGCACGTGAATTCGCTCAAAGCGTAACTGTAAAAAAATTCAAAAGAAGTCATTTCAGAAATTAATATCAGTTACTTATCGAGTTATTTCTACTAGTTGCAACAGTAAATCACCTTGGACGTATAGATTTTGTAAATTAACTTTTGCTCTGTCAGGCTTTGTAAAGTATTTTATAAGCTCACTTTATTAATAATCAGGAAGTTGAATAAATTATAGTATATTTTAATTCTGTGTTATTAAAAAATATGGCGCGTACAGTTTCTGAATGAATGCCTCATCTTGGTCAGCTTACATGGTCTGGTTCGTGGTGAAAATATGGAGCTTGGTCGGGATTCTGATACTGGTGGTCAGGTAGTATAAAATATGCTGTATGTTAAAAAAAAAAAAAATCAAATGGTGTGTGATAGTTCTGTTTTATTGAAATGACAGATTAAATATGTAGTCGAGCTTGCTAGGGCACTCGCTAAGATGCCGGGTGTATATAGAGTGGATCTTTTCACTAGACAAGTTTCCTCACCTGAAGTAGACTGGAGTTATGGTGAGCCCACAGAGATGCTTACTACAGATGCTGAGGATGCTGATCTAGGAGAAAGCAGCGGCGCTTATATTGTAAGGATACCGTTTGGTCCTTCGGACAAGTATCTTAGAAAAGAATTACTATGGCCTTATATCCCGGAGTTTGTCGATGGTGCATTGGCTCACATTCTTAATATGTCGAAAGCTTTGGGAGAACAAATTGGTGGGGGCCAGCCTGTTTGGCCATATGTGATTCATGGTCATTATGCAGATGCCGGGGATAGTGCTGCTCTACTTTCGGGTGCTTTAAATGTTCCGATGGTTTTAACGGGGCACTCGTTGGGTAGAAACAAGCTAGAACAGCTTCTTAAGCAGGGGAGGCAATCGAAAGAGGATATTAATTCGACCTACAGGATTATGAGGAGGATAGAAGCAGAGGAGCTTTCTTTAGATGCTGCAGAGCTAGTTATAACGAGTACTAAGCAGGAGATTGATGAACAATGGGGACTGTATGATGGTTTCGATGTAAAGCTTGAAAAAGTTTTGAGGGCTCGTGCAAGGCGTGGGGTCAATTGTCATGGTCGTTTTATGCCTAGGATGGCGGTAAGCGTGATCTATCGATGATTTACAAGGATAATGATATCTGTTTTTTAAGTCTCTTTTTATTCTAGGAAATTATGATATTAGAAAGAGATTTTCTAAGGTTCTCTATTTAATCAACTCAATTTCCATTATTGCTCTTTTTCAAGAATCTTTTCTTTTAATTCATGACCTTACATTCTTTGTATTTTTTGTTTTTATTTTTTTTTTTTTTATTTTTTTACTCCATGTCTATCTAGTTTGAATCTTTTGGACTGAGGTTAGAGTGCAATGTGACAAATTCATTTTTTTTGTATTCTATCTTTTAATCAATCCTCACTTGCACTTTGTAATTGTTGTTTGACTTTCTCACAAACCACTCATCATCGACAGGGACAGAGACTTGATCCTTAATACATATTTTAAACTATATGGAACTTAGGGTGATGAGCTAATTCAATTTAAAGTTTTCAAAATTCAAAATCCAACCTTTTATTTAGATTCCAACTGTAATGTCATAAGTATTTTGCAGGTTATTCCTCCTGGGATGGACTTCAGCAATGTCATTGATCAAGAAGATGCTGCTGAAGCTGATGGCGACCTTGCAGCACTAACCGAGGGTCATCACCCAAAGCAGTCCCTACTATATGGTCGGAAGTAAGCATCATATGATTTTAAGCTTTCAGTCAAAATTATATAAACTAATTTATTTTACTGATAATTACAAAAGTACCCCTGAAGTTAGCCTAATTACAGAGAACTCTAGTTAACTTTCAAAATTACAAATGTACCTTAAAGTGCTAAAAACACACCTTCATGTTTGTATTTACCTAATAAACACGCCTCTTGAGGGTGCAATTTGTAAAATAGAAACCAATGTCAAGGGGTTATTTGTAATTTCTTGAAAGACAATTGGGTTTTTTGTTAATTAAGCTAAACCTCAGTGGTAGCTTTTGTAATTAACCCTTAATTTTACATGTCTTTCCTTTTTTCCTTTCATACCTTTGATGAACAAATTGTATGATTGTTTCCATAGGTTATGCGTTTTCTGACAAATCCGCACAAACCAATGATTCTGGCATTATCACGACCTGATCCCAAAAGAATATAACAACTCTCGTGAAAGCTTTTGGGGAATGCCGTCCGTTACGAGAGCTTGCTAATCTTGTAAGTCGCCCAACACAGTCAGTTGTGAATCTGTATACATGAATAGGAAACTTTGTCGAACATCACATGTTTAAAATGTACATTCTTGGATGCAGACTCTTATAATGGGGAATAGGGATGACATAGATGAAATGACGGGTGGAAATGCTAATGTGCTTACTACTGTATTGAAACTAGTTGACAAGTATGACCTGTATGGGCAAGTGGCTTTCCCTAAACATCACAAGCAAAGCGACGTTCCTGATATATACCGCTTGGCTGGCAAGACAAAGGTTTATTTAACGTTTTCTTCTGTGGAATTTTCTTTACAGCTTCGCTCTTATACCATCTCATAATTAAGATGTTGAATGTTCACATTTACAGGAGTTTTCATAAACCCAGCTTTAGTCGAGCCGTTTGGACTTACATTAATTGAGGTTTGTTTCAGTCGTGCTGCTTCTACTTAGCCCACCATCAGATAGATATGGTTTGTTAACTTTTGAGTCTGGAATTGTAGGCTGCTGCTCATGGACTGCCGATGGTGGCAACTAAGAATGGTGGACCAGTGGATATTCATCGGGTAAAAAGGGCTGCTTTTTCCATCAATGAATCCTAGTGTTCATCATTTTAATTCTCCATGCACTCTCTAAATATGTCATTATATGATTGGTGTTATAATCACCCTTTGATAGTTCATAAGCAAACAATTGTGGAGAATGGAAATGATTGACTATTTCACATTTCTTCGTATTGTTGTTCTCGGAACGAATAAGTGAAAAATGATATGAAAAATAAAGGGATAATTACAAATTTCACCTGAGGTTTAGCTTAATACAAAAATATCCACTTGTCTTTCAAATTTTTAAATACCCCCTTGGGGTATTACAAACACCCCCTTGAGTTTTTTCCTCAACAAATACCCCATCTCGAGGGTGAAATTTGTAAAATAGAAACAAGTATCAAGGGGATATTTGTTTTTTTTAAAGAAAGTTGGTTTTTTTTTTTTAAGTTTAAACTGAACTTCAACGGTACTTTTGTTAGAAAACAAATTTTCCTTTGTTCTGTTAATAATGCATCATTCTTATGTGATGTAGGCACTGAATAATGGTCTCCTCGTGGATCCTCATGATCAGCAAGCAATTGCTGATGCACTTCTTAAGTTAGTGTCGGAAAAGAACTTGTGGAACGAGTGCCGAAAAAATGGCTTGAAGAACATTCATCTTTTTTCATGGCCCGAACATTGCCGAACGTACTTGACAAGGGTGGCAGCATGTCGGATGAGGCACCCACAATGGCAAACCGACACTCCGGCCGATGAACTGGCTGTCGAGGATTCCCTTAATGATTCACTAAGGGATGTTCTAGATATGTCCTTGCGCCTATCTGTTGACGGTGAAAAAACTTCTTTAAACGAATCACTCGACTTGGCTGCTTCTGGAGATAACCCTGAGGTGAACGACCAAGTTAAGCACGTCCTGAGCAAAATGAGGAGACAAGAACCGGGCCCACGAGATTCTGATGCCGACAAGAAGCAGAATGATATGCCGAGCAAGTATCCAATTTTGAGGAGGCGCCGTAAACTTTTTGTAATAGCACTCGATTGCTATGACAGCAAAGGAGTGCCCGAAAAGAAGATGGTTACTGTAATCCAAGAAATGTTGAAGGCCGTTAAGATGGACCCGCAAATTGGGAGATATTCTGGATTTGCGTTATCAACGGCTATGCCAATGCCGGAATTGACCGAGTTTTTGAAAACGGGGAATATTAAGGTAAATGATTTTGATGCTTTAATTTGTAGTAGTGGTAGTGAAGTGTATTATCCGGGCACTTATACCGAGGAGGATGGAAAGCTTTGCCCGATCCAGATTATGCATCGCATATTGAATATCGGTGGGGTTCAGATGGTTTGAAAAAGACTATTTGGAAGCTAATGAATACACCAGAAGGTGCTAAATCTGGCCATTCTCCAAGTGCTATTGAAGAAGATGTCAAATCGAGCAATTCCCATTGTTTGTCGTATTTGATAAAGGATCTCGGCAAGGTGCGTAAAGTTCTAGCAAACAGGATTTTTCTCATTGAGGGGGGAAACAAAGAATTTTATTGGTTAATCAAATGTAATGTTGATATTATTTGATGTGCAGGCCAAAAAGGTTGATGATATGAGACAAAAGCTTAGGATGAGAGGTCTACGCTGCCATTTAATGTATTGCAGAAATTCCACAAGAATGCAAGTTGTTCCTCTTCTTGCATCTCGCTCACAGGCTCTCAGGTAATTTAACCATTTAGCAAGCGTTTAAATTGAATTCCGTATGCTTAAATGTTTCGTTGTCGATTTGCAGCCCAGATTCTCTGGAAAACTTGAATGTGTGTAATGTTTGACATAAAAACAAGGGCATTAAATTAATTTACATGAAGCACAACTTACTGATGTGGCAGAACTAAAGGAGGATGATATGCATAATCTAAGCGAATATTTATTCTTGTTTCGACTTTCTGAGGCAAACTTAGCTAGACAGGAGATTGTTTCTCGAATTCGCATATTAACTTTTCGTGTATAAAGAACTTGTACTGCTTTAAGTGTGATATTTTTTCTTCACTTCACTCGTGATGCCACATTCTCGGGGAGAAAAAGGTTTCCTCATTAATGCATGACAGAAGATTAGAATGCAACATAAAAGCTAGAGCCAGAAAATGTAGTTAAAAACGGTGGAAGCAGCACCCAACATTTAACAGCCTAGGCCTAACAGGTCCACATTTATATGAAAGCTTAAATTGATTTTGATATTTTCTTTTCTTGTCAGTTTTAATTTAAAGGATCTTGGATGAAAATAATAGCAAGCATTGTTTACTGTGTCGACTGCTCATCGGTTATGTAATGAACTCTCAAGATTATGCAGTTGCATCCTTGAGTTGCCATAAAGGGTCACTATCGATTCTTTCCATCAATGATTTTGTTACTAATCCATATCCGTGGGATTCCAACAAAATAATTACTGCATTATAATGTTTCCAATTTCTTGTGCTTTATGAAATTCATCATATCATGCACCATTTTCATAGTTGAGTTGTAGATTTATATTTAAGGATAAATACAAACAATTCTAATTACGAAAAAAACTAGCTATCTTTTAAAATTACAAATTACCCTGATATTTGTGTTTGTTTTACGAATTGCATCCTCAAGGGGGTATTTGTTAAGCAAGTACAAACCTCAAGGGAATATTTGTAGGGGTATTTGTAATTTGGAAAGATAACTGGATTCTTTTTTTTTTTTTTGTAATAATAGCTTTATTTTCTTGTATGTTACTAATTTTCACTAGGAGTTGGTCTTAGTGAATTCTGAATCCTAATTGGCTATTGCTCTTCTACGATCCCATTAACAGGTATCTTTTTGTCCGTTGGCGATTGAACGTGGCTAATATGTATGTCATTCTTGGAGAAACTGGAGACACAGATTATGAGGAAATGATATCGGGGGCACACAAGACCCTCATTCTGAAAGATGTCGTGGAAAAAGGTTCGGAAGAGATGCTCAGAACAACAGGAAGCTACCTAAGAGACGATATAGTTCCGCGAGACAGCCCATTGGTTGCCTACACGAACGGAGGGGTAAAAGCGGAAGATATAATTAACACATTAAGGCAACTCTCTAAAGCAGGAATGTGAAATAGCCTGCCTGCTGCATTCTCTATTAGAAAATGCAAATATGCATTCTTTTTCTTTTCCTTCCTATTTGGCTGCTGCTTATATGATATAACTGAAATAATTATGTAATAGATGAATTTGCGACTTAAGTTTCCTATATCGGATATATATAGATACCCAAAGGACTCTCATATTCCTGAATGGTTTGTATTTTTGTTAACAGCTACTGCGGAAAACTTTGGTCCATATTTATGAGTTCGTATTTATCTACAAATGGAGAGAATTTGGTCCATATTATTACTTCCTGATTCATGTGTGGGAACCACTGCAAATTGATGAATTTTTGTACATTGTTTATGCAAGAGAGATACGTTTTGTCATCTTTAAATTTTTATTTTCTTTTTTTTCTTTTACTCTTTTATTTTCTCCAGATATCGCTCGGGGCTTAGTTGACAAAAGATTGATATTGTCATTTTATTTATTCTTAATTAATGTATTGTCATTTTTATTAAAGTTCTTAGAACACATTAAGCTCTTTTGACGACGTGATTGCCGGGGCGGATCCGGACCGCTAGTAAGGGGGGGCCAAGAGTAGTGGTGTCACTTTCGTATTTGCTGGACGTGTTCATTATAGGTTTGACGTGAATCCGAACACAACTTATTTAATTATCCGTGTCAAGATACATGACACGAACACGACCTATTTATGATACGAATAACCCGACACGCCACGAAAAAACTATATAATTTAAAGTTGACATGAAAAAAAAAATAGAGAAAAAATTAAAAATATAAATAAAAAATACATAAATATTAAAAATTTATAAAAAAAATGCACCTAATAAAATTTTCATCATCATTTACTCAAACTAAAACATCACAAAATATTAAATTAAATCTTTAACTTGTTTAGAGTCTCTTTTGCATATCACAAAAACTATCTACAATTTAATTTATCCTAATATTTTTGTAATTTTTTCTTCAATATATATTAACAAATAATTATGAGAAACCCATCTTTTGATGATTAAAAAATATATTTTTAAGATGATAACAAGATAAAATAAGACCCACAAAATCTCCAATTTAACTTACTAAAATTCATGCAATAATTTTATCCAATAAAATTATGAGGGGGGCCAAAGTGCTAAATAATAAAAATATGGGTATTAAAATGAAAGAAAGTAAAATTTTGGGGGGAGCCAGGGCCCCCCTAAGTATTAACGTGGCTCCGCCACGGGTGATTGCGCATGTAATGGTTGCAGCCATCATATGGAATGTGCCTCTATGGTTGTGATCTATCGAATTTCGGGGTTCAATTAGATGGGACATCAACCAGCCCAGAAGACTCGGAGAGACACGATGCGTATATGCTCGAAAGGAGAAAATGGAATATTAACAAGACACTCTCCTTTCAAACATACATCTTGTGTGCGAGTATATAAATTAATTCTAGAGATACTGTTAATTTAATCATTGTAAAGATTGGGAATTCACAATTACATAAGCATTACACAATTAAGGAAAATCAAAAAGCACATAAGCATGCATACATTCACACATAAATAAGAAACGAATTAATGGGAAATTACAACAAACTTTAATTTATTAAAGTAAATTAACACATATTAAATTGATTGGATCAACGTCGTCGTCTAGATCTCTTGATGCATGACCGGAGATGTAATTAGTTTGTAACATGCACCTAGCCTGAAAATGAAAAGAAGATCCACAAAATTAATCAACATGAGTTATACGAATATATATATATATATAGTTAGTTAATAATTAATATTAATTAATCAAGAATTAATAATTAATTAATTGCAAGAATATATATATGATCGATGTACCTCATGTAGTGAAGCAGGCTGCTCCTCCGGGAATAGTAATGTTGCATATTTGTGCAACAGTACGCAGACCAATAGCAACAGTGCTACCTACGACAGGAATATTTGTGAAAGTGGATAAACATTCGCAACTGAAATTGAGGGTTTTGGCTCCATTACAGCATGTCGTAATCTGCATATTCTCCGATGTGCAATTATCAATAATCTGCTCGACCTGATCTAAAGTAACTGAAGGACAATCGAATGGTTGGGCCGAGCCTTTAAATGCGACAAACACCATTAACATTGAGATTATGAACCATGAAGCTTTCAGATTGATGGCCATATTTTGGATCTTAATTAATTAATAATTACTTTAATTTGCAGTTGTGTCATGTGTGTACTAGAGGTTCCAATTTATAGATGATGTGGTGTTTGGCGGTCATGGGAAACTAACTATTTGTTTTGATCAATATTTTATCATCAATCATTAAGATATATATATATATATATATATATATATATATATATGAATTGTTTGATTAATAATTGCCTGGTTGAGTTTTGCGTGGATATATAATTAATTATGGAATTTCAGTTTTTAATTTCTGCTAATTAATTATTAGACATGAACGTGCCTGCAATTTTCATGGATCATCAACTTAAATATTTGGACCCTCAGATTTTGCAATCTTTCTTTTGATTTTTAGCTCATATCAAAATTATCATTTAATTCCCTACGATACAAATTATGCATCAATAGTTATCTTTTAAATAAAATTCACTCATTGGTCAACACTAATTCACACGTTTTATGTCATGCTGATCACGATTATATTTCTCTTCATCAACCTTAATTAGTTTATTTGAGCATAAATAATTCACTGGTTATACTTATGGCAGAATTAAGCACCATTGAATTTGCAAATACGTACAAGTTTCACCTAGCTACTGGCTAACACTAACAGTAACATAATAACCAATCTCGGATTTGGGAGTAATTTGTTACCTCTTCAAATTCGTATCTCGGTTAAGGCTAATTTGGCAATAATTCGATAAATCTTAGTTATGTGACAAAATTTGCTCATATTATTCTGGAAAATACAAATATAAAGGCAAAAATCATGTTGGAAGGTCTAACGGTCAAAATCCACCAGACGGATCCTAAACCCAAACTCAAACCCAATGGCATCTTTGAAATATTCGGCTATATATGGCCTTTAAGTAATATTCTAGGAATGGTGGCGTTTTCGTAATATAAGCGGTGTTATAGTATCACTGGAGTCGGTAGCATTTTGTACTAACAGGTTGTCGCATACTATCATTAGGGCCTTGAAAAGTATTAGTTTTTCCCAAAAAAGTATTAGCGATTCATCTAAAACTATTAATAGTTTCTTGAAAATAATATTTTAGTAGTTCTCCTAAGAAATGTTATTTTTTTTCCTCAAAAGCATAGTAATCCCTGTAAATGTATTAGTGGTCCCTAGCTTTGCAAAATATTAGGTTATCCACTTAAATATATTTTAGTAATTTCTCCTAAAAATATTAGTTTTTCCCCTAAAATATATTAGTGGTTCCTCTTAAAAGTATTTGTTTTTCTCCCAGAAAGTATAAGTAGTCCCACTAAAACAATTCCCCTGAAAAGTTAGTAGTCCCTTGAAATGCTTCAAAGGTGATTTAGTCAAGTCATCAAAGACTTGGATAACATGAATGAATCAGTTTACACCAAATTCAAAGCAAGATAAAATAAATTAACCAAGAACGAAAACTTTGAGATTATATATATCATATTTTGATCAACAAACAAAAAGTTACATGACAAGTTCTCAAAGCTCATGCAATGAAGATTTGAGATGAGCATGGTGGGAGAATTAACTTTCTTTCTAGGACTTCAAGTGAAGCAAATGAAGGATGTAATATTCATTAGCCAAACCATGTACAAAAGAGATTTGATGAAGAAGTTGACATGGAAGAGAAGTCATCTGTCAAGATACCTATGAACTTTTCTATAAAAAGATTGATCTTGATCTTTGAAGGAAAGTCAATAGTGTTGGAACAAAGTTATTTTTAATTTTGATGATTCATATTTTTTATTTATAAACCCAAACAAATTTTATCGAATATTGTTAAAATACTATTTAGAATACTTCAAATGTTTTAATCACTTTAATCGATTTTTTTGAAGTATTACTTGAACTCTATTTTTATCAAAATTCAGAGAAATCCCTTCCTTGAGGTCGACCGGTCGCGCTATAGAGAGCAACGATACCTGAAAATTTTATAAATTTTTCAAAAATTAGAGAAGTCTTTGTATGGGGGGAGACCGGTGACTATAAATGGCGGCCGTGACTGTGTGTTTTTTCAAAATATTGGAATATAGAGGATTTTTAAGAAATGACAACGACTAGTGGCTATAGGCGGCGATACTGTGTTTTGCT
Source organism: Rehmannia glutinosa (assembly GCA_016081115.2). Taxonomy (NCBI): domain Eukaryota; kingdom Viridiplantae; phylum Streptophyta; class Magnoliopsida; order Lamiales; family Orobanchaceae; genus Rehmannia; species Rehmannia glutinosa. The sequence goes on along the minus strand of CM071926.1, from coordinate 158,043,587 downwards.
CAAAATTTATTTTTCTCTCTCAATTGACAGCCATCGGTCTCTATGTACAACGACAGGTCTATATGGTAAAACTAGAGATGTTAGACGGGATGACCCTAGCCCTATAGGGCCAGCCCTAGCGGGCTTTGGGCCAAACGGGCCGGTGTTAAACAGGCTGGCAATATTGGAATCTAACCCTAACCCTAGCGGGCTTCGGGCTAAACGGGCCACTAACGGCTATAGGTAAAAAAATTAAAAATTATATATTTAAATTTAAAATTTTAAACTCGAATATATATAATATTTAAGTTTAACATTTTAAGTTAAACTATTCGTCTTAAATAATATTCACGCAAAGTTTCGAATTACATTGCATTAACAAACTTATAAAATTAAATATTCTATGATCTAAACTTTGAAAATAAAATAATAATAACTAAATGTATTCATAATTAACACTTTTTTCTGTAATTACTCATATGACTATAGGTTAAAATTTTCAAAATTAGATATTTAAATCTAAAATTTTAAACTTGAGCATATATAACATTTAACTTTAATATTTAATGTTAATCTATTAATTATATAAAAATGTCATGCATAGTTTATAATTACATTGCATTAATAAAATTCATAAAATTAGATTTAGCACCATTTAGAAATATAATTTATATCCTAAATAATCTAATAAAACCATGTGACATCTTCTTATTCAAAATAAAAATGGAAAACTAAAATAAATAATAAATAAAACAAATAAAAAAGAAGTTTTTCAAGAATTTATAGCATGTTTAATAAAGTTAAACTTAAAGATGAGTGAGATGTGAATTTGAAAAATAAATTTACTTAGTAATAGATAATAAAAGTAGTTATAAAATATTAGAATTATATTTGTTTATTAAAAAATAAAAATAGCGGGCTAGCGAGCTAGCCCGGTTAACCTTTGGGCTAGCCCTAACGGGTTTCGGTTTAAATGGTCCGGGCCAAAGAGGCCCGGATTTAAATGGGCCAAAATAATTCGGCACTAACTCTCTTTTTTTCCGATTTAAATGGTCCGAGCCAACGGGCCGTGGTCCTTTTAACATCGCTAGGTAAAACGACTAGTCTCTATAGTACAACGAATCGTGACAACTGTACACGAAAATTTATTTCCTTCTCTGTATTGATAACAATCGGTCTATATGGTATAGAGATCGGTCGCCCTATATAGAGACTGGTTTCCCTTGATGGTAACCCATATCAAATCTTGATCCAACGGTTTAAAATTTAGAATTTTACATATAGCGACCGGTTGCTATAAACAATTTGACAGCAAATTCTATCAGTTGCAACAACACTTTTCAGCAAGATTTACTTGATCGTTTCTTATCCATCTTTTTAGATCTTCTGATCTTCTTTTGCAGACAGATTTCAAAATTGAGGAGCCTATGTTGGAGATTAAATCTTGAAGCTCCTCTATAAATAGTTGGGGATTTTGAAGGATCAAAAGCCAAGAATATACAAAACATAATTCTACAACACAACAAGAAATTCTCATCAAATTTATTGTACTTCATTTTCATTATTTTTGTTGTATTAGCTTTAAGCACTACATTTTCACATCTTGTTTTATAGGCTTTTTTCTTGATTATACTTGCACTTTTGAGTTGTAATATTTTATTCAAAGTGTAATCTTGATTGTATTTGTTACATCATCTGAAACAAGAAATCTTTATTAGTGTTCTTTTGACAAGAACACATTTGGTAGATTAGAGTTAGTTGGTTGAAAAGTTTGGTACTATTCGTGTTGAATAGTTTGGTGCTCTTTGAGGTCTGGAAGAGTTTGGTTCTCTTCGAGTTGGAAGAGTTTGGTGTTTTTCAAGGTTGTGGTGTAAGAAGAATTGGGTGCTCTTATGATTGAGTTGTGATCGTTTTAGTAAAATTTTATTTTTGAAATCCAATCGGACATACCAGGTAGTAGTGGATTAAGCTCTAGGTGAGTGCAACCACTATATATCATTGTGTTCATTCTTCTCCTATCTCTTACATTCTTGAAGATCTTCATATATAAGAAAAAACTGAGAAATCGAGAAAGTCTATTTACCCCCCTCTAGATTTTCATAGCCACTTGAACTAATAAGTGGTATCAAAGCTAAACTCTTTGGTAAGCTCATTTATTCTTTGCGAGTATAGAGAAAATATCCAAGGGTATGAACGAGAGTTATCTTCCAACCGGTGCTTCATCCAACAAGATGTCTCTTTTCGACTCCAACAATTATGCTTTTTGCACAGATAGAATGCAGTACTTCTTACAAGGTTGCGGGTTCGATATTTGGAGTGCGGTCACAAACGGAATGTCCATCTCAATGAAGAAAATGGACGAAACATTAGGTCCTAAAGTTTTCAAAGAATTTGATGATAAAGAAAGAAAATATTCTCCTTAAATGGTAAAGCTCTTAACATTCTTCATTGCTCTCTTACCACTATAGAGTATAGTCATATTAGAGGAATTCGATCCGCTCGTGATGTGTGGACAAAATTGAAAGTTATCTATGAATGCACAAAGAAGGTAAAACAAGCTCGGAAAACCATGTTGGTTCAAGGAATTTGAGTAATTCACCATGTTTGAAGGTGAGAATATTTCCAAGCTGATCGAATGACTCGACAACATTGTAAATCCTTTGGTGGCTCTTGGAAAAATCATATCCTGAGAAGATAAGGTAACAAAGGTAATAAATGCTCTTCCATCTTCTTGGTCCGAAAATGTCATGGCGATATTGGGAGCTCAAAATCTTGAGACTTTCAAGATCGATGAACTTATGGGCAACATTCTCATCTATGAGGTCTACAACAATGAAAGGAGTAGTTCTAGAACATCTACTTCTAAACCAAATATGGAACCAACTCCAAAAGGCCTTGTCTCAAGATCGAAAAACTACTATTCAAGTGACTAGGAAGATTCAGATGAAGCTGATGATTACCTTCTTAGAAATTTTACAAACATTTTAAATAAAAACGAGGAAAGATAAGCGAGAAACTATTCTTCTTTTAAGTGCGGAAAACTTGGACACTGTGTATTGTCCAAAATGAGAGGAAGAACAAAGGAATAAGAAGCAATTTCACAGAAAATTAAAAACCTTGAATGCCAAAGCCGAAGCAAAAACATGGGATGAGCTTAACGCAACATCCGATGATGAAGAATTCGAACTATGTCTAATGGGCATCGATGAAGACAATGATGTACGCTCTAATTCTTCTATCTCTTTCATTAATGAATTGCAAGATAATTATGATGAACTTCAAAATGACTTCCAAAGCATGCTAGTTAAACACAAAAATTTAAAAAAGAAATTCAACTCTATGAAAAATGAAAAAGATAGTTTACTTGTTACACATGAATCACATTCTTGTGACTATCACACTAGAGAAGGTTAGAACTCTTGAAAAAGAAAATGAATCTCTAGTCAAGATTATTGATTGTATTAGAAATGACATGAATAAATTCTACTTGAGTACGGACAAAATCACCAAGATTCTTGATGTACAACATAGTGATCATTTAAAATTATAACTTGGTTATAAGCCAAATGTTATTAATGATATGCAAAGGAACCAAGTACCCACTTTTACTTATACCAATCATTATTCTTCTAGAACTATTACATGTTTTTATTGTCGTAAGTTTGGACACACGATCAATACTTGACGGGCCAGAAATAGCTCAAAATATTATTGCAGACCTAAAAATCTCAATGCTAATCCAAATAGAGCCAAACACTTTAGGGTACCACAAAATAATTTCATGTTAGGTGGTGTAATGATTGTCAAAGAAAATTTAAATTGATTAATAGATAACAAATGATCGCGCCGTATGATCAAAGGATAAAATATTCTCAACAAAATCACTCTAGAAGAAGAAGGTATAATTACGATCAAAAATGGGAAAGACACAACAATTGACAATGGCGACGTTGGTATCTCTTCCCTCTCTCTTAAATTTTGCATTATTAGAGTTAAACATATTTATTTTATTATTTTTGTGTCATTAATAATTATAGTGCATATTCTTAATTTTATTAATGTCTTTCAAGAAAGTAGGTCTCAATTATAATACCCGAATTTCTAAAATTTTCAAAGGAGACCTTATATAGCTTTAAGTAAGCACATTAGACTTTGTATGATTTTTGGTTTTGCAAAACAAAGAATATGTTACTCATTTCTCTTCTCTAAAAATATTTTATTTTCCATTCATATGATACATAGTTTATATTACCTACTAAACGCCATGCGAGAAGAGTAAATTCAATTTGAAAGAAACCAAGTATGGGAATTAATGCCTCGTCATTCATCTCATACAGTTATTGGCGCAAAATGGGTGTTCTGAAACAAACTTGACGATCAGGACAACATCATTTGAAATAAAGCAAGGTTAGTTGAAAAAGGTTATTTCAAGAAGAATATATTGATTTTGATGAAACTTTTGCACCCATTGCACAATTAGATGATATTAGAATTTTACTTTCTTATCTTGCTTTAAGAATTTAATATTTATCAAATGAATGTTAAATCCGCGTTTCTAAATCGATTTATTCATGAAGAAGTTTATGTAAAACAAACCTACCATTTTTGAAAACTTCTACAGACCAAATGATGTCTACAAACTCAAAAAGCTTTATATGGCCTAAAATAAGTACCTAGAGCTTGGTATATTCGACTTAGTTTATTTTTGATTGAAAATGGTTTTGTTCGAGGGAAGGTGGACACCACTCTATTTATTTTTGAAAAAGAGACAAGATAGCCTTCTAGTTCAAATATATGTTGAGGATATTATTTTTTGTGCTACTAATGAATCTTTGTGCAAGAATTTCTCTAAGCTTATGCAAAAATACACAAAAGAATTTCTTAAGAAATTTGTAATTGAAGAAGGAAGAACCGTAGTAACGCCAATGGCAACAAACTTCAAACTAAACAAGGATGAAAAAGGTAAATCGGTTAGTGAAACAAAATATCAAGGTATGATTAGTAGTTATTTTTTTTAACTACTAGTCGATCTGATACTCAACATATCGTATGCTTATGCGCTAGTTTTCAAAGTAATCTATAGGAATCTTACTTAAGTGTCGTCTTTTCTATTAACCCTAATAGTGCTGCTGGGCCAAATGGTTTTTCAGCACATTTCTACCATGTTTGCTGGGACATCATTAAAAATGATGTTATCTCAGCTGTGAGGGATTTTTTTGATGGGAATCCTTTTCCTAAGAGCTATACTTCCACTACCATTGTGTTAATTCCCAAGATTCATCATCCTTCTCATTGGAGTGATTTTAGACCCATTAGTGTTTGCAATGTCTCCAACAAAATCATTACCAAGATCCTCAACAATAGTTTGGTCGCTTTCCTTCCTCTCGTTGATTTCTCGTAACCGAGTGGCTTTATTAGAGATAAATTGATCGGTGATAATATTTTACTAGCCCAAGAGCTCATTCATTCTATTAATGCCAAAATTGAATCTAGAAATGTAGCTTTCAAGCTTGACATGGCTAAATCTTATGACACAGTTCAATGGCAATTTCTTAAACTCATGCTTACTAGGATGGGTTTCCCTGATAGGTGGGTGTCTTATATTGATCATGTTGTTTCTAATTGTTGGTTTTCTGTCCTCATTAATGGCCATGCTTCTGGTTTCTTTAAGTCTGAGAGTGGTTTAAGGCAAGATGACCCTCTCTCTCCTTTTCTTTTCATCCTTATGGCTGAATTCCTCTCCAGTGGTTTAAATCATCTTTTTCAGCATAATGCTCACATGCAGTATCACTCCCAGGGGGGTTTCCCTGTGTCTCATCTTTCTTATGCGGATGATATTATGGTTTTTTCCAATGATGATGCTGTCTTTTTAACCAAACTGGTGGAATTTATTGATTTTTATTGTGAGGTTTCTGGCCAAGCTGTGAATAAGAATAAGAGTTCTTTTGTTGTGGATCCTCATCTTCCTTCTTATAGAGCTGCTCTGACTAGTTTCTCTAGTCAAGCTCTGCCTCTTACTTATCTTGGTGCTCCTCTTTTCAAAGGGCACAAAAAAGGCATCTATACCTGGCCCTCATTAAAAAAATGCAGCACAAGATTCATGGCTGGGCCTGGAGAACTCTCTCTTTTGGAGGGAGACTTATGCTTATTAAAAGCACCTTGATCTCCATGTTTATTCATATTCTTCAGGTTCTTAAACCCCCCAAGTTAATTGTGCATAAGCTAGAACAAATCATGGCTAAATTCTTTTGGGGTAGTACTGATAACCAAAAAAGAATTCACTGGGTTGCATGGAGTAAAATCTGTGCCCCTATCTCTGATGGTGGTCATGGTGTTAAGAGTATCCCTACCCTCATTGCTGCTTTTTCTATGAAACTCTGGTGGAGGATTAGAGAGCATAATTCACTTTGAGCCAAATTCATGCATGTTAAATATGTTGGTGGTTTACCTATTTGCACTGTGGCTCCCTCCCCTTTAGACAGCTTGGTCTGGAAAAGAATTTGTAATATTAGAAACATCATGATTCCTTATACTGTCTGGTCAGTGGGTAAGGGTGCTATTAGTTTTTGGCATGATATTTGGTGTGATAACTCTGTGTTGTTTCAAGTTGTGGACACTGATAAAAATGGTTTGGAAAATATTTTTGTGGACTATTTTCTGGATAATGGTTCTTGGAATGCTGAGAGACTTAATAACATTGTTGGCTCTGTTTGGACTTCCCAAATTTGTCAAATTCCCATTGATGTGCAAAGGCAAGATTTCATGATTTGGAAACCTGCAACTGATGGCAGATTCACCCTTTCTTCTGCTTATTCTCTTATTGTTGAACACCAACCATCCTCTACTCTTTTTAAACACCTTTGGAACCAGTTTTTAACCCCTTCTATGTCAATATTTCCGTGGAGACTGATTCAAGCTAGAGTTCCTACTGATGAAATCATGAAGAAAAGGGGGGTTGCTCTCCCTTCAAAATGCCTCTATTGCACTAGCACTTCCAGATTTCCATGTCAAGAGGAATCTATTCCCCATCTTTTTCTTTCTAATGATAAAGTTAAAGAGGTTTGGAATCATTTTGCCAATGGGTTAAGGTATCAAATCACACACACTGAGCACCTGCTTACTTTCTTGTCAGCTTGGAAGAATCACACTCCTTTTGCACACACCCCACACATCTTTTGGCTCTTACCTTGTATGATTTTATGGTTTATATGGACTGAAAGAAACAGGTGTAAACATGATGGATTCATTTTCTCACCAAAGGATAATTACTAATACGAGTCACATCTCAATTTGTTAGCTAAGGTTAATCTATTCAAGCCTGATACTTGGAAGGGATATAGGGACTATGCTTCTTCTCTGAACATTATTATCAAACAGAGATGCAACAGGTTTTATATGCTTCCAGTGACATGGAAGCCACAAAACCCCCCATGGCTCAAGTTGAATACTGATGCAACCTTCAAAAGTTACACAACAGGGCTTGGGGGCATTCTTAGAAACCATCAGGGGATGTCCTGTGGGCTTTCGTGACTTTACAACCAATGTTTTTGGACCATCGCATGTCAATTCATGGCATTAGAAAAAGCTTTGCATTTGCTCTCTGCATGGAACATCACTCACATTTGATTGAGACAGATTCAACAAGCTTATGCCAAACCTTTCGAAACATCTCCTGTGTCAACGGAGGAGCTCTTCTCGGATTGTGAATATCGAAATACGCTGCATAACATTACTTTTGATATAACTCATGTGTATAGGGAAGGAAACATGGTTGCTGACAGTCTTGCCAACCTTGGTGCCTCTAGCAATTCTTGTAGTAGTTTTAATCATCAAACCTTACCTAGGGACATTCAGAGTAGAAGTATAATTGATCAATTAGGCATACCTTCGTTTCATAAATGTAAAGTTAGATAGTCTCTTAAGTTGTAATCTCTTTTTGGAATTTTTTGATAATAAATAGGTCGGGGATGTGACCTTAATCCCCCATCCCACCTACCGTAGTGGGGTGTTTCAACGAAAAAAATAAGTGTCGTCAAAAGAATTTTTTGTTATTTAAGAGACATTATCTTATACGGCTTACTCTATCTGAAAAATGAGAGTTTTATCCTAAGATGTTTTAGTGATTCGGATTATGCCGGAAATATAGACGATCGCAAAAGTACTTTAGATGAAACAAACTTTGGCGTATTATAAAATCATTTTGAAAATATTCCTATTTTAGTGATAATACTTCCGCCATTAATATTTCACAAAATTATTTTCATCACAATCGAACAAAATATATTGTAATTCAACATCATTTTCTAAGAGATTGTGTTTCAAAAGGAAAAATTGAGATTTGTTTTTTCTGTCTCAAGATCAACTAGTGGATGTTTTTGCAAAACCGCTATTCGCTGAGTCTTTTAACTCTATTCGAGCTCGTTAGGCTTAATGCATATTGAATAATGTTATTGTTTGAATAGTTGGATTTTTATAACATTTTTGAAAAGTTGTGGGGTGAAATTCTATTTTTTTCAAGGTTAATTGCCCCAAATTCGCAAAGACCAAATATCCTACACCCAAATTCGTGATTTTTGCTACTAATCTCATCTACTGCTCAAGTACCTCTCATATTGGCATCTCCCCAAATTTTAATCGACTCGTCTCCTCCAAGCAAGCAGAAAAGAATCGGATTATATGCTTCAATTTTGCTACTTTTTAATCTTGTTTTGTATGATTTTCTAAGCTTTCTTTGATAATGTCTCTTTCATTTAAGTTTTTTGATGATCTAAAGGGGGAATGCTAAGTTGCATAAGTTGATTTGTTGATTGATAGGATAACAGTTTTAATAAGCTTATTGCCATAAGCTCTAAGTTGATTATTATTTTGGGCTTTGGAGAAAATGCATGAGCTAATTAAGAAGCTTAATGATTTAATTGCTTGAGCTAAGAAGCTCAAATGGTATAAGCTTTGATGAAGTTTGGTAAAAGCTATAAGTTGGTGGGTATTGCTATCTTGTTTATTGTGGATATAATGAGCATTGTGTAATTCTATTATGATATCTGACTAACATTGACAGAGGGACTTTTAAGCTTTTGTGTTTTGATCCTTTAAGCTATTTGATATTATTGGACATGTTAAGCCTAATAAGTTATGAAACTCTTTTATTGTTAACTTTGCATATTGATAAGGGGTCTTTGAAAAACTTTGCAAATTTGGTCGATCAACAGAGTTAAATCATCTGAACGTACAACTAAGTTAATTGTGAGTTGATTATCTATCAAAAGAGTCTATATCAACCAAGAGACGTCAGCAGACATATAGAATGACAAAAGGACGAAACAATGTCCCATTGAATTGGGAGAAGTGTCATTTTACGGTACGAGATGGCATTGTATTAGGCCACGGGGTTTCTTATGCAGGTTTAGAAGTGGACAGAGTGAAGATTGTTGCAATCGAGAAACTCCCACCACCAACAAATGAGAAGGCCATTAGAAGTTTCTTGGGGCACACCGGTTTCTACAGAAGGTCCATTCGTGACTTTTCTAAAATCACTAAACCTTTGAGTCAGTTATTAGAAAAAGATATTGCTTTCAATTTTTCCGATGATTGTTTACAAGCATTTGAGATTCTGAAGAAGGCTTTGGTGACAGCACCAATTCTTGTAGTTCCGGATTGGAGTCAGCCCTTTGAGCTGATGTGCGATGCTAGTGACTTTGTAGTTGGGGATGTTTGGGTCAGAAAAGAGACAAGTTGTTCAAAGCTATATACTATGCGAGCAGAACATTAGACCACTGAGAAGGAAATGCTGGCAATTATTTTTGCATTCGATAAATTCCGATCTTACTTGATTGGAACTAAGACGATAGTCCACACAGACCACACGGCGATCAAATATCTATTCGACAAGAAGGATGCCAAACCGAAACTAATTCGGTGGATCCTTTTGTTGCAGGAGTTTGATGTGGAAATCCGAGATAGGAAGGGTTGTCAGAATGTGGTAGCAGACCACTTGTCCAGGTTAGAGTACAAGAAAGATGAGAAAGAAGGAACATATGCAATTAAGGAGGAGTTCCCCGATGAGCAACTTTTAATGTTACAGGCAAAATTCCCATGGTATGTAGATTTTGTGAATTACTTGGTGGCGGGAGTCATGCCTCCAGATTTATCTTCCTATCAAAAGAAGAAGTTCCTCCATGATGTCAAGTTCTACATGTGGGACGACCCCTTGCTCTTTAAGAGGTGCGCCGACGCTATCATCCGACGATGTGTTCCTCAAGAAGAGTGGGAGGGAGTTCTACAATATTGCCATTCTCCACCTTCCGGGGAACACTTCGGTCCGACGCGCACTATGGCAAAGGTATTACAGAGTGGTTTACACTGGCCTACTTTGTCTAATGATTGCTATTTATATGTGCAACAGTGTGATAGATGCCAAATGGGTGGGAACATCTCGAGACGACATGAGATGCCCATGACCAATGTGATGGAAGTCGAGCTCTTTGATGTGTGGGGATTGACTTTATGGGTCCCTTTCCATCTTCTTCGGGTTATCGTACATTCTACTTGCGAGTGAGTACGTATCTCGATGGGTTAAGGCAATTCGCACAAACAAATGATGCGCGCGTAGTGCTAAAATTTCTAAAAAAAAAATAAATTCACTCGGTTTGGAACCCCAAGAGCTTTGATTAGCGATGAGGGGTCACACTTTGTGAATAAATTGATGATCACTTTACTTGCAAAATACGGGTCAAGCATAAACTAGCCTTAGCATACCATCCGCAAGCAAACGGACAAGCGGTAGCCAATCGCGAGATTAAGCGAGATCTTAGGGAAGACAAAGAATATAAATCGCAAGGATTGGGCTATGAAGTTAGATGATGCATTATGGGCATATTGAACTGCGTACAAGACACCATTGGGCACATCGCTTTATCAGTTATATTGAAATCAGTGGAATTAGAGTACAAGGCGTTTTGGGCTGTGAAGAAGTTAAATTTTGACTTCCAAACAGCGGGTGAGAAGAGGCTCTTGCATTTGAATGAGATGGAGGAGTTCCGAGATGAAGCCTATGAGAATTCCAGGATTTACAATGAATGCACTAAGAGATGGCACGATCGAATGATAAAGAAGAGAGAGTTTTTACCGGGTGAACAGGTCTTTTTGTTTAACTCGCGTCTTAAACTCTTTCTCGAAAAACTCAAGTCTCGGTGGTCGGGTGTAGGTCCCAAGGGGTGTGAGTGTAAGGTTTAGAAGGGGGAGTTGAATAAACCTTACCAACTTTTCGATTTAGTCCTTTTTAAATAAGTTCGAGTTAATACTTCACAACTAAGTCCATGATGGACAACTAGGTTAATTAACCAAAGTTAGCGTTAGCCACTCAACAAACTTGATCGAGCCGTTGATAGAATAACTCACCGCTAGTCTAAAACTTAACTCAACTCGTGATATGTTTTTCATTGGAAGACTTAACACCCTTGAATTTGGTTTAAGTTTGTTTTAACACTTGTTTTAGCACTTTGTTAATTATCGCTTGGATAGAAAATTTATCAAAGATATAAAATAATATGCACGGTTGAAGTCTTTGAAATGTAAATGACACAATAAATTTTATAGAGGTTCAAGATGGGGTAATTCTTCTAATCCTCTCTTCTCCAACTCTTGGAGGAATCCACTATGTATTGATCAGTACAAAGTGGTTATCAGTCCAGATGCAAGTCTTGATCACACACTGACTTGATCCTTTGGGACTCGATCCTGAGATGCCTTGGTCACACAAATTGGCTTCTCGTCGACTCGGCTTTTTCACAGGCGCTTGCCTTGCTACTACAACTCACTTGCTCAAGCTTCTTGGATTTGATCACGAAGCCCTCCAAGAACTTAAGGCTGGTTCGACCTTGAACCTTTCTACAATCCTCTGGGGAATGTAGACCCCTTTGATTCTTCAAATGTTTTACTCTTCAACTGATTAAAGTCGTCTTTCCTTCACAGGTAAATGTTGTATTGATTTCCTTTGAAATTCTGGCTTGAGGATTAAGCTTGAATGACTTGAGAATTTTTCTGGTTATAGTTTTAGTAATGGCTTGAAAGCTTGTGTTTCAGGTATGCAAGGTAACCCTTTCTCAAATTGATTCCTAAGCCTTTTATAGTGTTCTTTTGAAAATCTGTCCGTTGAAGAGATAGGCTAATTTTTTAGAAGACACTTGTGGTCATTGGCTTGTCTTGTTGCAGTCCATGAAATTGACATTTCCTCGTATTGAATGAACCTTCAGCTTTTCGTAGTTCTCGACACAGTGCGATCTTCCCATTGGTTTATTCCTTTTGCACGCTTCTCGGGATCGAGCACTTTAAGAAACGCAGATATGGAAGTATTACTTGTTTAAGTAATTTTCTTGACTTACGTAACGGATCTTTTTCATTGTCTTGAATTGACTTGCAGCTCCTTAACTTCCCTGATGACTTCGAGTCGCTCCCAATCATCGGATGACTCATCATCGTAAATTTTAACTTGAGACTTGGCTATCTTGGGTTGACTCAAATGACACTTCACACACCAGTATCTCAAATGATACTTCTCGATCGAGTTCCCCGTCCTCTCTTCCTTTCCATATTCATTTTGCCTCACAAATGAGTCTTCATTCTAGTCTCCGAGTTGACTTCTTGCATATTTAGACATAGTTGACTTAACTCAGCTCGAACAACCCTATCTATTACAATGCAAGTTACATAGAAAATGGGGTGCCAACTTTCTAGTCTAAGTTTTACATGGCATTCATCAAAATCTAAAAATAAATTTCCCAACAATTTCCCCCTTTTTGATGATGCCAAAACTTAAAGCATACATACAAAATGTAAATATCAAAGATACATACAGATAGTGCAGTAATAGAGAATGTATGCGTAGAATCAATCTTTCTATTGATCATAACATTCTTGTCCTTTACACAGCTGTTTACAAAGTGTATCAGAGCAAACATCTATGTCTACGCAAAAATAGAGAAATTACTGATTTCTTATAAAATGTCTGAAGACTTACATACAATAGTAAATTACATGAAGGGCTGGACAGCAACACTTCATCTCATTCACTGCCTCCTTCTTTCTTCATCAGCTTTGTCGTCCTCTACCCTCTTTCTCTTTTTCTCTTCTTCAGCTGCTTTCTTTTTCTCGTAGTCTCTTCTGGCAGCCTCATCTTTTCTTTTCCTTTCTTGTCTTCGCTAATGCTCTTCCCACATCTCATCCTCGCTTCTCTTTTCTTCTTCTAGCCTCTTTGCATATTCAAAGATTTTTCCCGCCACTTCCATATTGGTTACTACGCCATATCCAACCCAATAGATCCCTCATTTCTTCCCCGGATCTATGTATTCTATATTTTTGGGTAGAGGTCTGTGTCTCAAAACCTCTTCCTCCACGCTCCTTCCTCTACCTCTCGTGTGTATTGTATTGGGGCTTCTTCTTCCCAAACAGTGACCAAAGCAGAGTGATCGCCAGAGTCTCACGCTCGTCACGCCTTCTTCGCATAGCTTGAGGCCTTTTTCACAATACAAGTCCCAGGCTTGGGCCATGGACATGTTCTCGAAGTATCCCTTGGATTGAAGCGTTTTGAATTCATCAACGGATCTCGGCTCGCTTCCGACGTCTGAAATGGCATCAGTGTCTCTGCCTGTTGGAATGCCTCCATATTGTTTCAGTATGTCCATTGCACGGGCATCCATTTTTCTTTCGACCTCCTTCATCTCTGCTTCTACGATTTTTCTCTTTTCAGCCATGGGCACAACAGAGTGTTGGAGTGGCAGAGGCACTGGAAGTTTGCTGATGATGTTAGTTGTGACAAGTCCTTGTTGAGGGGTTTTAGCAATCATCAAAGTCATGTCTTTCGATCCTGTAGGTCCCAAGGGGTGTGAGTGTAAGGTTTAGAAGGGGGGATTGAATAAACCTTACCAACTTTTTGATTTAGTCCTTTTAAAATAGTTCAGAGTTTATTCTTCACAGCTAAGTCCTTGATGGACAGCTAAGTTAATTAACCAGCAAAGTTAGCCACTCAACAGACTTGATCGAGCCGTTGATAGAATAACTCACCGCTAGTCTAAGTTTAACTCAACTCAGCTGTGATATGTTTTCAGCGGAAGACTTAACACCCTTGACTTTGGTTTAGATTTGTTTTAACACTTCGTTTTAGCACTTTGTTGAAAGTAAATTGGATAGCAAATTTATCAGCATATATAAAATAATATGCGGAATTGAAGTGCTGAAATTTAAATGACACAATAAATTTTATAGAGGTTCGAAGATGGGGTAATTCTTCTAATCCTCTCTTCTCCAACTCCTGGAGGAATCCACTAAGTATTGATCGAGTACAAAGTGGTTATCGGTCCGTAGATGCAAGTCTTGATCACACAATTGACTTGATCCTTTGGGACTCGATCTGAGATGCCTTGGTCACACAAACGTGGCTTCTCATCGACTCGAAACTTCTTCACAGGCGCACCGCTTTGCTACTACAACTCACTTGCTCAAGTTTCTTGGACTTGATCACGAAGCCCTCCAAGAACTTAAGACTGGTTCGACCTTGAACCTTTCTACAATCCTCTCGTGGAATGTAGACCCTTTAATTCTTCAAATATTTCCTCTTGAACGATTGAAGTCGTCTTTTCCTTCACGGGTAAGTGTTGGATTGATTTCCTTCAAGTTTTGGTCCGGAGATTAAGCTTGAATGATTTGAGAATATTTTGTAGGTTACTGACTCAATTGATAGCTTGAATGTTCGTAGTGCGGGTAGTCAAGGTAACCTCATTTTGTTCTCAAAGATTCCTCACCTTTTATAGTGTTCTTTTGAAAATCGCCGTTGAAGAGATAGCCTAATTTTGAAAAGACACTTGTGGTTGTTGGCTTGTCTTGTTGCGATCCTTGAAATTGACATTTCCTCGTATTGAATGAACCTTCACTTTTCGTAGTTCGACACAGTGCGATGCTTCCCATTAGTTTATTCCTTTTGCACGCTTCGGGATCGAGCACTTTAAGAAAGGCGATGGAAGTATTACTTGTTTAAGTAACTTTCTTGACTTACGTAACGAGCCTTTTCGATTGTCTTGACTTGATCAGCTCTTTAACTTCCCGGATGACTTCAAGTCGCCTTCCAATCATCGGATGACTCATCCGTCACTTCAACTTGAGACTTGGCTATCTTGGGTTGACTTGATCGACACTTTTCACAAACCGCATCTCACCGATACTTCTCCAGTCGAGTTCGTGTCTTCTATTCCTTGCCATACTCAGTTGTATCACAGCGGAGTCTTCATTCTAGTCTTCAGTTGACTTCTTGCATGTTTAGGAACATGCATAGCTGACTTAACTCAGCTCGAACAACCCTATCTATTACAATGCAAATTACAAAGAAATAGGGGTGCCAACTTTCTAGTCTAAGTTTTACATGGCATTCATCAAAATCTAAAAATAGATTTCCCAATAATTTCCCCCTTTTTGATGATGCCAAAACTTAAAGCATACATACAAAATGTAAATGTCAAAGATACATGCATATAGTGCAATAATAGAGAATGTGTGCGTAGAATCAATCTATTTATTGATCATAACATTCTTGTCATTTACACAGCTGTTTACAAAGTGTATCAGAGCAACCATCTATGTCTACGCAAAGAAAATAGAGAAATTACAGATTTCTTATTCAATGTACATAAGACTTACATACTTATGTATTTACAAAAGTAAATTACATGAAGGGGTGGACAACAACACTTCATCTCCTTCGCTGCGTCCTTCTTTCCTCATCAGCTTTGTCTTCTTCTGTCCTTTTTCTCTTCTTCTCTTCTTCAGCTGCTTTCTTTTTCTCATATGCTTTTCTGGCAGCTTCATCTCTTCTTTTTCTTTCTTCTCTTTCTTCCCACAGCTGAGTTTGTCTTTTATTCTCTTCCTCGATTCTCTTTACATACTCAGCATTATTCTTGGCCACTTGCAAGTTGGCTACTTTGTCAAACCCAGCCCAATAGATCCCTCCTTTCTTCCCTGGATCTATGTATTCTATATTTTTGGGTTGAGGTCTAGGTCTGAAACCTTTTCCTCCACTGCTTCTTCGTCTTCCTCTGGGTGTGTATTGTACTGGGCCTTCTTCTTCCCAAACAGTGACCAAAGCAGAGTGATCAGCAGAGCGATCGCCAAGATGTCCGCTGCTATCGCCTTCTTCACATAGCTTGAGGCCTTTTTCCCAATACAAGTCCCAGGCTTGGGCCATGGTCATGTTCACGAAGTATCCCTCGGATGCGAGCGTCTTGAATTCATCAACAGATCTCGGCTCGGTTCTGACATTTGAAATGACGTCAGTGTCTCTTCCTGCCGGAATGCCTCCATATTGTTTCAGTATGTCCATTGTACGAGTATCCATTTTTCTTTCAATCTCCGTCATTTCAGCTTCTACTATTTTCCTTTTCTCGGACATGGGCACAGCAGAGTGTTGGAGCGGCAGAGTCACTGGAAGTTTGCTGATTATGTCAGCTGTGATAAGTCCTTGTTGAGGGGTTCTAGCAACCATTAAGGTCATGTCTTTTGAACCTTCCCCCTCAACAGTTTTTCCCTTCTTTTCTCTTTTATGTTCTTCAGCTGTCTTTGCCTTTACAGCTGCGTCCTTCTTCTCGGCTGCGGATCCTTTCAACGTCTTTAGGTATTCCTCTTTCCCCTTGTTGGCATCATCAAAGGAGAGAAGAACCCCTGGAAACATGCCAGCAAGCATGAAATCTAGACGGCTGATAGCTGAGTTCTGTTTCGACTCTGCTGCGGAGTATGCTGCTCGAAATTCTGAGAGGGTGGCTTTCGATTCGGCTGTCACCAATTTCATTTCAGCCATTAGAAGGCTGAATTTGGTATTCATGTTTTCTTCCACTCGCAGAAGTTCTTTTCGATGAAATTCACGCAGCAGTTCCATCTCTGTGGTATGAGATTCATGCATTCTATCAATGTTTTCTTGCATTCTTTTCTTCATATCAGCGTTATCAGCGCTCCAGATCAGCATTTTATTGTACAATGCTTTGAAGTATTGAACTTGTTCCACACGCATTGTTTGCTCTTGTTGCCACTATTCCCGGATCCTGACTACTATCCCACGCAGATCGGCGGTAAGATTAGCATCTTTGTTATCCAGCCTCATATCCAGGGAGGCCTGGTGCCTTTCCATCTTCTCTATTTCAGCAAAGATCGCCTTGAAGACTTCTCTAACCTCAGTTGTCACCTCTGTCAATCAGCGGCGGCCAGCAAAGATCGGGTCGAAATCTGCTGAACGATGGTATCTGTGGGAAGAATCGGATCTGGTCTATGGAAACGTTGTTGATCTCGTTCTGATTCATCATCAGACGGACACTCTGTGAGAAGGGGAACGTTGCTTCGAAAGCATCATCACGGACATAGGGAATCTGTTCAACGGTAACTCGAGGCCGTGAAGTGCCTGGTTGTGTCGATTCTGCTGCAGCTTTGGGAGCCTGCGTAGTTGACTGTGATTGATCAGCTGCGGTCTGTTATTGTATAGACCCAGCTGGATGAGCCTCAGCTGTTTCAACAGCTTCGTCGGTCTCAGCTGGTGTTTCATGTTGAGTTGTCTGGTCCTCGGCCATATCAGTGGCGTCATCGGAAGATGATGAGATTTGGAGAGGTGGCTCATCATCAAAATTGAAGGTTTGGTGAGTAGCCTTAAGATCGGACTTACTCGTGCTTGGGAGAACATCCTCAGCTGAGTCTTTTGGATTTGCAGTGGGGGATGACTCAGCTTCGTCTTCACCTTCAGATCCCAGAAATGTTACATCATGATTGTCTTGGGAATAGTAAAGAGCACTTATCTCCTTCTCAGATGCATGAATGATAGTAGGAGGGATGTTCTGTGCTTCTGTCTCTTTACCTCGGGAAGTCTCAACCTCCCTTAGGCCTTCACTACCTCCTGCAATCTCAACTGCAGCGAGGCCTTGGATTGCACTTTCATTGCCCAGAGTGTTAACTCCCAGTGAAGATCTATCATGTGCCTCGCCTCAAGAAGATCATTGGCTGCGGCAGCGATTGCACTACTGGAGGACAATGTCAACTATCGAGCCTCACGATGACAACTTGCTGTGTATTTGTTTGTTTTTCCTTTTCCACTTCGCCTCCTAGATTCATTGTGGAGTCAGCTGTAGCATTCTCCGACCTAGCTGCAGTGGAGGGAGTTTTCCCCTCAGCTGGCACACCAGCTGAGTAACTTGGAATGGGGTCACTCTTCTCCAGACTCCCGTCTGTTTCCTGTGAGTTGTCAGCCGTTGGGGCATGTGGTAAGACACCTTCAGTAGGGGTTGGATCAACTTGGGTCCCCAAGTTCCCAGTTTCATCGCCAGTTCCCTTAATGCCTTCATCAGAGTGAGTTGGGGAAGTGGTCGCAGCAACAGCGATTGCAAATCTGGCCGCACCACTCCCATAGGATCAATCTCCACCGTGATTTGTAAAACTCTCCAGGGCCTTCCATCGGCCGTTGCTCATGTAGGATCCTGGATTCCCGCATGGCTTGCTGCATCTCCAATTCATTAGTCGCAGCAGGGTCCGGTCCATCTTCATCGCTCTCGAAAGCGTGTCATGGTGTGGATGGGTATGATCAGTGGTTCGATTAGAGGACGATTCTTGGCTTTCTCACGAGCTACTGACTTCCTCGCCAATCTTTCCTTCTTCTTATCTTTGAAGATTTGCAAGATATCTGTGCGCTTCTTTCATCCAAAGATTGGACCATCGTTTGGGTCAAACCGAGGAATATCCGGTTCCACTTCCTCTGGTTCGTCGAAGGTAAATTCCTTCAGCTTTGTCTTAGAGGCAAAGCGCTTTCCTTCCTTGTTGTGTGATCCTCTTCTTCTTAATCACTTTGGAGAAGGGATTAATGGTTCCTTCTCCATTGTGGTTGCGGGGGCGGAGACACGGCCGCAGTGGCAGGGCGGTGACTTCGAGCGCGGGGCAGTGCGGTTTTCTTTTTCTTTCTTTGCGGGGGCAGCAATCTTCTTTACAAACAGTAGGGCGGCCTTCTTCTTGGGAAGGGAGGAGAGAGTTGTTTCTTCAGGGTCACTCATTCCCCACACTTTGGTGTCCGCCCTCTTGGCATAAGCTCTCTTACGTGCTCGAGAGATTTGATCGAACATCTTTTTGTTAACATGGAACGCCTTTCCATGTCGAGAGAACACCTTTCACTTCCATCAATCGCCAATCACTAGGCCATACCCCAAAGATCCTCCAAACGATCCATCTCCTTTGAAGGACTTATTCCCAATATTTTGGCGAGTCCTTGTATACAAACTCACCCAATTTACTTTCTTCTCCTCCATGATCGCGACCATCACGATCAGCTTGGTTTTGGACAGCTGATTAAAGCTTCCAAATTTGATGTCTACGCACTTGGCAACAATGTCCAACAGCTTATGGTAATCTTCCTTTAGCAGCTTCTTCTCAGCTGTGTAGACAATCTTTGCAGCACAGTCAGGTTTGACCACTTCCTTCCAAGCAGCAGCCAGGTTTACGTCAGCCTCATAGATCTCCGATACTCCTTCCGCCGGTAGCAAACAGTGTTCTGCCAAATCCTTGGCGGTGATGGAGAATTCTTTCCCATGAACAGAGGACTTGATGCCCTCGTCGTGAACTTCAGCGTTCACATAGAACTGCGCGACCTCCTCCACGTAGGTCATTTGAAACTCCATTATTAGAAAGGGTTTCAGCCCAGACTTCTCCACTTTCTCAGCAATTTTCTTCACAAGGGTTTCATCGAACCCCTGTTTGATCATTCCTTCAAAATCCACGGTAGAACCAGTGTGGATTTGTTTTCCCAACTTAACAAAGTCGTAAGTAGATGCCATTTCTTGAAGATTTACCGAACGAAACTTTGAAAATGTGCTTTGAAAATCTGTAGGGTTTTGAGAGTGAAATTTTTTTCTTTGCTTTTGGGAGAGATGAACAGTTTGTGTAAAGTGAGAGAAAAACGGACGAAATGGTATAAGTATGGGTTATGAAAGGACGTGCGGACGGTTTTTGAAATTTGATCAAGATCAACGGCTTAGATTTTGCACGCCGATTAACATTTAATTTCTCGCATTTAATGCGGCAGCATTTATATCCAGTCATAAGCTTGGTATGCAGCTTTTGACTGTACACGTCATAATTACGCTGACGTCATTCTTAAAAACATTCCCGCTTAGTGAGAACGAATGCGTTATTGTAACTTTGCTTATAGATGACTCAACTTGCTTCTTAGCTGATTCAACTCTTTTTCTCTCTATTCACATAGGTACTCAAATTTGTCGGCCTAACTTGATACAACTGATTTTCCGATCCGGCTGATTCTCTCAGCTGTTTCAAGAGCTCCACTCTTTTTCCCTCTTTTCATACTCCATTTCTTTTCTCTGAGTCTTCTGAGTGTCAACCCAGCTCAATTAACCCTAACTCATGCTTGAGTTCTTCAAATCTTGATTGACATAAAGGTTTTGTGAATATATCAGCTAACTGCTTATCAGTTGAGATGTATTCCAAAGTGATGTCCTTCTTTTCAACATGGTCTCTTATGAAATGGTATCTGACATTAATGTGCTTTGTTCTTGAGTGCAACACAGGATTCTGAGTAATTGCAATTGCACTTGTGTTATCACACATAATTGGAATTTCCTTTTCTTCAACTTCATAGTCTCTCAGCTGTTGTCTCATCCATAAGACTTGGGCACAACAGCTGCCCGCAGCTATGTATTCTGCTCCAACTGTGGATGTGGCTATCGAATTTTGCTTCTTGCTAAACCAGAAATTAGCCTATTTCCAAGCATTTGACATGTACCTGAAGTACTCTTCCTGTCAACTCTACATCCAAAGATAGTCGAATCAATAACCAATTAGCTTGAATCCACCTTCCTTTGGATACAACAGGCCAACTTCTCGACTTCCCTTTAAATATCTCTGTTGGGAAATTTATTGTTTAGATTTTGATGAATGCCATGTAAAACTTAGAATAGGAAGTTGGCACCCCAATTTTTGTTGTAAACTCGCATTATAATAAATAGGGCTGGTCAAAGTGAGTTAAGTCGACTATGCCCAAACATGCAAGAAGACAATTTGGAGACTAGAAGGAAGACTCATTGCAAGGCAGTGAGTATGGCAAAGAAGAGAAGACGGGAACTCTATCAAGGAGCAAATGAGATGCGGTGAGTGGAGTATCGGTCAAGTCAACTCAAGAAAAGCCAAGTCTCAAGTTGAGGTGACGGAAGAGTCATCAATGATTGGAAGGCGACTCTAAGTCACCTGGGAAAGCAAGGAAATGCGGTCAAGTCGAGATAATCAAAAAGATCCGTTGCGTAGAAATCAAGAGAATTACTTAAACAAGTAATATCTCCATGCTACCTTTCTCAAGTGCTCGACCCAAGAAGCATGCAAAAGGAATAAACCAATGGGAAGCACTACACCGTGTCGAACTCGAAAAGGTGAAGAACAATTCATACGAGGAAATGGAAATTCCAAGGACTACAACAAGACAAGCCAACGACCACAAGTGACTTTCAAAAACTAAGCCTATCTCTTCAACGGGCGATTTTTGAAAGATCACTATAAAAGGCCGAGGAATGACTCTGCGAGAGAAGGTGACGAGAACCACAAACATTCAAGCATTTATTAGAAGCGTAACTCAGAATCAAATATTCTCAAGTCATTAAACTCTCAATCCTCAAGCCTACACTACGAAGAACATCAATCCAACACTCACCTATGAAGGAAAGATAACTTCAATCGGTTGAAGAGGAAATTCTCAAGAATCAAGGGTCTACATTCCACGAAGGATTGTAGGAAGGTTCAAGGTCGAACCAAGTCTTGAGCTTTTGGAGGGCTTCGTGATCAAATCCAAAGAGCTTGAGCAAGTGGGTTGTAGTAGCAAAGGCAACGCCTTGTGAAGAAGAAGTCAGTCGTCGTCACGAGAAGCCGGTGAGTGATCAAGCGTCTCAGGCGAGTCCCAAAGGATCAAGTCACCAGTTTGTGTGATCAAAACTTGTATCCGGGTACCGTTACCACTTTGTATAATCTTGATCAATACCTAGTGGATTCCTCCGGGGAGTTGGAGAAGAGAGGAGTAGAAGAATTACCCCATCTTCGAACCTCTATAAAAATCTTATTGTGTCATTTACATTTCAAAGACTTTAATTCTTGCATCATATTTGTTTAATTCTCACGACATATTTGCTATCCATTTGATAACCTCTAAGTACTAAATCAAGCTCTAAATCAATACTTAACCAAACTTAAGGGCGTTAAGTCTTCCCAATAAAAACAAACCACGCTTGAGTTAATTTAGACTTAACAACTGAGTTATTCCATCAACATTTCGATTGAGTCCGTTGAGAGACTAACTCTCTTGATTAACTAAATTGGTCATCACCACGAGGACACAAATGGTAAAGTATCAACTCGAATTTTTAAAAGGACTAAATCAAAAATTTGGTAAGGTTTATTCAACCCCCTTCTCGAACCTTACACTTACACCCTTGGGGCCTACAAGTGGTATCGGGCGGTTGGTTCATTGAGCCTTCCGTGACCCAGTTCTTGAACTAGATCTCCAAACATTTCAAAGTCCGCTTTAGTACTTAAACTTTCAAAACTCTTTTTATCATTAAAATTTATTATCATGGAAGCAAATTTGACACGCATCCCTATGTTCACAATAGAAGAATTTGATGATTGGAAAATTCGTATGCGAGGCTCATCTATCAAAGCATTACATGATGAGATGTGGATAGTGATAGAGGATGGGCCACTGCAAATCTTAAAGGTGAACACAATTTGTAAGAAGAGTGCAATTTGAAGGTGAAGAGGATGTTGCTCCCAGATCAGCCATGGTTGAAAAACCAAGAACTGAATGGACAAATGATGACAGAAAAAGATACAACTTGGACAATGTAGCCAAGGACATCCTTTACAAAACCTTGGACAAAGCCATGTTCAATAAAGTCAAATCATGCAAAACACTAAAGAAAATGCAGGACAAGCTAACATTGATTTGTGAAGGCTCACGAGCAAATCAAAGAAAACAAATTATCAGTGGGTCAGACAAATTTGAGAACTTCAAAATGATCTCGGGAGAAAACCTAGATCAACTGGATGCTCGGTTCACAGAAATCACCAACGAGCTATCTGCACTTGGAAAGGAATATACACAGAAGAAAATGTGTATGAAGATCCTAAAAAGTCTTCCAACTGAATGGGAAATGAAAGTCGTGGCACTAAGACATTCCATGGACCTATCAAAGACATCCAACCATGAACTATTCTCGGACCTCAAAGCCTACGAGTTTGAGTGAGAAGAAAAGACCAGGAAGAGACAGTTGTACCCAAAACAAATTTGCTTTAATTGTTAAAGATGGGAAGAGAGGCTGAGGTCAAAGAAGTCATTGACCCGGAAGAAATAGCCCTACTAGTAAAGGGTTCAACAAGTTCTTCAATAAGAACTACAAGAGAGGCAAGGGCGAATCCTCGAGAAGACACTCGGCTCCCTCCAAATCAAGGGAAGATAGGCCAACCAAGAGAACAGATCATCAAAAAGCTGAATATCAAAGGGCGACAATCCAAGAATGGAAAGAGTTGATCAAAAGGTTGAATATCTATCTTTGAACTGTAGGCAACCAGGTCACTATGCCATTATTTGCCCATATCCCTGTAGTCAACAAATACAGGAATGAAGAAGAAAGAAAGGTCTTGAGAGAAAGAAGACAAAAAAAAGAAAAAGCGAATGTTGGGCTGCGAAAAATCTTTAGTCAAAAGACACAAATGATTCAAAGAGCGATGAAGTTGACTACTCAAGTGACTCTGAAGAAGAAGCCCGATCTATTTGATGGCCAAGGAACAAGATCAACTTTGACCAAGAAGATGAGGTAAACTCCAACTCATCAAATTGATTCTAGTGATAGTGATTTGTGACACACACACCTCATCACCCACCGATCTTTATGACTCATTAGGCAAAATGATGAAAGATTTTGAACACATTAAATCCTCACACACACTACTAAATGAGGAAAACAGCCTACTCAAGAGCCAAAACTCACAAATGACTAAGGAGGTGAGTACTCTAAGTCAAATAGGCGATGAGAATGAAAGTTTAAAGGCTGAAAAAGCCAAGCTAATAGCGAAAATTGCTGCCATAGAAAAGAGGGAGAATGGCCTCAAAAATGTTATTGCCTCATTCACTAAGGCATCTAAATCATTGGATGATCTTATTATGAGTCAAAGAGAATGTGGAGACAAGACAAAGGCTTAGGATTTAACTCCTCTGTGATATGTCAAACTTCGAGAGTAATTTTGGAAAAAGGATCTTCAAGCAATGAAGAGTCTAAAAATACAAAACTCTAAATGTTGCACACACATTCACTCCAAAGCACAATTACAAGCAAAGCGGCCTTGGTTATAAAGGAAAAGGAAAACAACCGATTCGGTCTTGCGCTGAAATGACAGTGAGAAGAGATTCAGCCGAGTTCTCAAGAAACTCCAAACAAAAATACTCAGAAAGAAGAAGCGAGCTACCAAAAACCCCAAAAATCTATAAAAGAAATACATATGATGGGAATGGTAGAAAATATCCAAGCCAAGCTGATTGGAATGATGTGAACTATCAAGCATAGACTTATGGAATATAAGCCCAAATGGCAAAGGCCTAGAACTCAAGAAAGGCCATTCCAAAAGTATAAGAGCTTTCATCGGCACACATATGCACCTAGGCACTACACTCAAAGACACCACAATTACCCAAAGAAGCGATTGCTAAAACACATATGCGGTATCTGACAAAAGAGGCAATTTTGTATGAACCAGAATCCCCAAGCAATTTGCCAAGATTAATTATGATTATGGCATCGATAGATGGCAACCCCTTAGAGTCAAATCATTTGGCTATAAGTAGGTTGGATCATCTTACAATTCTAACCCCTCGGGACCCATAAGACAAGTATGGGTACCTAAAACTTAATTTCTTGATTGCGGGTTCAAGGAACAACGAAGTGCCAAGGAACCTGGTATATGGATAGTGGTGTTCCCGGACATATGACAAGAAATAAGAAAAATCTGTCAAAATTCAAGGAAGTTAAAGGAGCAAAAGTCATATTTGGAGGAAATGAAGCTCCGGTGAAATAAGAGGCATTGGATCCATCAAGAGGAATGGATTAGAAATCACGGATGTTGCATATGTTGAAGGACTCAACTTCAACTTGCTAAGAATCGATCCAACTCTGTGACAAGGGCTATAATGTTGGATTTAACATGGGTATATGCCAAATCAAAGGAGGCTGAATCGAATGAAGTTGTGTTGCAAGGATCTGAGACAAAGAACATGTATGTAGTAGATTGGTCAACCGCTACACCCAAAGACTGTCTACTAGCAAAAGCACAACTGAATCAAGTTGGTTGTGGCACAAAAGTGAGTCACCTAAATTTCAAAACGATTAACAAGCTTGCGAGGTAGTCTTGTGGAAGGACTTCCCGGACTCGATTATCGAGAAAGGAGAGTATATGTGACGCATGTCGAAGGGAAAACAAATCAAATCATCATTCAAAGAAAAGACATGCCCATCTTCAACAAGAATATTGCATCCGCTACATATGGATCTATTTGGCCCAAAGGTGGAACCAAATAGCATAAGTGGAAAAATAAATACACCTTGGTGGTAGTAGATGACTACTCAAGATATACATGGACAATATTCATGTGTAAGAAGAAAGAAACTCTACGAAACTACCACAAATGATGAAGAGGATTCAAAATGAGAAGAGCCAAACCATTATCAAAATAAGATCGACAGAGGAACCGAGTTTGTCAATGGAATAATAACTTCGATATTGTATTGAAAATGGTATTGGTCATGAACTATCTCTGACAAGGACTCCACAGCGAGAATGGAGTTGCGAAAGAAGGAAGCAGAACTCTCAAAGAAGTAGCAAGGACCATGTTAGTTGACGGGGTTACCAAAAGGTTTTGGGGTCAAGCAACCAACACAACTTGCTACACTCAAAACAGATGTATGATAAGCAGATAAAATTGACAAAGACTCCTATGAGATTTGGTGGAAGAAAACCAAATGTTGCATATTTTAGAATATTTGGATGTAAATGCTTCATCCACAACAATGGCAAAGACAATCTAAAGGCCTTCGATGCTAAAGGCGATGAAGGTATCTTCTTAGGATACTCGGTGAAAGCAAAGCCTCTGTACTCAACAAAAGGACTATGGTTGCGGAAGAATCCATTCATGTGGTATTCGATGAGCCAAATGTAAATGGAGAAGACATTGAAGAGTCACCGATAAGTGAATCATCCAACCATACGAAGAGTCCCTATCTTTGAAGTCGGAAAATTTGAATTATAAACTCGAGAAGAAGATGAGATAGTTGAATCTCAAAAACAATGGAAAATTTGCGGCTAAGTGACTACGAGAGAGGCGATCAAAGCAACACACGGTTGCTAGACGATCGAATCGGCCAACTTACTCCAACCTCGATGTAAGATGGGCGAGAGACCATCCACGAGAACTTGTCATTGGAGATATAAGAGAAGGTGTCAAAACAAGATCTAGAACTCAACAAGAAGCTATGTTCACATGCTTTATCTCGCAAATAGAGCCCAAAGATGTGTTACAAGCATTGGATGACACACATTGGATTCAAGCTATGCAAGAAGAGCTGAATCAGTTTGAAAGAAATGAAGTATGGGAATTAGTTCAAAGACTCACCCATCAAAACGTTATTGGTACTAAATGGGTGTTCGAAACAAGATGAATGAGGAAGGTTACGTGGTAAGAAACAAAGCAAGACTAGTAGCCAAAGGATATTGCCAAGAAGAAGGAATAGATTTTGATGAAACATTTGCTCCTGTAGCAAGATTGGAAGCTATAAGGATGTTTCTTTCCTATGCAACTCACAAGAATTTTACTGTATATCAGATGGATGTAAAAAGCGCATTCCTAAATGGTTTATTGGAAGAAGAAGTGTATGTTGAACAACCTCCGAGGATTTGAGCGAGAAGACTCTTGGAGATAAGGTATACAAACTCAAGAAAGCTCTGTATGGATTGAAACAGGCACCCGAGCATGGTATGACACCTTGTCACAATTCCTAACCGAGAATGGATTCACAAAAGGAAAAGTAGATAGAACACTTTTTTAATTCAAGAAAAAAAGAGTATCTTTGCTTGTTCAAATATATGTGGATGACATCATTTTTGGATCCACAAACAGAGCTATGTGAAAATTTTTCAAACCTCATGCAAAGTAAATTTGAAATGAGCATGATGGGAGAGGCGACATTCTTCCTTGGACTCCAAGTGAAACAATCAAGGATGGAACCTTCATAAGTCAAACAAAATACACCAGAGATTTAATGAAGAAATTTGGTATGGAGGAGAAGTCTTCGTGAAAATACCAATGAATACATCGATCAAAATGGACATGGATGCGGATGGCAAGCCTGTAGATCAAACAAGATACAGAGCACTTATTGGATCATTGCTCTATCTCACAACAAGCGGCGGACATCACCTTTCTTTGTAGGTGTATGTGCAAGATTTCAATCTGCTCCAAAAGAGAGCCATATGACAAGACTAAGAGAGAATATTGAGATACTTGAAAGGAAGCCAAGAAGTTGGCTTATGGTATCCAAAGGAAGGTGGATTCAAGCTAATTGGCTATTGATTCTCGACTATCTTTGGATGCGAGTTGACAGAAGAGCACCTCAAGCACATGTCAAATCTTTGGGAAAGCAGTGATTTCTGGTTTAGCAAGAAGCAAAATTCAATAGCCACCTCTACAAAATGACGAATACATAGGCGTGGCGAGATGTTGTGCCCAAATCCTATGGATGAGACAAAGAAATTTGAGAGACTATGAAGTTGAGGAAAAAGAAATTCCAATCATGTGTGATAACACAAGTGCAATTGCAATCACTCAAAATCTGTGTTGCACTCAAGAACAAAGCATATCGATGTCGGATATCACTTCATAAGAGATCATGTTGAAAAGAAGGACATCATCTTGGAATATATCTCAACCGATAAACAATTGGTGACATCTTCACAAAACCATTATGTGAGTCAAGATTTGAAGAACTCAAGCATGAGTTAGGGTTAATTGAGCTGGTGACACTCGGAAAGAATCAAAGAAAAGAAATGGAACACAAAAGGAAAAAAGAGAACTCACAAATCAGCTAAGTAAATTAGCCGATCGGAAAGAAATTACTACCAAGTCACCGACAAAGTCGTCGAAAAGAGAACCGTGAGAAGAAGAGTTAAACCAGCTAAGGGTAAAAGTTGAGTCATTTATGAGACAAGTGACAAAAACGCAGTCGTTTTCACTAAGCGGGAATGTTTTTAAGAAATACGTCAGCATAATTATGATGTGTACAGGCAAAAGCTGCACACCAAGCTTATGATTGGATATAAATGATGTCGCATTAAATACGAGACATTAAATGCTAAATCGGCGTGCAAAATCTAAGCCGTTGATTTCGATCACATTTCAAAAACCACCCGCACGTCCTTTCATAAACCATACTTAAGCTTTCCTTTTTCTCTCTCTCATATTAACAAAACCATTCATTTCTTTCAGAAGCAAAAGCAAAACTCTCTCAAAACCCTATCTATCTTCAAATCAACCTCTAAGTCTTCTTCGGTGAAATCAAAAAATGGCACCAACTTATGATTTTGTCAAGTTAGGAAAGCAAATCCACACCGGGTCTCTTTGTGGATTTCGACGGCATGGTGAAACAGGTCCGACGACACCTTAGTGAAGAAAATTGCTTGAGAAATTGGAAACGCCTGGGCTGAAATCATTTCTAACGATGGAATATCCGATGACCTATGTGAAGGAGGTCGCACGATTCTCGTGAACGCCGAGACTCACGATGAAGGGATAAAGTCATCATTCACGGAAAGAAGTTCACCATCTCGCCAAGGATTTGGTGAACACCGCTCTACTTCTGAAGCGGAAGGAGCATCGAAAATCAACGATCTTGATGTAAACCTAGCTGTTGCTTGGAAGGAAATAGCCAAGCCCGACTATCTTTGATAAAATAGTTTACACAAACAAACAAGAGGTTTGAAGGAGGATTACCACAAACTGTTGGACATAGTTGCCAAATGCATAGACATCAAATTTGGCGACTTTGACCAATCAAAAAACAAAATTGATCGTAATGGCTGCGATCATTGAAGAAAAGAAAATAAACCCGGGCTGAGTTTGTCTACAATGGCGGACTACGCGAGAATGTAGGAACAAATCCTTCAAGGAAGATGGTGCATTTGGAGGATCCCTAGGATATGGCCTGTGATTGGCCGGGTGATGGAGGTGAAAGGAGTCCCTCTTAGACATGGAAAGGCGTTCCATGTAAACAAGAGGATGTTGAGATCAAACCTCTCTGGCGCCTGAGAGAGCCCACACCAAGAGGCGACACGAGTGAGGGGAATCACCGACCACAAGATCTGACTATTTCCTCTCCACCAAAGAAGAAAGCTGCCCCTGCACTAAGAAGATTGCTCATGCGGAAAGAAAAACAAACCCAACTCCCCCCTGCACCAAGTCACCTACCCCGCAGCCGTGTCTCACGCCTTGAAGCGGCGGTCGAGAAGGACTCTCAAATACCTTCTCCGATCGTCAAGAAGATGAGAACCGATAAGCCAAGACGGCCGGCTCCTCGAAAAAAACACCGGACCGCCCCCGCCGCCCCAAGACTCGAAAAACTCTCTACGAACCAAAATTCCTCTGGTACAAACTAGGAGACGAAGAAGAATCATCAAGCACTCCGAGCTTGAGAAACCGGCCGAGTCGACCCTCTCACCGAGCAGAATCTGGGAGACTGGGAGAAGTAGAGTCCCAGGATATAATTGATGAAAGCAACTAAATCTGTGAAGCGATCAGAAGAGCAAATCAAGACACAAACAGTCCGCACAACCGAGACACAAAGAAGGCGATAGAGCGTAGTGATGTGATGATCCTATCCCCACTCTACCCGGACATCCAAAATCGTCTGAGTGGAGGAAGTGGAAATTGAGTCGATCAAGGAGAGCAGTTCCAACGGCTGAATTTATAGAAGAGGAAGAGAAAGCTGGCGCCAACTTCCTTGGAGTGACCACTTTGTGGTCCAAGCACTGGATGAAGAAAAATCGCACGAGACATCTTGCGGATCTTCAAGGACAAGGAGAAGAAAAGACAGCGAGAGGAAGGCGAGGCACGTGAAAAGGCCCGACATCGCCCTATCACCGCACCACCGAACACACACATCATCTCTTTGATGTCTTATCGGCTTGATGATGAGGATCCTGGACTCTGCTTTGCCGCCACGAAAAAGTTGCAAATGCAAAGCATTGCGAATCTAATCTAAATCCTTCACGAGAAAAGATTGATGGAGGGACCGGGAGAGTCCTCGAACCACAGTGAAATTGATCCAATGGGAGTGGTTCAAAGAAATCGCCACCGTTGTTCTTTGCCACCACTTCCCTCACTCACTCGGAAGAAGGAGTTAAGGGAAATGGTGATGAACCTGGGGTAGTGGGGACCCCGGTTGAGCCAACCCCTAATGAAGGTGTCTTACCACCGCCTGCTGACAGTGAACACTCGGTAAAAACAACCCGGGGAGTTTGGAGACGAGTGACCCCATTCCAAGTCACTCAAAATTGGTGGTGCGCCCCGGTGGGAAAACTCCCTCCACTGCGAGAAAGGTCGGAGAATCTTGCGAGAAGACTCCACGACGAATCTAGGAAGCGGAGTGGAGAAGGAACAACCATAAAGTACCAGACAAGTTGTCATCAACGAAGCTCGGACATTTGAGATCGTCTCGGTGAGGTGCCAAGCGCTGCGAATAATGACGCTGGCTAATGCGATGCGGTCGAGGCACCGGAAGGAACAACCCCAGGAGTTAACACTGGGGCGATGAAAGTGCAATCCATGGGGTTGAGACTCAATGGATGCCACCACGAAAGACCCTAAGGCAGTGACACGTCGAAAGGGGAGGTCAAGGCCTCACTGCGATTGAGACTGGCAGGAGGTAATGAAGGCCACGGGAGGTTGAGACTTCCCGGTAAAGAAAGGCTCAAGTAGAGAACATCCCTCCTGCTATCATTGATCCATCGAAAAGGAGATAAACGCGACTTCATGATTCCCAAGATAATCCACGATGTCACCTTTTTGGGATCGGAAAGCGACGAAGAAGCCGAGTCATCCCCGTGTGAGATCAAAAGACTCAGTGCGGATGTTCCCGGCCACGAGCAAAATCTCGATCTCAAGACTACTCGTCAAACTTTCAATTTTGATGATGAGCCACCAATGGAAATCTCATCATCGTCCGATGACGCTCGATAAGGCCGAGGACCAGTCCACTCAATTGGAGAAACCAAATGAGACCAACGAAGTTTGTTGAGGCAGGTGAGGCTCGACAAAGTCGGGTCCACTTCACAAAAGACCCCAAATGAAACGAGTCCACCGCTGCAGCTCCCCAAGTTCTGCGCGGTTCGACTCAAAAGGAACTTCACGCGCACCTCTCATCATTTAACAAATCCCGGTTGGCGTGATGATTCCTTTGTAGAATCATTTCCTTTCTCCCCGGAGGTACCCGACCTCCCCGAAGAGTCGAAAACGAGCTTGCACACTTCCACGCACCCGCTCGTCATTCCGTCGCCAGTACCATCGTTCGGTGACTATGACTTTGATGTCGCATGGCCATCACCGCGGAAGAAACAAAGTTTGAAGTTCGGGAGGTGTTCAAGGCATTATTTGCTGAAATTGAACGGATGGAGAGGCACCAGGCCTCTATGGACATGCGATCGGACAACGAGAGATGCCAACCTTATTCTGACTTGAGAGGCATAATCGAGAGATCGGGGAATGGTGGCAACAAAGAAAAACAATGTGTGTGGAACAAGTTAGATACTTGAGGACATTGTTCAACAAGCGGTGGTATGGATGAGAGCGAGAATCTTGATGCAAAAACGAAATTGAGAGAACACATTGAGCACATGCATGAAGCTCACACCGCTGAGATAAAGGCTGGCTGCGTGAGCAAAATAAGAGTGATCTGCAGGCGTATGGAAGAAAACATGAATAGAAAATTCAGCCTTCTCATGGGCTGAGATGAAGCTAATTTCAGCAGAGTCCAACGCTACTCGATCGAATTTTGTGCAGGCGCATACACCGCATTGACTCAAGCGAGAACTCGGCTATCGGCGAGCTCGACTTCCGCTTGCGATATGTTTCAGTGTTCCTCTCTCCTTTGATGATGCCAAAAAGGGGAAGAGGAATACTTTAAAGCGCTAAAGAGATCACGAAGGTGAAAAGGAGGAAGCATTTGTAAAGGAAAAGACAAATGAGGAAGTGTCAAAACAAAAGAAAGGAAAGTCCGTTGAGGGGAAGGATCGAAAGATGTGACCTTGATGATTGCACAAACCCCCAACAAGGTCTTGTCACGGTGACATTATCAGCAGACAAACTCCCGATGACTCGCCACTCCAACACTCTGCTATATCTATGGTGAAAAGAGAAAAACAATTGAAGGCGAGGGGATGGAGGAAGTGGAAGGAAGAATGGATGCCCGAGTTATGAACATCTTGAAACAACATGGAGGCATTCCGGTGAGACGAGAGACACTTATGCCATCTCGGATGTCGGGACCGAGCCACGATCGAGTTGATGAATTTAAAACGCTACGCATCGAAGGATACTTTGCAAAAATGTCTATGGCTCAAGCTTGGGACTTGTCTTGGGAAAAGGGTCTCACGTTATGTGAAGAAGGCGATGGACAGTGCAACGAGACTACCGCGATCGCTATCTTGATCACTCTGCTGGTCACTCACCGTGGAAAGAAGAAGACCCCATGACAATACACGCCCAGCAGGTAGAGGAAGAAGCGATGGTGGAGGAAGAGGTTTGAGACCTGAGGCCTCGCCCAAAAACATTGAGTCGTAGATCCGGGCAAGAAAGGAGGGATCTCTTGGGCTGGTGAATCTTGACCAAGTTGCCAATTTGCAAGTGGCTAAAAGTAATCTTGAGTATGCGAAAAGAATAGAAGAAGAAAATAAGAGACAAACTCAGCTATGGGAGGAAAGACAAGAGAGATTAAGAAGAGATGAAGGCGCCGGAAGGCATATGAAAAGAAGAAGAAGGCGGTGACGATGAGAAAAAGAGAAGAAGAAGCGAGAAGATCTTGAACAAGATGAAAGAAGGAGGCAAATAAGGAGATGAAGTGTTCTTTGTCTACCCCTTCATGTATTTTACTATGTAAATACATACTATGTAAGTCTTACGCAATAAAGCTACAAATTTTTTTGTAGACAAATGTTTGCTCACGATACACCTTGTAAACAGGTGTGTAAAAGAACAAGAATGTTATGATCAATAAAAGGATTGATTCTACGCATACATTCTATGTGAATACACTATATGTATGTATCTTTGCTATTTACATTTTTGAATGGTTTAAGTTTTGGCATCATCAAAAAGGTGGAAATTGTTGGGAAATTTATTGTTTAGATTTTGATGAATGCCATGTAAAACTTAGAATAGGAAGTTGGCACCCCAATTTTGTTGTAAATCGCATTGTAATAAATAGGGCTGGTCAAGCCGAGTTAAATCGGCTATGCCCAAACATGCAAGACAAACTGGAGACTAGAAGGAAGACTCATTGCAAGACACAGGTGAGTATGGCAAAGAAGAGAAGACGAACTCTCTCAAGGAGCGGTGAGATGCGGTGAGTGGAGTATCGATCAAGTCAACTCAAGAAAAGCCAAGTCTCAAGTTGAGGTGACGAGGAGTCATCCAATGATTGGAAGGCGACTCTAAGTCACCTGGGAAAGCAAGGAAATGCGATCAAGTCGAGATAATCGAAAAAGATCCGTTGCACGAAAATCAAGAGAATTACTTAAACAAGTAATATCTCTATGCTACCTCTCTCAAAGTGCTCGGTCCCGAGCGTGCAAAAGGAATAAACCAATGGAAGCACTACACCGTGTCGAACTCGAAAATGTGAAGAACAATTCATATGAGGAAATGGCAATTCCAAGGATCGCAACAAGACAAGCCAACGACCACAAGTGACTTTCAAAAACTAAGCCTATCTCTTCAACAGCGCGATTTTTGAAAGATCACTATAAAAGGCCGAGGAATGACTCGAGAGAAGGTGACGAGAACCACAAACATTCAAGCATTTATTAGAATCGTAACTGAAATATTCTCAAGTCATTAAACGCTCAATCCTCAAGCCTACACTCGAAGAACATCAATCCAACACTCACCTGTGAAGGAAAGATAACTTCAATCAGTTGAAGAGGAAATTATTGAAGAATCAAGGGGTCTACATTCCACGAAAGATTGTAGGAAGGTTCAAGGTCGAACCAAGTCTTGAGCTTTTGGAGGGCTTCGTGATCAAATCCAAAGAGCTTGAGCAAGTGAGTGGGCTGTAGTAGCAAGGCACGCCTGTGAAGAAGAAGAGTCGCAGAAGCCGCCTACTACTAGTGGATTCCTCCCGAGTTGGAGAAGAGAGGAGTAGAAGAATTACCCCATCTGCGAACCTCTATAAAAATCTTATTGTGTCATTTACATTTCAGCACTTTAATTCTTGCATCATATTTGTTTAATTCTGCTGACATATTTGCTATCTATTTGATAACCTCTAAGTACTAAATCAAGCTCTAAATCTATACTTAACCAAACTTAAGGGTGTTAAGTCTTCCGGCGAAAACAAACCACGCTTGAGTTAATTTAGACTTAACAAATGAGTTATTCCATCAACAACTCGGTTGAGTCTTTGAGAGACTAACTCTCTTGATTAACTAAATTGGTCATCACCAAGGACACAACTGTATGTAAGTATCAACTCGAATTTTTAAAAGGACTAAATCAAAAATTTGGTAAGGTTTATTCAACTCCCCCTTCTAAACCTTACACTTACACCCCTTGGACCTACAATCTCAATATTCTCTTGGCTGCCGATCATGTGGCTTTCTTTGGAGCGATTGAAATCTTGCACATACACCTACTCCAAAGGTGATGTCCGGCCTCTTCTTGTGTGAGATAGAGCGGTGATCCAATAAGTGCTCAGTATCTTGTTTGATCCACAGGTTTGCCATCTCGCATCCATATCCATTTTGACTAATGTATTCATTGGTATTTTCTGAAGACTTCTCTTCCATGCCAAATTTCTTCATTAATTCTATGGTGTACTTTGTCCGACTTATGAAGGTTCCATCCTTCACTTTGTTTTTACTTGGAGTCCTAGGAAGAATGTCGCTCTCTCCCATCATGCTCATTTCAAATTTTCTTTGCATGAGACTTGAGAATTTATCACACGCTTCTTTGTTTGTGGATCTAAAGATGATGTCATCCACATATATTTGAACAAGCAGTATACTCTTCCCATCTTGAATTCTGAAGAGTGTTCTGTCTACTTTGCCCTTTGTGAATCCATTTTCAGTCAGGAATTGTGATAATGTGTCATACCATGCCCTTGGTGCCTGTTTCAATCCATATAGAGCTTTCTTGAGTTTGTACACTTTATCTCCAAGAGTCTTATGTTCAAATCCTAGAGGTTGTTCAACATATACTTCTTCTTCCAATAATCCATTCAAGAATGCACTTTTTACAGCCATTTGGTGTACAATGAAGTTCTTGTGAGTAGCATA
Organism: Rehmannia glutinosa; assembly: GCA_016081115.2. Classification (NCBI taxonomy): domain Eukaryota; kingdom Viridiplantae; phylum Streptophyta; class Magnoliopsida; order Lamiales; family Orobanchaceae; genus Rehmannia; species Rehmannia glutinosa. The sequence goes on along the minus strand of CM071926.1, from coordinate 158,007,959 downwards.
GGCAAGAAACATCCTTATGGCTTCTAGTCTTGCCACAGGAGCAAATGTTTCATCAAAATCTTTCCAACTTCAGCTTCAACATAGGGACTCTTCTGCACAGTTGGCTGATTCATCTTATCAGCTATCTCTTCAAGATCTTCTCCATTTACATTGGGTCTATCAAACACCACATGGATGGACTCTTCTGTAACCATTATCCTCTTGTTGAGCACTCTATAGGCTTTGCTTTCAGCTGAGTATCCCAAGAAGATACCTTCATCAACTTTAGCATCAAAAGCCTTTAAGTTGTCTTTGCCATTATTATGGATGAAGCATTTGCATCCAAATATTCTAAAATATGCAACATTTGGCTTTCTCCCTGTCCAAATCTCATAGGGAGTTTTTGTCACCGTCTATTTATAATGCATCTATTTTGAGTATAGCGTCTTTGTGTTTATTGCTTGACCCAAAATCTTTTAGCGACCACTGCCTGACTAACAAGGTCCTTGCTTTTTTTGAGGTTTTGTTCCTTCTTTATGCAACTCCATTCTCACGTGGATCCTTGCTGCAGATAGTTCATGAGCAATGCCATTTTCAATACAATCTTGAGTTATTATTCCATTGACAAACTCGGTTCTCTCCATGTCTCGATTTTAATGATGGTTTGACTCTTCTCATTTTGAATTCTCTTCATCGATTGTGGTAGCTTCGCAAGGTTTCTTTCTTCTTACACATGAAAATTGTCCATGTATACCTTGAATAATCATCTACTACCACCAAGGTGTATTTCTTTCCACTTATGCTAGCTGGTTCAACTGGACCAAATAGATCCATATGTAACATGTGTAATATTCTTGTTGAAGATGGACATGTCTTTTCTTTGAATGATGATTTGATCTGTTTTCCCATCTGGCATGCATCACGGACACTTTCTTTCTTGTATATCACTTTTGTCCGGGAGTCCTTCTACAAGATTGCTCCTTGCAGTTTGTTAATTGTTTTGAAATTCAGTGACTCAAACTTCTTGTGCCACAACCAATTTGATTCGGCTGTACTCTTTGCTAATAGACAAGTGCTTGGCGTTGCAGTTGACCAATCTACCACATACATGTTCTTTTTTCTGCATCCTTGTAACACTACTTCATTAGATTCAATGTCCTTGATTTGGCATACACCCATGTTGAATCCAACATTATAGCCCTTGTCACAGAGTTGACTGATACTTAGCAGATTGAAGTTGAGTCCTTCAACGTATGCAACATCTATGATTTCTAATCCATTTTTCTTGATGGATCCAATCCCTCTTATTTCTCCTGGAGCTTCATTTCCTCCAAATATGACTTTTGCACCTCTAACTTCCTTGAATTTTGATATGTTTTTCTTGTTTCTTGTCATGTGTCTGGAACAGTCACTATCCATGTACCAGGTTCCTTGGCACTTTCGATTTGTTCCTTGAACCTGCAATCAAGGAAATTAGTTTTTAGGTACCCATACTTGTCTGGGTCCTGAGGGGTTAGTTCTGTAAGATGATCCAACCAACCTATAGCCAAATGATTTGACTCTAAGGGGATGCCATCTATCTGTGCCATAATCATAATTTACTTTGGCAAATTGCTTGAGGGCTTTAGGATCATACAACTGTCTCTTTTGTCTGTATGTCTGTGTGTGTGTTTTAGCAATTGCCTTCTTTGGGTAATTGTGAAATCTCTGTGTGTAGTGCTTGGGTGCATATGTGTGCTGATAATAGCTTTGTTGCCTCTGGAATGGCCTTTGCTGAGTTCTAGGCCTTTGCCATTTAGGCATGTATTCCATAGATCTTTGCTGATTTTTCACATTGTACCAATCAACTTGGCTTGGATAGTTTCTACCATTCCTATCATATGTGTTCCTTTTATAGAACTTCTGGGGCTTTTGGTAGCTCTCTTTCTTCTTCACAGAGTGCTTCTGTTTGGAGTTTTTTGAGGAACTCTCGATTTCTTCTCACTTTGTCCTCTCAAAGATACTCAACTCGGTTTTTCCTTTTCCTTTATAACCAAGGCCAGTTTGGTTGTGGTTGTGCTTTGGAATGAATGTGTGTGCACCATTTGGAGTTTTGGATTTTTGAGATGCTTCATTACTTGAAGATCCTTTTTCCAAAATCACTTTGGGAGTTTGACTTAGCATAGAGGAATTAAATCCTGACTGTCTTATCTCCACATTCTCTTTGGCTCATAATAAGATCATCCAAAGATTTAGATACCTTAGTGAATGAGGCAATCACATTTTTGAGGTCATTTTCCCTCTTTTCTATAGCACTATCTCTGCTATTAGCTTGGCATTTTTCAAATTTGAGTTCTTTATTCTCATCGGCTATGTGACTCGGGAGTACTCGGCTTCTTAGTCACCGTGAGTTTTGGCTTTGGCGAGGCTATTTTCCTCATTCAAGTAGTGTGTGCGAGGATTTAATGTGCTCAAAGTCTTTCATCATTTTTCCTAATGAATCATAAAGATTAGTGGGTGATGAAGTGTGTGTGTCACAATCACTATCACTAGAATCGAGTGAGATGAGTTAGAGTGTACCTCATCTTCTTGGTCGAGTTGGTCTTGTTCTTTAGCCATTAAAAGGATCAAGGCTTATTCTTCGAGTCACTTGAGTAGTCGACTTCACTACTCTCCGAGTCTTCTGTGTCTTTTGACTTGCTGTCTCGTGATCTCTGCGGTAACATTGCCTTTTTCTTTTCTTGTCTTCTTTCCCTGAAGACTCTTCTTTCCTCTTCATTCATGTATTTGTTGACTACAAGATATGGGAAATCAATGGCATAGTGACCGGGTTATCTGCAGTTCCAGCATAGATTCTCAACCTTATGGTCAGCTCTTTCCATTCTTGGATTGTCAGCTCTTTGATACTCGGTCTTTTGATGCTCTGCTCTCTTGGGTGCTCCATCTTCCCTTGACTAGGACGGAGCTGAGTGTCTTCTGGAGGATTCACCTTTGCCTCTCTTGTAATTCTTGTTGAAGAACTTGTTAAATCTTTTAACCATCAAGGCGATCTTCTCCTGATCGATGACTTCTTTGCCTTCAGCTCTTTTCCCATCCTAAACTATTAGAGCAGCTATTTTGGGCACAGCTGTCTCTTCTTGGTCTTTTCTTCTCAGCTCAAATTCGTAGGCTTTGAGATCTGAGAATAGCTCATGGTTGGATGTTTTTGATAGGTCCATGGAATGTCTCGGGGCCATGACCTTCATTTCCCACTCAGTGGAAGACTTCTTAGAATCTTCCTACACATTTCCTTTTGTGTGTATTCTTTTCTAAGTGCGAGATAGCTTATTGGTAAGTTACTCAGAATCGAGCATCTAGTTGATCCAAGGTTTCTCCTGCAAGCATCTTAAAATTTTCAAATTTTTGTACAAAGAACAGATAGCTTATTTTCTTTGATCTGCTTTCGAGCCTTCACAAATCAAAGTTAGCTTATCCCATTTCTTTGGCCGTCTTGCATGATTTGACTTTGTTGAACATGACTTTGTCCAAATTCTTGTAAAGAATGTCCTTGGCCACGTTATGCAGGTTGTATCTTTTTCTATCATCATTTGTCCATTCACTCTCCGGGTTTTTCAACCATGGGTCATGCGGGAGCAACATCCTCTTCTCCTTCACCGCAATGACTCTCCTTGCACTATGTTCACTTTTAAAATTTGTAGTGGCCCATCTTCTATTACTATCCACATTTCATCATGTAATGCTGATAGATGAGTCTGCATACATTTCCAGTCATCAAATTCCTCAATTGTGAACATAGGGATGCGTGTTAAATTTTCTTCCATGATAGTAACTTTACTGAATAAAAGAGTTTTGAAAGCTCAAGTGCTAAAGCAAGCTTTGAAAGATTGGAGATCTAGTTCAGTAACCAGTGCGGAAGGCTCAATGAACCAACCGCTCTGATACCACTTGTAGGTCCCAAGGGGTGTGAGCTAAGGTTTAGAAGGGGGGAGTTGAATAAACCTTACCAACTTCTCGATTTAGTCCTTTTTAAATAAGTTCAGAGTTAATACTTCACAGCTAATTCCTTGATGGACAGCTAGGTTAGTTAACCAGCAGAGTTAGCCACTCAACAAACTCGACTGAGCTGTTGATAGAATAACTCAGCTGCTTAGTCTAAAACTTAACTCAACTGTGATATGTTTTCAGCGGAAGACTTAACACCCTTGAATTTGGTATAAGTTTGTTTTAACACTTGGTTTTAGCACTTTGTTAATTATCAGTTGGATAGCAAATTTATCAGCAGATATAAAATAATATGCAGAATTGAAGTGATGAAATGTAAATGACACAATAAATTTTATAGAGGTTCGAAGATGGGGTAATTCTTCTAATCCTCTCTTCTCCAACTCCAGGAGGAAAGTATTGATCAGAGTATAAAGTGGTTATCAGTCCAGATGCAAGTCTTGATCACACACGGTGACTTGATCCTTTGGGACTCGATCTGGAGATGCCTTGGTCACCCAGCTGGCTTCTCGTCCGACTCGGCTTTTCCGCATTGGGGTGCCTTGCTACTACAACTCAATTGCTCAAGCTTCTTGGATTTGATCACGAAGCCCTCCAAAAACATAAAACTGGTTCGACCTTGAACCTTTCTACAATCCTCTGTGGAATGTAGACCCCGTTGACTCTTCAAATGTTTTCCTCTTCAACTGATTAAAGTCGTCTTTCCTTCACAGGTAAGTGTTGGATTGATTTTCTTTGAAATTAAAGCTTGAGGATTAAGCTTGAATGACTTGAGAATTTTTCTCGTTACGATTTTAGTAATGGCTTGAAAGCTTGTGTTTCGGTATGCAAGGTAACCCTTTCTCAAATTGATTCCTCGGCCTTTTATAGTGTTCTTTGAAAATCACCCGTTGAAGAGATAGGCTAATTTTTTAAAAGACACTTGTGGTCATTGGCTTGTCTTGTTGCGATCCTTGAAATTGACATTTCCTCGTATTGAATGAACCTTGACTTTTGAGTTAAACCGACACGTGTAGTGCTTCCCATTGGTTTATTCCTTTTGCATGCTTTCGGGATCGAGCACTTTAAGAAAGGCAAGATATGGAAGTATTACTTGTTTAAGTAATTTTCTTGACTTACGTGCAATGCATCCTTTTCGATTGTCTTGACTTGACTGCAATTCCTTAACTTTCCCAGATGACTTCGAGTCAGCTCCCAATCATTGGATGACTCATCTGTCACTTTAACTTGAGACTTGGCTATCTTGGGTTGACTCTGACTGACACTTCACACAAATGCATCTCATATCTTACTTCTCAGCGTCGCGTTCTGTCCTCTCTTCCTTGCCATACTCAAATTGCGCTTACAGTCTTCATTCTAGTCTCGATTGACTTCTTGCATATTTAGGCATAGCTGACTTAACTCAGCTCGAACATCCCTATCTATTACAATGCAAGTTACAAAGAAAATGGGGTGCCAACTTTCTAGTCTAAGTTTTACATGGCATTTATCAAAATATAAAAATAAATTTCCCAATATCGGGCCGTTTGTTATCAAGAAAATGTTAAATCCTCCAGAATAGTGGGATTGTTGAGGGATGGGGAGACATTTATGGTAAATGGCCAAAGGATCAAGTCTACCTTCATAGAGACCAACAAGAAGAGGTGACACGCCTCACTTTGCTAGAACCATGATCGCGTATACATCATCAAGCTATAGACGTTAAATTTAGCGCTTGTTGTGAGGCAACCCAACGGTTTGTTATTTTATTTCTTCCCATGTTATTCCCTTTGATAAGTTGGGATTTTTAATGCTTTATCTAAAAAATAACATATATATATATATATATATAAATAAAATAAAATTCGAAGTTTGGTGCGTCATCCCGTATGGCCAGGGCGTGCACCATGCGCACGGCCCGTGCATGCACCAAGAATTGGGACTGAATTCACGGCACCCGCACGGGCATCCCATGTGCTAGGCGCACGGCACGTGCGGATTCCAGGATTTTGGTTTGAGCCCTCGGCACCCCGCACTGGCAGCCCGTGCACTAGGCGCACGGCTCGTGCATGTGTCGGCTGAGGCAGTCTTAAGTCGCGCAGAGTCTATTCTTTTTCACACATTCATACACTCTCTCACGAACAAATCACACAAACCCATACCCCTCTCAATTTTTTAACAAATTCACTTGGATTTCACTACAAATTCAATACCCACACTGCTCACACACGAATTGGGGTCTTGGACTCAAGTTGGAGAAAGATTTTTGTGTGAAAAGGAGCCTACGGTTTCAAATTTATCTCTTCCCTAATTTTCGAGAATTCCGGTAAGCATTTCACTTTTTCTTTTGAATTTCTTGTAGATTAAGGTTTAGGGTTCACATTGTAAGTCCAAGCGGCTACGATAATCTAGAGGGGGGGTGAATAGATTATCTCCATCTTTCGATTTCGCCCTTTTTTTTGAACCGAATGCTCAAAGACAATAATAAGGTGCGGAATATAAACAACACACGTCGATTTATAGAGGTTCAACCCACCTAGGGCCTAATCCTCTACAACCCCAGTATATCCGGGATGGATTTCAAAAAGAAAAAAGATTTTATTAATTACCAAAATTAATACAACACCAACTTACAACAACACCTTGAAGAGCACCACACTCTTCTTCAACACCACCTTTGAGATTACCACAATCTCACTTGAAGATTACCACAATCTCCAACGGAACCTTGTGAAGATTACCACAATCTTCAACCTTGAAGAATACCAAATTCTTCAACACCTCAACAAGAAGATTACCACAATCTTCTTACACCTAACACCTAGATCACCCAAGTGTGTTCTTACCACAAGAACACTCACAAGGATGTCTTGTGTTGAATGATAACCCAAAAATTCAAGATTACAACTCGATAATGAATTATACAATTGAGTGCAACTGTAATCAAGAATAGCCTAGACCTCAAGAATGTGAAAGTGGATAGCTAGGCAAATTACAACAAGAAATAAGACAATGTAAGAACAAGTGTATTCTTGAGTGTATCTTTTTGTGTTGTAGTTTTCTCTCTTATTGTTGTGCTTCAAATCTTCCTCTATTTATAGGAGATGATTGATCATTGATAGGCTCCTCTTGGGAACCGATTTCTACAAAAAATTGCAATTAAAATCAAGATTATAGTCATTAGAAATAAATCCCACAATTTAGGGAAAAACTGTCACCGCACAAATTAGAATTTCTTTGTCAAAAAGATTGGGCGGCGGTCGCACGAAATAGAAGTTCAAAAAATGACACAACATTTTTACATAGGGCGGCACGGTCGACGTAGGGTTAGACCAGCCCCCCTATGTTCAACCGGTCCAAGCCTTAGGAAAATAAGAACGGGAGTTTCTGTTTCAACCAAGAACTTGGAGCGACAAGTCGACCTGCTATTTTTCACTCCATGCTCAATTTCTGTTTCAACGTACTCTTGAGTGCGGGTTGCCCTATAGTAGCGACCGGTTGGCCTCAAAACAAAAGTGTTGTCCAATATTTTATCGAAAATAAAATCCAAGAAATACTCGGAAAAATAGTAAAAACATTTTTAGACCGATCGGGAGTATTAGGACAACATTTTGAAACATAGTTTGAATGTAAAAATCAATTACACAAAATCATTAAATGTGTTGTCCAATTTTGTCGAAAATAAACTTGAGGAAATACTCCGGAAAATATTAAAATCATTTAAAATCATTTAGGAGTATTTGGACAACCTTTTAAAACCATTGTTTTGGTATAAAAACAAAATCATCAAAATCATGATAAAACCATTTATCAAACAATCTCCCTTTTTCATGATTACAAACCAAAACAATTCAACAAGGCCGATTTTGAAAACAAAACAATTTTACCGGTTAAAGAAAACTATCCGTTGTGAGTGACAACAATCCATGCAAAATAAACACAAGGATGGGAGTAGAGATATTCAACCATAAATTACAAATGCTCCCCCTATCAACATGCACAACAAGAGTTATAGATAATCAACTTAATCATAAGCTAAAATCTTAGCTTTTCGATATAGAGCTTAAGTATCAAAAACTTAAAAGCTCCCGTCAAAGAGATATCATTAGAACCGTATATAAGTCCATACTACAACCAATGGACCACGATTCATACATAACCATAATGCACCAAGTGGACTAAATATGATCCACAACTTATGGCTTTATGAAGCCATAGCTTATAGCTTCTTTTCGTTAAGCTTATCTTAGCTTCTTTGAGCTAAAGAGCTTATAACTTGTTTCTCCCCCTTTGGAATCATCAAAAAGAATGTTAGCACGATAAATACATCATATATTCATATCAAGGTGCGCAACTAAACCAATGTATCAAGCTATTTGAACATTGAAGCTTATAAATCAAATAGGAGGAAAACGTCGAATCATACGACTTGTAGAAGCTTATGAAAACTCATTTGAGAAACAAAACATGATCTCTATAAATATATAAGTCTTTTGAAATCGAGAGAATCATGTAGATGATAAATTTTTCATTGAAACGTTTTATCAAACACTTGGCGGGCATCAAAAATTGAAAAATATATATATAGCCCTTGTAAATGAAATCAAGCCAAGTTTTTCATCACCAAATACAATTTAACAAATATCAATCATCAACAATCAATAAGCTCATCACAAAAATTATATGAATTGCATCAAGAAAGATACATATAAGCCACAAACTCGAGGTTCAACCCAATTGAGCTAAAGAGAGTGAAATTCTTACCATTCAATCGGTAAAGATGAGCATTGATGATGATAATCGAGCTAGATAATCCCCAAACTATGTAATTCATGCAACAACACACATTTGAAGTGAAATGTGTGTGCAAATGACAAAGGGGACGAAATAGAGAAGAAAAAGGCCAAAATGCCAAATTCGAAACAAAAAGCAATATATCCAAAACTCAACTCAAGGGGCGACCTGGTTGGAGGTCAAGATGACGGCCGGAGGCTAGGGCGGCCGACTCGACCTCAAATTTCTTCACCACTTCGCTTCTTTCTCTGTTTTGCACAATTCTCAAGTTTGATCCAAAAATCCGATTTTTCGCCCCTAAGTTTTAAAAACGTGCAAAATAAACGTAGACCTCATTCAATATAAATTATGTCATAATCAAACTCGAAATGAGGTAAAATACTCGGCGGTTAAAAAAAATCCGCGAGTTTCCTTGAGACGGAATTAAACACATCTCAATTTTTCATTTTAGAAATGCAATCCCTTAGAAAAAATTTCGAATCTCAATATGTTTAGTTCGATTATGACGAACCATATTTTGATAAATTGTAAATACCGAACTTGTTATCCCGGAAAAATAAGAACGTTTTAATACTTTGGATATACAAGTCATAAGAAGAAGTGCCTTTCAAATATTTGAAAATTTCTTTTAACGGCACTTTAATGAGATTCGTTAGGATAGTTTTTTGAAGTCGAGCAAATAGACATAAGGCATATAGAATGTCGAGTCTATTTGAATAATACAAGAAAACATACCTCGAATTTGTTTGTCAATCGATATGTCTTTCTCAACCTTTGTTAATCTCTTCTTGGCATTGATTAACTTGAAGTCCAATGAAGAAATTTGAGCTCCCCCATCATGCTCATCTCAAGTTCACCTACATCAACTTCTTCTTGAAAATACCTTCGAGCTACTAACCTCGCCTTAGTTCGACCAATGTTGCCTTGGTCATCGAGTTTGTTCCCGAGTACCCTTTTTGTCTTCTTCATCACTATTATCATAGGGCGTCCAATTGATCTAAGGTGTTCATAATAGAACATTTACATCCAAATATTTTGAGGTAACTAATATTTGGAGTACTTCATTTCTCGTCTACACAACTTAACAAACTCATTAACGGCATCGCTTATATAAGCAAAAAAAAAAATAGCCCAAGTGTAAAAACATGCCTCAATCATCAATCACAAAATATCTTGCAAAAGAGCATAGTAGAAATAGACACTATATATATAGACCATGAAGCAAGAAACACATACTATGCATTTAGAAGACCATCAAGAGTCTAATAAATCATGCAAGTTCAAATAAGCTTAAGAAAGCTACAAAAAGGTCTCTTTTGAAATTTGAAAATCCGATAGCATATAGTTTAGACCTCATTTAAAAGAAGTATTTGAACAAGAGTTGACAAAGCAAATATGTGCAATCAAGTATCGAATAGTGCCTTTTAAAAAATCTAAAAATCCTATTAATGGCACTTGTATAAAATACTTTGAAAAACAAGCACATAGGCATATGGCAAAACATATATCGAATCTATAAGAGTAAGACTAACACAAGTAAACATACCTTGATAGTTTATGCCTTTCTTGACAAATAATGACGTAAATGGCCATTTGAAAATATGTAAATCCTACACAATACTTAAAACAAATCTAGCACAATACATAATGATAAAAGTGTAGGCTAAGAGATATCACAAGTAAGCTCATGTCAAAAAAAAAAATTCATAAGAGATGATAACACACTTTAGTCTACAAAAATGCACAAGAGTTTTAAAAACATCATATAAGGTCTTCTTTTTCAAAAATATTTTAAAAGCACAAATATATATTGAAGACCTTAATTAAAAAATAAATACTTGAAAACTCATTTTGCAATTAAGACACAAATAAAAACATGCATAATAACAAAATAAAATGCATATTTAACTAGGGAGATACGGGTTACCAATTACGCCATTTCCATGGGTTGTGTCGTTCCCATTGTTGATGATATCTTCCCCTTGAGAAGTCACTTTGTTGATGATGGCTCCTTTGATTACTCCATTTCCAAGATTTTTGTCCTTCCCATTGTTGATAGTCTCTTCTTCTTTGAAAATCATCTTGTTGATGATGTTTTTGCCATTTCCAAGGATTGTGTTCTTCCCATTTTTGATTATATCCTCTTCTTGGAAATTGGCTTTGATGAAAATGTTTTCTCCTATGATCAAATGAATTGGTCATTTGATGTCTTCTTGGCGGTATGAATTTTCTCCGATTATTATTTCGCCGGGTACTGTTAAGTTGGTTTTTATACCAACGTATTGAGTACTCTAGATGAGGATTTTGCGTTGTTTTCGGGTATTTTAGTGTCGTTTGAGTCGAGTTTGTGTCATTAGTTGTCGTTCGATAATCGGGACTGATCTTGATAGCCGAAACTGATTAAAAACGATTAAAAACGTGTTTGGGTGGTGAAGATCGCATTATGGGAGCTAAAAAGCGGAAATATATCGAGCAAGATCGAGCGCCCAGCGCAAAAACCCGCCGCAGCAACGGGGGTCGAAATTGGTACAGCGTTTGAGGACAGGGCGCTCGGCAGCGCGCACGCCGGGCCGGCAGTCAGTGATGGTGGGCGACACTTGCAAAGAAAAACAGTATGCTTTGCTAGAGCAACAAACAACACAAGCTGCAGCAGCGTGGTTAGGAGAGGGGAGCGCGGCAGCAGCCATTTCCATTTCTAGCTTGCCCAGTGCGTGCATTTGGGCCTCGAACGTATTTTGGGCCTTTTTGGACGGAGTTTTTAGGGTTTTAAGCCTATAAATAAAACAAAGAACGGACAAACAGGGGTTGGACATTTTGGAGAGCACAAGGGACGATTTTGAGCAAGGAGAAAGAGTTCGGGACGAGATTCAAGGCATCTATCTTCCGAAACAGAGAAGATTCCTCCTTTAATCATTCTCGAATTATTTTTCTAGCATCTTTGTTGAACCCTATCAATGTATAATTACTTCTTCATGAGTTTTTGTACATCTATTATGAGCTAAACCTATTTTTCTAGGGGATAACTAGGTGAAATCAACCTCTAGAATTCATTTTCTACGTGTTTGATAATTTGTCCAACCATTCTTAGTTTAATTTTTAGTTTAATAAACAATCCATCTCTTTTCGATTTCTAAATAGAATTAAGCTATTTTAATTATAGTACTTAGTATAAAATTCGATAACAATCCCCTGTGGAGACGATAACCCTACTTTCAAAACCTATACTAAAACTTGACACCGTACGCTTGTAAGAATTTTGCGATCAAGTTTTTGCGCCGTTCGGGGATTGTTTTATCCTATTTTAAACTAATACTATTACCAAGTAGTCTTAATACTAATCTAGACTAGTTTAGGAGTTATAATTTCGTATTTCTCATTGATTTATTTGTTTATGCGAGATTCTGAAAATACTAATTTGCTTCCTTTTGATCCAGAAATTGAACGGACACTTCGAGCAATAAGAGCAGCAAAGCGAGCACAGAATCGAGCAATGGCAGACGTTGTAGACAATGAGAATAACGGAAATCGGGTTGTGAATATGCCACCACAACCTGATGCACCGAAAAAGGCAATCAGGATTATTTACGCCCGCCTTGAACTTAACTACTCCTAATTGTGCGCCAACCTATAAATGCAAATAATTTCGAATTGAAACCAGGCCTCATAAGCATGGTTCAGCAGAATCAGTTTGGGGGGAGTCCAGTGGATGATCCGAATACACATTTGGCGACATTCTTGGAGATTTGTGACACCATCAAGATGAATGGTGTGTCTGATGAGGCGATTAGGCTGAGGCTTTTCCCGTTCTCACTCGGATAAAGCCGCATGTGGTTACTGAGATGTTCGCACTGGGAGTATCACTAGTTGGGACGATCTGACTGAAAAATTCATGACAAAGTTCTTCCCTCCCAGCAAGACGCTCCAACTGAAAAGCGAGATAGCTCAATTCCAACAAATCGACTTTGAGCCACTATATGAAGCTTGGGAACGATATAAGGATCTGTTGAGAAGATGCCCACAACATGGTTATGCGGACTGGCAGAGAGTCCAGTACTTTTACAATGGTTTGAACGGGCATACGAGGACAATACTAGATGCGGCGGAGAGGCACTTTGATGGCTACAACTCCGATCGAGGCATTACTTTTCTTGAAGAAATGGCCACAAACAGCTATCAATGGCCTTCCTCACGATTAGTACCAAAGAAAGTTGCCGGTGTCCTTGAAATGGATCATATGTCGGCATTAGCATCTCAAATATCAAAGATTGTCGAAACAACAACTGCCATCATGAATTCGGGCGGATCATCGCAATGATCGAAATACCAAATGCCGTTCGAGGTTGCAACATTCGATGCCGAGCAAGCCAACTATGTGAATAACCGAGGTTTTAACAATCGAAGTACTCGATTACCTACTCATTATCACCCAAGACTTCGCAATCATGAGAACTTCTCCTACAAGAATAATAGAAACGTGTTGAATCCACCTCCGGGTTACACCAATCCATCTAGCTCTAATGCACCCGTAGGTGAGAAGAAATAGTCGCTCGAAGAAATACTCGGTACATTTATTGGAGAGACTAGAAATCGGCCGAATAGAAGCGATGCAGTTGATAACTTGGGCACAAAAATGTCTACTATGGAGACACACCTTAGATCATTGGAAACCCAAATGGGACAATTAGCTACCGCCATAAGTTCTCAAAGAAGAAAATTTTCCAAGTAATACTGAGGTGAATCCGAGGAACATTGTAAAGCCATCCGAGTTGAGGAGTGGTACTGCGCATATGATGCTCCTAAGCTTCCATCTCATGCCACCCAAGAGATCCTTCGATTCTCAAGTACCTATTGAGAAGGAGTCGAAACAAGAAGAAGATAAGCGAGAGCAACGAGCAGACGGAGGCTACCAAGCCTAAATCTGCTCCCATTCTTGATTCTGCGGTTCTCGTGCCTAACTCACTCCCCTTCCCTCATAGATTTCAGAAAAAGAAGCTAGATTCTCAATTTTCGAAGTTCTTGGAAATTTTTAAGAAAATTCACATCAACATCCCATTTGCTGATGCACTCGAGCAAATGCCTAATTATGCTAAATTCATGAAGGATGTGATGTCGAAAAAGAGGAAGTTGGGCGAGTTCGAGATCAGAAAAGCTTACGTAACAATGCAGGCTATTTTGCAAAGGAAGATACCACGAAATTGAAAGATCCGGGAGTTTCACTATCCCTTGTACAATTGGTTCTTCTATTTTTAATAAAGCCCTTTGCGATCTTGGTGCTAGCATTAATCTTATGCCTTTGTCTCTGCTTTCGAAACTAGGTCTTGGAGAGGTGAAGCCATCCACCATCACCTTACAATTGGCGGACAGATCGCTTACATATCCGCGAGGCGTAATTGAAGATGTTTTGGTGAAGGTGGACAAATTCATATTTCCGACAGACTTTGTTGTCTTTGGATATGGAGGAGGATCGAGAGGTTCCATTAATTTTGGGGAGACCATTTTTGGCCACCTATGGTCGTGCATTAATCGATGTTCAACGAGGTGAACTGACTTTGCGAGTTAATGAAGAGGAAGTGATGTTCAACATTTATAATGCGATGAAATTCCAAGAAGAACAACACACTTGCCATTTCATAGACTTGGCGGAGCAGTGTGCTCGCTCAGAAATAGCTCGACATATTACTGTGGATCCACTGGAAAGATGTCTCACCCAATCCCTAGTGCAAGGTATGGAATATGATTTTGATGACATTGACTTATTGGATTACGTGTTGTCTCTTGATGCCACACAGGTTGACACAAGCAAGGGTCTGAAGGAGAGTTTGGGAGATACAGTCATTGAGGAAATCCCGAAGGTCACTCCGGAGTTGAAGGAACTTCCTACACATCTAAGGTATGCATTTTTGGGATAGAATGATACACATCCGGTAATAGTCTCCGCCTCTCTATCCCCTTCGGAGTTAGATAAGTTGTTGCGCATTTTGAGAAAGCATAAATCTGCACTGGGATGGTCGATAGCCGATTTGAAGGGAATCATCCCTTCTATAGTGATGCATAAAATTCTCCTGGAGGACTCTTACAAGCCATCTATTGAACACCAAAGACGGCTTAATCCTGCAATAAAATAAGTAGTTAAAGTTGAGGTTCTTAAGTGGCTTAAGGCTGGCATCATTTTTGCCATATCTGATAGCTCATGGGTAAGTCCAAAGTCAAGTAGTTCCGAAAAAGGGGGATGACTGTGGTGAAAAATTCCAATAATGAGTTAATATCTACACGTACGGTGACTGGGTGGCGAGTATGCATAGATTACAGGAAACTGAACAAAGCCACTCAAAAAGACCACTTTCCCTTACCTTTTATTGATTAGATGTTGGATAGGTTGGCTGGATATGACTACTATTGCTTTCTTGATGGATATTCGGGTTATAATCGATTAAGATTGCTCCGAGGATCGGGAGAAAACCACATTCACATGTCCTTATGGTACCTTTGCATTCGAAGGATGCCTTTTGGGTTGTGTAATGCACCACCACATTCCGAGATGTATGATGTCTATTTTTCATGGCATGGTGGAGGAAATTATGGAGGTTTTTATGGATGATTTTTCGGTGTTTGGTAATTCTTTTGATCATTGCCTCCATAATTTATCTCCTGGTTCTACAAAGGTGCCAAGACACAAATTTAGTGCTTAATTGGGAGAAATGTCACTTCATGGTGAAAGAAGGCATTGTACTTGGTCATAGAGTATCTGCGGGATTAGAGGTGGATCGGGCGAAAATAGTGGCGATTGAAAAATTACCACCTCCGAGAAACGTAAAAGGGATTCGGAGTTTTTTAGGGCATCTTGGTTTTTATCGTCGATTCATTAAAGATTTCTCAAAAATAACCAAGCCCTTATGTAATCTTCTCGAAAAGATGTGCCTTTTTGTTTTGATGATCTTTGTTTGCAGGCTTTTGAGCACATTAAGAAAGCACTTATTTCCGATCCTATTATGGTGGTACCGGATTGGACACAGCCCTTTGAGCTCATGTGTGATGCTAGTGATTATGCGGTAGAGGGGCATGTTGGGGCAATGACGAGATAAAATTTTCAAGGCCATCTATTATGCAAGTTCGACATTGGATGATGCCCAGCAAAATTACACCACCACGGAAAAAGAGATGCTCGTAGTTGTATTTGCATTTGACAAGTTCCGGGCTTATTTGGTGGGTACCAAGGTCATTGTTTACACGATCATGCCGCTTATTCGGTATCTCTTTGCGAAGAAAGATGCGAAAAACCACGATCGATTAGATGGATTCTCCTTCTTCAAGAATTTGATATTGAGATCCGGGATAAGAAGGGTAGCGAGAATGTGGTAGCCGACCATTTATCGAGGTTAGACCAGCCCAATGAGCTAATTGAAGTTCCGATTCAGGAGTCTTTCCCGGATGAGCGTGTTTTGGTAGCAGAAGCTCATCTCCCATGGTATGCTGATTTTGTGAATTATCTGGCTGGTGGAGTCTTGCCTCCGGATTTGACTTCACATCAGAAGAAGAAATTTATGCATGATGTTAAATCATACTTATGGGATGATCCGCTTTTGTTCAAGAGGTGTGCGGATTCAGTTATCCGACGTTGTGTGCCTCGAGAGGAGGTAGAGGAGATTTTACAGCATTGCCATTCTGCCCCATATGGTGGTCATTTTGGGCCAACCCGAACGGCCGCTAAGGTATTGCAATCTGGTTTTTATTGGCCTTCCTTATTCAAAGATTGCTATACTTTTGTGCAGACTTGTGACAGGTGCCAGCGAGTTGGCAACATTTCCCGACGCCATGAATTACCTCTCACCAACATGATGGAAGTAGAATTGTTTGATGTTTGGGGGATTGACTTCATGGGTCTATTTCCCCCTTCATTTGGACATGCCTATATCCTTCTTGCGGTTGATTATGTTTCTAAATGGGTGAAGGCAATTGCTACGCCTACCAATGATGCCAAGGTAGTGTTGAAATTTTTACACAAGCACATATTCACTCGTTTTGGCACTCCTAGGGCTATTGTTAGTGATGAAGGTACTCATTTTTGCAATAAACTGTTTAATAACCTTCTCTCTAAGTATGGTGTAAGGCACAAGGTTGCTTTAGGTTACCACCCGCAATCGAATGGACAGGCTGAAATTTCAAATCGTGAGGTGAAGCAAATCCTTGAGAAGACTGTGAGCTGTAATCGCAAGGACTGGGCTCAAAAGTTGGATGATGCACTTTGGGCATATCGAACGGCCTTTAAAACGCCTATTGGTATGTCCCCATATCGCTTGGTGTTTGGAAAGACATGTCACTTGCCGGTCGAGCTAGAGCATCGTGCTTATTGGGCCATGAAGAAACTGAATTTTGACTTGAAGGCCGCGGGTGAGAATAGGCTATTGCAACTTGATGAGATGGAGGAATTCCGGAATGAGGCCTATGAGAATGCCAAAATCTACAAAGAAAAGACAAAAAATGGCATGATAAAATGATTTTGAGGCGAGAGTTTCTCCCGGGCCAGCAGGTATTATTATTCAATTCTCGGTTGAAATTATTCCCGGGAAAACTGAAATCGAGATGGTCTGGGCCGTTTGTCATCGAGCGTGTTTCGCCGTTCGGTGCTGTTGAGTTGTGAGGTAAGGATGGCAGCACGTTTCAGGTTAATGGGCAAAGGTTAAAACACTATTTTGGTGATAAAGCCCGAAAAATTCTCAATCTCCCGCTCGGAGATGCGGATTCGTGATTGACCGACAAAGTCTGGCTGAAGACTGTAAATTTAGCGCTTCTTGGGAGGCAACCCAAGCCACGGTTATTGCTTTCATAGTATCGGTTTAGTTTAGTAGTTCTTTTTATCTTTCGTTAAATTGCATCATAGTTGCATTATTTTTGTTTTTGCATTCTAGGAGTAGCAAGTTGCATCACACCCGACTTTTTCTTATTTATGCGTGCGAGACGTGCGTGATTATTATATATATATATATATATATATATATATATATAAAAAAGCGAAAAAAAAGAAAAAAATGTGCCAGGCCAAGCACCTGGCAGGGCGCCCAGCCCCCCACAAAACGGCTGACGGAAAATGCGTATGGCGCGCTGGCAAGTCAATCTGGGCGCTACAGGGCAGCGGCAAGGTCGAATTTTTTTGTATAAAGTGCCAGCCTCGTTTTTTTTGTTTCAACACACCAAAACACACCCCTCCCCTAAACTCGACCGGCCCCATTTTTTTTTCACCATCACTCCCGAAAATCACCTTCCCTCTCTACAAGGAGCCAATCTAGCACACCACACATCACACTCATCCTCACCACTCATCAATTGGTAAGTTTCTTGCTTCCAAAACCCCACCCCAAGGTCATCCCCAAATTCTTTCATTTTGTGCTAAGGCATTGGGTGGGTTGAGCTTTATATGTTGAATATTGAATTGTGTTGTGATTGTGTTGAGCTTGAGCATGTTAGAACTAGGTTTGGATGTGAAATTTTTGGGATTGAATTGTACTAAAATTGCATTCATCACTTTCTCCCAATTTCACGCACACCAGGTGTTTGTTAAAATGCCCCATTGAGATTTTGACATTGTAGAAGTGCCATCTTGCATAATATTACTTGTAATCTCGAAATGTAGCTAATTCATACACTCGGGTGCATTTTTCTAACCACCTTGCTTGTTGATTATTCATCCTCACCGAGTTTTATGTTTCCACGTGTTGTGTTTGTGTGTTTATTTTGCTAGGTGATCGTCATGGTAAGGACTAGGAAGGGTAAGGGTAAAGGCAAAGCAAAGGCATCTACCTCGGCGGACTACGACACAGAGAGATTTGTTAGCCAAGCCGCACAGGAGACATTCTTTGGCAAACTAATGACTCGGCGAATCAATGCCGAGCGGGGCTTCCAACCGGGACCACAGGATGGTCATCTACAGCGCATGATCCGGGAGCGCCAGTGGCAAAAGTTGTGTGCACCACCCCCGCCATTTGCACCGATACTTGTCAAGGAATTCTATGCCAATGCCAGTGACCCAGATGAGGACCCAACGAATGTTTATCTACGTGGCGAGCGGATCACTTACACCCCAGCGTATATTCGAGAGTATTATTCTTTACCCGCAGTTGACCATAGCCCGTACACAGATTTTCTTGCTGGCCAGCCGGATTTAGATATGATTGTCCATGCTCTCTGTCGGCCCGGCACTGAATGCCGCCCGACCCGCGAAGGTGGGGGTACGATCGTTTTTTCTCACACGACACTGAATCGTTATGGTCGTGCATGGTACCACTTTCTTTTCCAGAACTTGATGCTGACCAGCCATCTCAGTGGCGTCACGCCGCCTCGTGCCCGGTTGTTATATGCTATTATACACGGCATCTAGTTCGACGCCGTAGTGATTATCGCAGAATCTATTCATCAAGCTATTCGCCACAAAAGTACGGGGGGCATGTGCATGCCGGCTCTGATTTGCGGCTTGGGTCTGGCCAAAGGTATTGTGTTAGAGAAGAATGAGCCCTTAGAGCGCCCTAAGGCGCCAATTGACTCGGCCACCATTGCAGATTATGAGGACACTACTGATGGCGTCCCCGATCCTCGGGGCGAGGGGTACATTATAGACCATGATCGCACTCCGCCTGCTTCGCCTGCTGCTGCTGAATCCGACGCACCATCTCATTCCCATCATACCGAGGGTACTTCCTCTTCGGCTGCCGAGCGGTCCCACCCTTCTGCATTTCAGGACGACCCGACGCATGCGTATTACCTACAGTTGCGGGAGTTGCGGCGAGCACATCGTCGTTTAGCCGTGGCCTTTCAAGAAGAGCAGCGCCAGCGAGTTCAGCGACAAGAGTATGAGAATGAGCGCGACCGGGTCCTTGCGCAGATTTATGGACAGTCACATCCTCAGTTTCCCTTCCCTACACCACCGCCGCCGGTGCCTGCCACCTACATTCCGCCACACGACTCAGATGAGGAGTCTTAGTCCCCGGTTATCAGGAAAGTACTTTTCTCACCTCTCCATGGGGACCATGTCGTTTTCAGTTTGGGGGGTGTAGTCTATTTTTATTCTTCGAGTCGAGAGTCTTGTTTAAAAAAAAAAAAAAAAAAAAGAAGAGTCTAGAGTCGAGTCGAGTCGTTTTTGTAAAATCGTGAAACCGCATGACTAAGTGAATTTGTTGAATATGAGTTGAACGGTCAAAAGAGCATGTGTTTGAACTGTGATTTGATCTTCTTTCCATTAATTCCATCTATGTGCTTAACTCTGTTGATTTATTTGGGGATGAATTATGCGATTGAGTGTTTCCTTTATGATCCCACCGGATTCTAGAACTTGTCTGATCACTAGTCGAGATGAAATCCTAGGTGAAGTAACATTAAGGAAGTGATTTAGGCCATCTTTGAATAAGCCAGAGCCTAAATGCCGACCTTTGTATTATATTTCCCCTAGTGTTCCCCTTTGAGCCGTATAAACCCGTTTCTTTGGCAAACCATCTAATACCCAGAGCCTAAATGTGAATATCCTAATTACCCATCACTCATACACACAAAGTATAGAAAAATATTGGAAGTTGATGAGGGTATGATGAGAAGGGTGTGAATTTAATTGAATGAAGTTGCCCGAGAAAATAAAATATGAAACCCCATGTACGCAAAAGAATAAGTTTGGGGGTTACGAAAAAAAAAATGAGAAAAATCAGCGGATTGAAGGTTCATAAACATTGGGGATGTCAAAAAGTGAAGGGTAGGGCTAATTGATGATTCGAAGTGCTAATTGTGTGTTTGGGTGATTTGAGCCACTTTTTCCTATATTTTCCTACCTTACCCTAAGCCCACATTACAAGCTTTAAAAGTCCTATTGATCCTTGTGTTACATTAGCCTACATTAGTGGAGATTAGTATGAAAGACAAGCCTATGGAGTCCTAAACATCTCATCTCTATATTAAAAAAGTGGATCATTTTGAAAACACTTGATTGCGTGAGTCTATCTGGATAATGAAAACGGAGTTGGCATGAACATTCCACCTTCATGATCACATTGTGAAAATACGTGTTTGATTGATAGTAAAACGAAATTTGACGAATGAGTTTGGTTGTGAAGTTTCGATTGGTTTGTTGAGTCCATGCGTCTTCATTTTGTTTTCCTTCATGTTTGTCATTTTTTTCTTAGAGTCCGTAATTGCTTGAGGACAAGCAAACAAACGTCTAAGTTTGGGGGTATTTGTTAAGTTGGTTTTTATACCAACGTGTTGAGTACTCTAGATGAGGATTTTGCGTTGTTTTCGGGTATTTTAGTGTCGTTTGAGTCGAGTTTGAGTCATTAGTTGTCGTTCGAGAATCGGGACTGATCTTGATAGCCAAAACTGGTTAAAAACGATTAAAAACATGTTTGGGTGGTGAAGATCGCATTATGGGAGCTAAAAAGCGGAAATATATCGAGCAAGATCGAAGCGCCCCTAGTGCCTGCAAAACCCCAGCCCCCTTGGGGTCGAAATTGGTACAGCGTTCGAGACGAGCGCGCTGCAGCTACTCACGCCGGGCGCTTTCTGCCGGTGGGGCGACACTTGCAAAAAAAAAAGGGCGCTGCAGCGCTTCAACAACAACTGCGGCAAAGACGTTGGCTTGGGAGAGCGCGCAGCGCCCATTTCTAGCGCCGCAGCGCGTGCGTTGGGCCTGAACGTATTTTGGGCCTTTTTGGACGGAGTTTTTAGGGTTTTAAGCCTATAAATAGAACAAGGAACGGACAAACAGGGGGTTGGACATTTTGGAGAGCACAAGGGACGATTTTGAGCAAGGAGAAAGAGTTCGGGACGAGATTCGAAGGCATCTATCTTCTGGAAACAGAGAAGATTCCTCCTTTAATCATTCTGAATTATTTTTCTAGCATCTTTGTTGAACCCTATCAATGTATAATTACTTCTTCATGAGTTTTTGTACATCTATTATGAGCTAAACCTATTTTTCTAGGGGATAACTAGGTGAAATCAACCCTCTAGAATTCATTTTCTACGTGTTTGATAATTTGTCTGAACCAATTCTTAGTTTAATTTTTAGTTTAATAAACAATCCATCTCTTTTCGATTTCTAGATAGAATTAAGCTATTTTAATTATAGTACTTAGTATAAAATTCGATAACAATCCATGTGGAGATGATAACCCTACTTTCAAAACTTATACTAAAACTTGACACCGTACGCTTGTGGTAAGATACGGGTTATCAATTACGCCATTTCCATGGGTTGTGTCGTTCCCATTGTTGATGATATCTTCCCCTTGAGAAGTCACTTTGTTGATGATGGCTCCTTTGATTACTCCATTTCCAAGATTTTTGTCCTTCCCATTGTTGATAGTCTCTTCTTCTTTGAAAATCATCTTGTTGATGATGTCTTTGCCATTTCCAAGGATTGTGTTCTTCCCATTTTTGATTATATCCTCTTCTTGGAAATTGGCTTTGATGAAAATGTTTTCTCCTTTGATCAAATGAATTGGTCATTTGATGTCTTCTTGGCGGTATGAATTTTCTCCGATTATTATTTCGCCGGGGACCTAATACAACATTATTTTGTGGTACCCTCAAGTGCTTGGGTCCTTTAGGATTAGCTTTGAGACTTTTAGGTCTCCAACAATAATTAGAGCTATTTCTAGCCCGACAAGTATTTACCGTATGACCCTTTTTACCGCAATAAAAGCAAGTAATAATTCTAGAAGTATAATGACCAACATGCTTAGAGACATGATTCTTTTTCATATGATTGACAACATTAAACTTATGATCAAGTTCTAGTTTCGAATTATCACAACAATCAACAATTTCATCGGTACTCAAGTTGGATTTAGATAAATCCTTTTTCATGCAATTAATATCATCAATAAGAGTACTATTTTCTTTTTAAAGGTTTCTAACCTTGTCAAGTGTGGTGGTGTGAGCACATGATAGTGATTCATAGGAAGTAAATAAATTATCCTTTTCATTTTTCAAAACATTGAATTCCTTTTTCAAATTTTTGTATTTAACAAGTAAGTCTTGGAATTCATTTTGAAGATCATCAAAATCATTTTGTAAATCACTATAATTATTTTGAATAACAATATCATAAGAAGTAGAGGGTTTAAGACATACCTCGTTTTCTTCTTCGATTCCCATAAGACAATGTTCAACTTCTTCATAGTTGGTAGTTGTAAGAGTCTTGTTCCTTAGATTTGACTTTGTATCCCTTTGAGAAGTAGATGCTTTTGTTTGACTCCTTTCATTTGCAAATACTCCATAGATGGCTTCTAATTTTTGCCATACTTCATGTGCCGACCGTATTCCTACAATATGTTCATATTCCAAATTAGTAAATGAACAATACAAAATATTGAGAGCTTTACTGTTTAAGGAGATGATTTTCTTCTCTTCATGATTTAGCTCTTTGAGGCCTTTGGAGGTGTGTGGTGTGTCTATCATCGGAATGGATTCTCCATTTATGACGGTGTTCCAAATATCAAACCCGCAACCTTGTAAATAACATTCCATTCTTTCTTTCTAAAATATAAAATTTTTGGAATCAAACCGAGGTGGCTTGGTGGTGGAGGTGCCGGAAAGATGAGCTTCGTTCGTAGCCGATGATCGTTCTTCTTCACTCGCAATGTGAAACGAGCTTGTCAAAGAGTTTGGCTCTGATACCACTTGTAAGTCCAAGCGGCTACGATAATCTAGAGGGGGTGAATAGATTATCTCCATCTTTTCGATTTCGCCCTCTTTTTCGAACCGAATGCTCAAAGACAATAATAAGGTGCGGAATATAAACAACAGACGTCGATTTATAGAGGTTCAACCCACCTAGGGCCTAATCCTCTACCACCCCAGTATATCCGGGATGGATTTCAAAAAGAAAAAAGATTTTATTAATTACCAAAATTAATACAACACAAACTTACAACAACACCTTCAAGAGCACCACACTCTTCTTCAACACCACCTTTGAGATTACCACAATCTCACTTGGAGATTACCACAATCTCCAACGGCACCTTGTGAAGATTACCACAATCTTCAACCTTGAAGAATACCAAATTCTTCAACACCTCAACAAGAAGATTACCACAATCTTCTTACACCTAACACCTAGATCACCCAAGTGTGTTCTTACCACAAGAACACTCACAAGGATGTCTTGTGTTGAATGATAACCCAAAAATTCAAGATTATAACTCGATAATGAATTATACAATTGAGTGCAAGTGTAATCAAGAATAGCCTAGACCTCAAGAATGTGAAAGTGAATAGCTAGGCAAATTACAACAAGAAATAAGACAATGTAAGAACAAGTGTATTCTTGATGTATCTTGTTGTGTTGTAGTTTTCTCTCTTATTGTTGTGCTTCAAATCTTCCTCTATTTATAGGAGATGATTGATCATTGATAGGCTCCTCTTGGGAACTGATTTCTACAAAAAAAATTGCAATTAAAATCAAGATTATAGCTGTTAGAAATCAATCCCACAATTTAGGGAAAACTGCGTCACACGCACACAACTGTTAGAATTTGTCAAAAAAGATAGGGTGACCGGTCACACGAAAATAGAAGTTCAAAAAATGACACAATATTTTTACATAGGGCGACCGGTCGATGTAGGGTTAGACCGGTCCCCCCTATGTTCAACCGGTCCAAGCCTTAGGAAAATAAGAACGGGAGTTTCTGTTTCAACATACTCTTCAGGTATGGGTTGCCCTAAGGGGGACCGGTTGGCCTCAAAACAAAAGTGTTGTCCAATATTTTATCAAAAATAAACTCCAAGAAATAGTCCAAAAAATAGTAAAAACATTTTAGACCGATCGGGAGTATTAGGACAACATTTTGAAACATAGTTTGAATGTAAAAATCAATGACACAAAATCATTAAATGTGTTGTCCAATTTTGTCGAAAATAAACTTGAGAAAATACTCCGGAAAATATTAAAACCATTTAAAATCATTTAGGAGTATTTGGACAACCTTTAAAACCATTGTTTTGGTATAAAAACAAAATCATCAAAATCATGATAAAACCATTTATCAAACACATATATGGTGCATGTTTGATGAATTTGTCAAGATTTACTTGAATTTTTCTATTGGGCATTTTATCGAACACCTTGTGGGATATTGAATTGGAGTATTTGTGGTTGTTTTATTGATGAATCTTGCATAAGCTTGAGTATTTAGGGTGTTAGTGGCTATAATTCTCTGCAATTACATTGTCATTTAGGCTCGGGAGCTTAATTGTTGATTAAATTGTAGGGAAGAGACATTATGCCGTATTTGATTTGTTTGTATTGACTTCATCGTGTTGTGTTACTTGTCATGTTCGTAATCTCAAATTTATTTTGCTAGGTACAGACTTGAACATATGGCTGACCAAAGAAACCAACAGGGATGGGGTAGACGCCCAAGGGGGGCCACTGCCGCACGGCGGGAGCCACACCCAGACAGCCCCGAGGCTTATGGACTTCTGCTGGCTGAGGCCGATGAACTGGAGGGCTAGAATAGGTTGATCACTCGTTCTTTTACGCCAACAAGATATGCTGACGACGTGTGTACCCAAGCTCTTGGGATACACGATGATGTTTGGCAGATGTTCGAAGGGGTTGGGTGGACCGCGTTCATACAAGGGCGGTGGCCGACTTATAAAATGCTAGCGCTCGAGTTCCTAAGCACACTGGACATTACTGAAACAAGAGCGAACAACGAGCCCAG
The DNA here is from genome assembly GCA_016081115.2 of Rehmannia glutinosa. Lineage (NCBI taxonomy): Eukaryota > Viridiplantae > Streptophyta > Magnoliopsida > Lamiales > Orobanchaceae > Rehmannia > Rehmannia glutinosa. Next base: position 157,982,520 of record CM071926.1, on the reverse strand, counting down.
GCGATCCATTTTCGATTGGGAAATGAGTGGAGACATGTATCTATCTCCCAACTCAACGAGATTTTTTAGGTACCTTCTAACGCCTCTTATCGGCCAGCAGTGAATTATAGCCAGTATGAATTTTGGCGTTTGTTGGTTCAGACACCGGAAACCGGCTCGATGCAATATAAGGCGCGCTCATCCAAGGCCTCATCACTCTGAAACCCCATCTTCTGCTATATCCAAAAGGTCACAGCTCACTCCGTCTACGCCCGACACAATAACGGAGGTATGCAAGCTTGGGAGCTATACCTACTATGGTGTATGCTAACCCGTACCCCTTACAACATGGCGGCCCACTTTGTAGAACACGCCGTGTATGTTTCCAAGCAGTCCATGGGGACGATACTGATTGGGGGAATACTGACCCCCATTGCTCGACATTTTCATGTTGATTTGAGAAGAATGGAGCCCATAGTGGGCAGTCGGAGTATAAACATGAACGCCCTTCGCCAAACGAAAATAATAACAGACGAAGAGAACATCATCTGCTTCCAACAAAGGGTTGGACATGCTTTCCCACTTCCTAACCCGCAGCTCACATCTGTGGTTGACAATGAACCTAATTGGCTCATGAACTCTGAGGCGCATACCAGAGTCATGGAAGTCATGACTGCAAGGAAAAGAATGAGGGTAGCCAGGTTGCCCGATGAGGAGGAATTGGCAATTGAAGCGATGGAGTATGATCGGCAAGAGCGTGGTTTCGAGCTGGGTTTCCAACAGGGGGTTTGAGTAGGGGTTCCAACAAGGGAGGCCTGACATTCCAGAAAGCTCTCAACAAGGTGAGGAGCATGGGGGACAAGATTATCAGGATAGACAATTTGCTCTTGAGGAGAGCATGACACAACACATGGACGATTTCAGGCAACACCAGGATGATTTTCGGCAGTACCAAGATGGTTTCCGGCATCACCAGGATGAGTTCCATACTTTCCGAATGGAGTAAGAGCAGTGGTATCGGCCCAAGAGCAAGTTGGGAATTGGAGATGTTGCGATGATGCATCAAGTACAAATGTGGCACATCTCCCAGGGCCACTTTCCGCCGCCACCCCCACAGTGAGACAGGTCCATTCCACACTTTTCTTTGAAATTCTATCTTCTCTTCTATGCGCTGTAATTTCATTCAAGTTTGGGGGGGGAGAGGTAGTATTTTGATTGAAGGGTGTGGCGATATTTGCATTCATATAGTTGCATGTAGAGCATATAGGTTGCATTGCATTAGATGCTTATTTTGATTTTAGCACGTTTATTGCTTTAACACGTTCTCGCTTTCTTAGGTTTTAGGGAGTGAGTTGACCCGCTATTGTGTGCTTGTTTTGATCTTGGGAACATTTGTTGAACAGTTTATGTTATTTTGAATTGGGTGTTGAACGTGAGTTGACCGGGTTGAGAATAGATGATATGGAGCATGTGAATATTGAAATCATGGTTGATATGCTTTGAATTACGCAATTGCAAGATCACGCTTTTTGAGCCTTTTATCGCTTTCATTATATGTTGTCTTGTTGTTGATTAAGTGTGTCATTCATGTTATATGAATTCTAGAACTTGCTCGTATCTCTGTCAAAGTCACATGTTGTATGCAATTTATGAAGATGATTTTAGGCCATTTTTGTTAAGCATTTCAAGCCTTTTGCCTACCTAATGACATTTAATTTCCCTAGTTAGCCAATTTGAGCCTATTGCCTAATTTGTTTTTGATAGCCACATTTCAAGCCTTAAACTTGATATATTTGTTACCCTAAGCTTGAGCGTATAGCAAGGGGATCGAATAAAGGTTGAATAGGAGGATATCGAGAATTTAGATAATGGTGTGCATGTTGGATGTGGGGATAAAAGCAGAAAATGAGGATACACTCGCAAAAGAGTCCAAAAAAATCGACTGCATAAATGAGTTGGCCTTAAATGAATTTAATCAAATTATAGGCAGAGGATTATGATGTAAGGCGAAGGAGAGTAGATTGTATGAGAAAAAAAAAAGGAGAAGAGAATTGTGATAAGAATAAGAGGTGATTGGGGGTGCGTGTTTGATTTGAATGAGAATATTTGACGAGAAAAATATGTGCTTACCGACTATACGCTTAAGTTTGAGTCACTTTTTCCATATTTCCCTACCTTAACCAAAGAGCCTTCATTACAACCAAAAGAAAAGTCCTTTCTGATTTATGAATTGCATACAATCGAGTGGCGGAGATGTGAGACGATTTGCAAGCCTATGGTAATTCTTCAACATTGATATGATTTGAGCGAATACATGTCCCTTACTATTCTAGAGAGGATAGTATACACTTTATCCATGAGAGGCGTGATTTGAAGTATTTGCCATGGTTTTTAATTGACTTGTGCTCTATGTTAGATATTCAAAGCTTGACTATAAAGCGTTGATGCATTGGATTTGCTCTTCACCCCATTTATGTTTTGTCTTGTCTAGTTTAAGTTTGGGGGTTTGATTGGCATGTGTTTTCATGTATTTTGGGCTTAATTGTAGTAAGAATTAGTTGTTACGCATGCATTACTTGAGCTAAAAGGGTTTTATTTATGTTTTGTGTAAAATGTATTATGCGTTGCTCATTTTGTAGGAATTGAATGATAATTGTAGCATTTTGGCAACAATTCGGAGCATTGCGGTAAAGAACCGCCGATACTAGAAGTAACGTACAATGTTTGGAGCTAAATCAAGAAGTAGTAAGATGAACCGGGCAAGAAATAGAAGAAAACGAACAAGTATCAGTTCCAGCAGGTGTGCACGGGCAGGGCGTGCATCCCTAGCACGACCGATCACCCGGCGCACCAGATCGAGACTCAAGCCTCAGCACCACGCACGGGCTGGTCGTGCATGGAGCACACAACCCATGGGTCCTTCAGCAAAAGATAATTTTCTGCGGCACCTAGCATGGGCTGGACGTGCACTAGGCGCACGGCCCATGCGTCTGTGCGCTAAAACAGAGTTTGACAGCTCCTAAACTAGGTTTTGACCCGAACGAAGTACAAATAGAGACGAGGCGGCCACAAATGAGGACACACTGACTTTTGCCCTAGAACACAGAGAAAATAGCAATCTTCCACCGGAGAATTGGAGAGATCGATCAAGCCCACAACAACACCCTTGAGGATTGAAGATAGATCGAGAGATCATCGACATCCCCGAGTCTTCACATTCCATAGTATTTTTATTTGCAATTAGTTAGACATGAACATGAATAATTTGTCTATAAATGGTTTATTTCCCATGTCTGGCTAAACATCTTGTGATTCTCGGGTTTGGGAGTAGGTTATTGGATACTTTTATTTGATGATTAAGTGCAATTGAAGTTATTGTTTTCTAACCCTATTCGAGTACTTTGTTTTAATTATTGTTTTATCAAAAAGATATTGGTTTAACTTGTTTGATGTATTGATTCATAATTCGAAGATGAGTTTCAATACTAGATCTATGAATACTTGACATGAATATTTGCAAGATTGAGAAGTTTGTGAATATTCATGGGGATTTATAATCTTTTAATCTTTTGGGAGTTGGATATCTCAAGTTGAGTGTACATGCATCTCGAGAGAGGGGATAAAATACTTGTGTGATTGTTCTATAGGGAAGAATAATGATAACATTGCTTGTGATTAATTTGATAACAAAAGGGGATATTAACTGAAACCATAGCCCTGGAATCCATTCATCTCCTTGATCTTTTAATCAATCATTACTTTGTCTTTTCATGCTAAATTCTTGTCTTCGTTTTTACAAAACCAAATCACTCAATTCCGATCGTCTGGATAAAAATAAGGTTATTATAATCCCAATACTTGGTATATTAATTTATTAGTCTCTGTGGATTTGACCTTACTAACCCTATTCTATAAATCGCATCGTACACTTGCGGTGAAGCTAAAAATAAGGCGAACGATTCGTGACAAGTTCTCAAAGCTCATGCAAGGAAAATTTGGGAAGAGCATGTGGGAGAATTAAATTTTGTTCTAGGACTTCAAGTGAAGCAAATGAAGGATGGAACATTCATTAGCCAAACCAAGTACAAAAGAGATTCGATTAAGAAGTTTGGCATGGAAGAGAAGTCATCTCGTCAAGATACCTATGAACCCTTCTATAAAGATTGATCTTGATCTTTGAAAGGAAAGTCGGTAGTGTTGAAACAAAGTTAATTTTAATTTTGATGATTTCATATTTTCGATTTATAAACAAAAATAAATTTTATCGAATGTCGTCAAAGTACAATTTAGAATACTTCAAATGTTTTAATCACTTTAATTGATTTTTAATAATTATTACTTGAGTTTATTTTTTTATCAAAGCTCGCAGAAATCTCTCGCTTTGAGGCCGACATGTCACTATAGAGAGCAACCAAGACTGAAAGTTTTATAAAGTTTTCAAAAAATAGAGAAGTCTCTATATGGAGGGCGACCGATGACTATCAATGGCGATCGGTACATGTGTGTTCTTTAAAATATTGGAAAATAGAGGATTTTTAATAAGTGATAGTGATTGGTGGCTTTGGGCGACCGATATCCGTGTTTTGCCCAAAATTTATTTTTTTACTCAGTGATTGACCATCGGACTCTATGTACAACGATCGGCTATATGGTACAATGACCGGTCTCTATAGTATAGCAAATCGTGATGAGAACATGTACCGAAAAATTTATTTTCTTTTCTTTATTGATAGCAATCGGTCCATATGGTATAGAGATCGGTCGACCTGTATAGAGACTGGTCTCCCTTGATGGAAACCCATATCAAATCTTGATCCAACTGTTTAAACTTTTGAGTTTTACATATTACGATTGGTTGCTATAAACAATTTTACAAAGAAATTCTATCGATTCTGCGGAACTATGGGTGTGCACGGGACGGGACGATTTGCAGATTTAGAAATCTCCAACCATCCCAAAGTTCGGGGATTTCTAAAAATAAATCTCCGAATCGAACCATAGAAAAAATCTTCTTGCATCTCTTACATTCTCCCCCTCTATATTTTTCGTGTTGGTACTTTTGGTAGATTAGAGTTAGTTGGTACTTTTCGTGTTGAAGAGTTTGGTGCTCCTCGAGGTCCGGAAGAGTTTGGTTATCTTCGAGTTGGAAGAGTTTGATGCTCTTCAAAGTTGTTTGTGTAAGAAGAATTTGGTGCTCTTTTTGTTGAGTTGTAATCGTTTGGTATCGATTAATAAAATTTTATTTTCAAAATCCACTCGAACATACCAGGTGGTAATGGATTAAGTTCTAGGTGAGTAGAACCACTGTATATCATTGTGTTCATTCTTCGTCTTATCTCTTACATTCTTGAAGATCTTCATATATAAGAAAAAAAGAAGAAAAACGAGAATTCGAGAAAGTCTACTCACCCCCCTCCAGATTTTCATAGCCACTTGAACTAACAAGTGGTATCAAAGCTAAACTCATTGGTAAGCTCATTTATTCATTGCGAATAAAGAGGAAAGATCCATGGGTACGAACAAGAGCTATCTTCCAACTGGTGCTTCATCCTACAAGATGTCTCTTTCGACTCCAACAATTATGTTTTTTGTACAGATGGAATGTAGTGCTTTTTACAAGGTTGTGGGTTCGTATTTGGAGTGCGGTCACAAACGGAATGTCCATCTCATTAAAGAAAATGGAGGACAGAACAATAGGTCCTAAAGTTTTCAAGGAATTCAATGATAAAGAAAGAAAATATTTTCCTTAAACGGTAAAGATCTTAACATTCTTCATTGCTCTCTTACCACTATAGAGTATAATCGTATTAGAGGAATTCGATCCGCTCGTGATGTGTGGACAAAATTGAAAGTTATCTAAGAATGCACAAAGAAGGTAAAACAAGCTCGGAAAACCATGTTGATTCAAGGAATTTGAATAATTCACCATGTTTGAAGGTGATAATATTTCCAAGCTGATCGAATGACTCGACAACATTGTAAATCCTTTGGTGGCTCTTGGAAAAATCATATCCGGAGAAGATAAGGTTACAGAGGTAACAAAGTATTACTTGAACTTTATTTTTATCAAAATTCGGAGAAATCTCTGCTTTGAGGTCGACCTGTCACTATAGTGAGCAACCAGTACTTGAAAGTTTTATAAATTTTTCAAAAATAGAGAAGTCCCTGTATGGAGGGCGACCTATGACCAAAGAATGGGGATCGGTACCTGTGTGTTATTCAAAATATTGGAAAATAAAGGATTTTTAAGAAGTGATAGTGACTGGTGGCTTTAGGGCGGCCGATATCGTGTTTTGCCCAAAATTTATTTTTTTTACTCGTATTGACACCATCGGACTTATGTACATCGACCGCCTATATGGTACAACAACCGGTCTCTATAGTATAAAAATGTGACATCAACCTATACCGAAATTTTATTTTCTTCTATGTATTGATAGCAACCATCCATATGGTATAGAGATCGGTCGCCTATATAGAGATGGTCTCCTTGATGGCAACCCATATCAAATTCTCGATCCAACTGTTTAAACTTTTGAGTTTTACATATTGCAAATGGTCGCTATAAACAATTTGACAGTAAATTCTATCAGTTGCAGCAACTATGGGTGTGCACGGGACGGGACGGTTTGGAGATTTAGAAATCTCCAGAACCGTCCCAAAGTTTAGAGATTTCTAAAAATAAATCTCCAGAATTGAACAATAGAAAAAATCTCTGTCCCGAACTGTATCGAACTTTCGGTATGCTTCGGGACCAATATTCGGTTCTAATGGTATAGTAAGGTATGGTCTGGTTCGGGATGGGGATTCGGGAATTAGTCATAAATAAAATATACAAATTTGAAAAAAGAAAATCAATAAAAATCAGCAAACGGATATACTTCCAGTTATAAAAACTAAAACCATTAGGTAACACAATCCAAAATTCTAAGTTTAATAACCTCTATAATACAATAATATTCTATTTTTTGAGCAATTGTCCTACTATTGACTTAGAACAATTATAATTAACTAATAATCTTGATATATTAATATAAAACAAAATTTTGTATAAATTTATAATCTCAATATCTCCTACTTAACAACTTAACATAATCAATGAAATTATATTTATAATTAATGTGATGTGGTAAAAAAATTAAAAAATGATTTTTTGTATATTGTTAGTGCTATTTACTAATCACTTAACTAATTTTAATTTCAAATGATCTACTCTATTATTAATATTAAAGCCTTTTAAAATTCATAATAGTTATAGTATTATGATTTTTTTAGAAATAAATTTTATATGCAATTTAATTTCAAATAATTTGTAGTTAATTCAATATCAAAATATAAATGAAATAGAAATAATGTATATGTATTTATATAACATCTTTAAAATCGGTTCTAGCTTGGGTCCTCGGCTCGAGTGGTTCGGTATGGTTTGGTACGATTCTCAAGATGCGGTATTTGAAAAATCTCCAAAACTATACCAAAAATAATTTCGGGACGGTCCGGTTCGGGAAAGTCAAAAAGTCAACGAATATTTTTGGTTCGAGATTTTTCGTCCGGATATCGGTTCGGTTTCGCTAATCTCCAAGTCTCATACACAACCCTAGCAGTAACACTTATCAACAAGATTTACTTTTTCGTTTCTTAACCATTTTTTAAGATCTTCTAATCCTTCTTTTGCTGACAAATTTTAAAATTGAGGAGTCTATGTTGGACATCAAATCTTGAAGCTCCTCTATAAATAGTTGGGGATTTTGAAGGATCAGAAGACAAGAATATACAAAACATAATTCTACAACACAACAAGAAATTCTCATCAAATTTGTTGTACTTCATTTTCAACATTTTTGTTGTAATAGCCTAAGCACTACACTTTTAAGTCTTGCTTCATAGGCTTTTCTTCTTGATTATACTTGCACTTTTGAGTTGTAATATTTCATTCAAAGTGTAATCTTTATTGTATTTATTACATCATCTGAAACAAGAAATCCTTATTAGTGTTATTTTGGCAAGAACACATTTGGTAGATTAGAGTGAGTTGGTACTTTTCGTGTTGAAGAGTTTGGTGCTCTTTTTGGTCTGGAAGAGTCTGGTTATCTTCGAGTTGGAAGAGTTTGATGCTCTTCAAGGTTTTTGGTGTAAGAAGAATTTGGTGCTCTTCTCGTTGAGTTGTAATCGTTTGGTATCGATTAATAAAATTTTATTTTCAAAGTCCACTCGAACATACCAGGTGGTAGTGGATTAAGCTCTAGGTGAGTGGAACCACTATATATCATTGTGTTCATTCTTCTCCTATCTCTTACATTCTTGAAGATATTCATATATAAGAAAAAAGAAGAAAAAACTGAGAAAACGAGAAAGTCTATTCACCCCCCTGTAGATTTTCATAGCCACTTGACCTAACAAGTGATATCAAAGCTAAACTCTTTGGTAAGCTCATTTATTCTTTGCAAGTAATGAGGAAAGATCAATGGGTATGAACAAGAGCTATCTTCCAACCGGTGCTTCATCCAACAAGATGTCTCTTTTCGACTCCAACAATTGTGTTTTTTGTATAGATGGAATGCAAAGCTTCTTACATGGTTACGGGTTCGATATTTGGAGTGCGGTCACAAATGGAATGTCTATCTTAATAAAGAAAATGGAGGACGGAACACTAGGTCCTAAAGTTTTCAAGGAATTTAATGATAAAGAAAGAAAATATTTTCCTTAAACGGTAAAGCTCTTAACATTCTTCATTTCTCTCTTACCACTATTGAGTATAATCGTATTAGAGGAATTCGATCCGCTCGTGATGTGTGGACAAAATTGAAAGTTATCTATGAATGCACAAAGAAGGTAAAACAAGCTCGGAAAACCATGTTGTCTTAGAAATGAAATGAATAAATTCAACTTGAGTACGGACAAAGTCACCATGATTCTTGATGTACAACGTAGTGATCATTTGAAATTAGGACTTTGTTATAAGCCAAATGTTATTAATGACATGCAAAAGAATCAAGTACCCACTTTTACTTATACCAATCATTATTCTTCTAAAACTATTACGTGTTTTTATTGTTGTAAATGTGACACGCGATCAATATTCGTCGGGCTAGAAATAGCTCAAAATATTATTGCAGACCTAAAAGTAAATTCTAATCTAAATGGACCCAAATACTTTAGGGTACCACAAAATAATTTCATGTTAGGTACTCGGTGTAATGATTGTCAAAGAAAATTTAAATTGACTAATATATAACAAATGATCGCGTCGTATGATCAAAGGATAAAATATTCTCAACAAAATCACTCCACGAGAATAAGGCATATTTATGATCAACGGGAAAGACAGAACCATTGACAATGGCGACGTTGGTATCTCTTCCATCTCTCTTAAAATTTGCATTATTAGAGTTAAACATATTTATTTCATTATTTTTGTGCCATTAATATTTATAGTGCATATTCTTGATTTTATTAAATGTCTTTGAAGAAAGTAGGTCTCAATTATAAAACCTGGATTTCTAAAATTTTCAAAGGAGACCTTATATAGCTTTAAGTAAGCACATTAGACTTTGTATGATGGATTTAGAGTTGACAGAAAGAGTACATCTAGTTCATGTCAACTGCTTAGAAACATATTAGTTTCTTGGTTCAGCAAAAAATAAAACTCAATTGATATATCCGCAGCTAAGGCAGAGTACATAGGTGCAGGAAGTTCATGTGCACAAGTTTCGTGGATGAGACAACAACTACAGAATTATGATATTGAAGAAAAAGAGATCTCAATTATGTATGACAATACAAGTGCAATAACTATCACTCATATTCAAGTATTGAACTCAATAACTATCACTCATATTCAAGTATTGAGAAACAACTAGCTGATATATTCACAAAGCTCTTATGTGAATCAAGATTTGAAGAGCTAAAGAATGAACTTGGCTTGATTGAGCTAAGTAATTTCATCAGTAGAGTCGATCAGAATAGTTGAAAATGTGAAAAATATAACTTCAGGAGTTTTACTCCATTAGTTGAGTAAAATTGGTAAATTTGGTCGATCAAACAGATTAAATCTTCTCGAACGTATAGCCGAGTTAAGTGTCGATTGATTATCTATCGAATGGTCTATATCGGCCAAGAGTCGGCCAGCAGATTATATTGAATGACAAAAGGACAAAACAATGTCCCATTCAATTAAGTGGGAATATTTTCTAACATTACGTTGGCATCATTAAATGCTCCACAGTTATCTGAAATTAAAGCTAATCGTCCATAATATAAGGGTGCATATGATTGGCCACAAATGCTATTGATCATTTAATGTGTTCATAAAGTGGATTTCAAGATTAAATCATGATTGTTGAACAACTTTCAAATTTCTACTGTTTCGATCATGTCTTTTCAACTCATATATAAATCCCTCACTCTCATTTCTCTTTCCTTACACGCACAGAATATTCTCAGAAACCTCAAATATTCTCTATGTAAAAATGTCTCAAGTCTTTCTCTCTAAAACCCTAAATTCATCATGGCCACAAATAAATTTTCGGATATTGCTACTACCCTAGCCTTGGACTTTGCCAAGTTTTTCGAGAACAAAATCCATTCAGGAGCTCTCATTGATATCGAGGGCTTGATCAAGCAGTAAAGTGTCAACCAAGCTTGGGCATAGAAAACCATATCGTGTTTGGAGTTGTTGACGTTGGACATGCCACAAACACATTTTGATGAGGAGGTGATTATTGTTCTACGTCAACACTATTGTTCAGGATAATGGTATTAATTCGTCAGTCAATGGGAAGTATGTGGTGATATCAACTGATGATGTAAGTAAGATGCTGAAGTTGCCTAGCTCAGGGCTGAGCGAGCTGAAGGATTGTGAATTTCTTTAACGATGATCGTTTTTGAATAATTATGTGTTGCATATATTTAAGTGGACGATTTTATGAAAAACTTAGAGTTAGAAATTTAAGTTTCCAAATATTTTTATTTGTTCGATGATATTAAGCCTTTGAGATTTATATGTGCATGTTAGGTGGGGCGTAGTTGAACTCGAGTAAATATTACAGAATTAATTAGTAGAGAGCTTTATATATATATACTATAGTAAAGACAATCTTATTTTTGATAGATATTAATTATAAAAAGGTATTTTATTTATTCTTAATTAATGTATTGTCATTTTTATTAAAGTTATTAGAACACATTAAGCTACTGGACGACGTGATGGAATGTGTCTCTATGGTTGTGATCTTAGGCTTAATTGCAAAAGATGCCCTGTAACTTCTTGTAGATGGCATTTTAGGACAGTAAGTATCAAGTTGGCAAAATATACCCTGTAAGTTTATAAAGTTTGGCAAAATTGGTCCTATAAGTTTTTACTTAAGCAAATTATGTCCTATAAGTTTTGAATTATTGCAAAATTGGTCCAATGGGATAATTGAATATTTCCATAATACCAATTATACCATTATTCATACATATTGCTAATTTGACTAAGTGTTTGCTTAAAATGGTATCGAGCCTTAGGTTTATTAAGAATTTTTAGTTAAATTTATTATATTTATGTAATTAACAATTGGTGAGGAGAAATTACTCCAAGATTATGGATCCTACCGATGTCCGAGATGTACCCTTACAGACATATCGTCAAATATTGACGATGTATGCACAAGAACACCTTGACCAGGTTTCATATTGGGAATACCAACATGAAGAAAAGGAACAGCAGAGCCAACGGGAAACCTTAAGGCAATGCAAAATGCGAGCGAGAATATTATAGCGATTCCGATGCTTAACTGCACCTATATGTTCACTTGATGAACCTTCAAGAAACGGTTCATGAAAATTCCCATCAGAACAATGATTCCTGATGGAGTACCGGAGTGGAACGAGATACTTCCAGACAAATCTAAGTTCTCTGAAGATCTTAGAGAAGTCCAAAAGACGGTGCAGAATTATGGCAACCGTCATATTCATCTACCAGCACAAGTTCATCAGATCCAGAACAAGATGGAGACGATGGTGAAATATCAGAAGGAAACTCTTGAACTCCTTCATGATATTCAGAAACGAGTCAAGAACCTGGAGGACAGGCCGAGTTCATCCGGAGAAAGGAAACGTATTGATTTTGGGACGGTACCCTATTTACACCCAAAAGGGAAACCAACCGAAGTTATACGAAAGATGACAGATGAGGAAAAACTCATTGCTCTAATCAAAGGAAAATCCATCAAAAATTAAAAAGATGGATATTGAAAAGATGAATCTTAAAGATCTACATGACCTGGCGAATCCTTCATGATTAGGTATTGTAGATTTAAAGATGAAGCATGTGAGGAATCGCTTTGGTTACCTATGACCCACAAGGTAGACCAATTCCACCACCACCGCCACCGCTTAATCCTAACGTCGAAGAAAGTACGGGTTTGCATCATGGAGCTCGGGACGAGAGGATGCCACATGCTTTGGGATTTCACGACCGGGAGTGATCCACTTTCGAGAACAGAGGTCAAAACCTCTTGCGGAACTAGACAACCTACTAGAAGGCCGAATGTTTATCGACGCCTTTATGGAAGATCGCACCTCGACCCAATACATCCATATGGGTTGATGTTAAATCGGACATCCCAGATTTTAAAAATAGAGAAGTCCTCATTGATGAATGGGCTTCAACTATGAGAATTTCAAATAGAACCCTCGATCTTACAAAGGATTCATTCATTTTACTACTTGAAATGAGTCTTGAAGGATCGGTGAAGATTGCCTGGATATGACCGATGCTAGTACGAAAAGTTCGGTCACATTAGGGGAATCACTTAAAGGAATTGTCGATGGTATGGCAAAACTATTCAAAATCCAAACCATCGGCACAGATATTTCGAGGATTAGAGGATGAAAAAGAAAGAGATATAAACAAGCCCTCTATAGCCTTGAGTTACTGGATATTTGTCATATTGACGAATATATCAAGTTGTTCACCGAATACCGGTGGAAATCCAAGATTGAGGAAAAAGAAGCTGCACAGCTATTCTTTGCCAAGGTTCTGAGTCCCTGGAGAGAAATGCTTATTAGGGAATACAAAGGAGGAGCTGAAGTAGAAACTATGGCCAGAAAAATGTCTTTCCTAAAGGCCAAGTTATCTGAATGGTGTTACCAAGCAGCCCTATACAAGAATTACAAAAGATTAAGAGGAATTGACAAAACAGTTCCTCTATGTTGCGTGGATAATGATATCCCAACAGTTGTGGGAGGTCAACTAAGGCGGCACAAGAAGAAGAAGGATAGAAGCCATCCATACCGCCGAGGGAAGAAGCAAGAAAAAAGCAGGTCTTCATGGAGACCTAGAAGGTTCTCGTCAAAACAAAAGCCCGGTTATAAATCGTGGCAAAGACCAAGTACATGCCAGGAGTAGAGCCTCATCATCGTGGTTCTAATCAAGCAAGTACCAAAGAAATCCAGGAGAAGAACTTTCGTGCGTGCTCACACGGAGCTAATGAAAGTTTCAAAGATCGTAATTGTTGGACATGCGGAGCAAGAGGGCATATCTCAAACGGATTGCCCGCACAATCAAAAACGAGTCGAGACGATTCGAAGCTACACCGAGAAATTGAAGAAGTCGTGTCTATTATCGATTTAATACAGTGTATCAATTTGAGGATATTCCCTCGGATGAAAGCATCTATGAAGAAGAGATCTATTCTGATGATGGAAGTGAATCCAACTTAGAATCGTAGTGAAGAAGAAATTTTTCAAAGAGATCGGGGAGGATATGTCGAGATTCCTCTCTCATACGACGATTTCTCATAAAACTCTTATGAGAATCATGAAGGAAGATCTAAAGCTTCAAGTCTATGATGGATTTACAATTGGAGCTATGGAAAAAGCATTGGATAAGATTGGGTTTCAGAATGTAAAAACACCAAATTATTCACGGGGTAACAATCGGAGAATTTGCCATTCCGATGGAGTTTACCTAAGTAACCTAATTGAGATGCAGCTTGGTCCCTATTAGAGAAATAGAAGAGATCAAAAGCGAGTTAAAAGAGAAGTTGCAAATATACTCTCGTGGATTCACATTGGAGCCATAAGAGTAATTATTAAGGCAACATTCAAGGAAGGAATAGATTCGCCACTCAATCTTGCTATTTTTGACAAGCGAATCTCACATCTCAAGAATTCATGCCTTGGAGCAAGAATAGAAATTTGTATGCGGAAAATTAGCATTCAATGTCTATCCAAGAATTGAATACAATTTAGGAGATCGAGATTTTAATAGAGTCCTAACTCTTCATCAAGATTTCAAAAGAGTCGATTTGATGAAAGAAGGAAATAGGCCTTACTCGATCACATACAAGATTTTCTATGCTCTCTCGAATACCCATCATTCCGAAGTATTCTTGAGAAAGGAATTTATTGAAGTCCCAAGAATCTTTGAGGACTTTGCCAGGGTGGTTCTACCAAAATCATTGAATCTCCAACTATAAAAGAGATTGATATGATAATTCAAGATCAACCATCTTCAACAAAAGTCGAAGTCTCGTAGTTGAGCCTGAAGGATGTCTTTCCAAAGCAGACGTAATGGTGAGTAGCAAGCCGTTGGGAAGAAAGGAGACCAAGAAATGCGATTCAAATAGTATCCCGATGTTTTCAAAACAAAGAGAGCCGAAATGTCCGAAGATGGCGAGAGGTTGAAGTAATATTCGACATCACTCAAAAAGATAATATTTTTCCTTGTGATGTTCTCAGATTATCTCCAACAACCTATAGTGGGAATTGAATTTCTTGAGGATCATAAACCTTGGGAAAGATTACAAGAAGGAATGGAGTTCACGATGGGCTGATAAAAGATGCGAGAATCGGATGACCACTAGTCCATTCTCCATATACATTTCAATTGGAATGTTATATGTCGAATACAAGGCCGAGTATTTCGCCGCCTATATTGATTCAGGAGTCGGAATATGTACTGCAAAGCCGGATGTTTTTCCTAAAGAAATTGGAGAAGATTTACCAGCTATTGCAGGAAGAGATTTCTCTAAAAGAATCCTTATTCTTAATAGAGGAATTAAACAAGCAGAAATCATGATCGGAGGTGCAGGCGGTACCCCATGGTACAAAGTGAAAATGCCACCAATCTATTTCCATGATACAGGTGCAGATGTTTTGCTAGGAAACAATTTCCTACAAACATTCAAGAGATTTACACAGGAGAATGAGACAAGAAGACTTATTTTCACAACATTATGTGATCATAAGATCATTGTCCAATGATCATGGGAAGCATTTTACAGAAAAATGCCTATTAATTTTCGCAGCAAGCGTGGTGATGAAGCCAAACTTCAAAATCCAAAAATGGCGGATCGAAGGAAATTTGGTGAAGCTTTATTATCCTATAGACAATTTGGTTCCATTCAAAAGGATCGAAGATATGGGATAATAACTTGTACTCATTCGGTACAAGGAGAAGAACGAGTAACTCTGCCATTGCGGACTTATGGATGAGTCTAATGGAGAGTTCGCAGAGTGACGTGACCCTGGAGGAACAAATATCACTCGAGGACATTAAGAAGAAGATCCAAAGGAATTACAATGAAGATCCTTTGGCATGGTGGGATAAGAATGAGCTCAAAGCATCCTTAAAGGTTAAACCTGGAAAGGAGTACAAGTTCGTAAGATTCAAACCAATCCTTATGAACCAGGGAGGATCGTAAGGATATGCGAAGATACTTAAGGAACATCTTGACCTTAAGTTAATTTCACCAGGAGTTTCTCCATACAAAGCCCCATTCTTAGTCGAAACCATGGAGAAATCAAAAGAGGAAAGCCAAGACTTGTTATTAACTACAAAGGGATTAATAACATTTTGGAGTTCGACGGATACTATATCCCAAGTAGAGAACATCTGGTTAACTGCATCAAAGGTGCCAAGATATTCTCAAAGTTCGATTGCAAGTCTGGATTCTACCAGACTAAGATGGAGGAAGAAAGTAAAAAGTTTACAGCTTTCTCTACACCACAGGGACACTATATTTGGAACGTGATGCCTATGGGATTGGCTAACGCACCCCAAATATATCAAAGAAAGATGGATAATCTTTTCAAGGATTATTTCAGCTTCATGTTCGTATACATTGATGATATTCTTATCGCTTCAAAGAACATGAATGAGCATCTTAAACATTTGGAAATATTTTCAGATGTTTGTCACAAAGAAGGATTAGTGCTTTCGGAAAAGAAGGCGGTAATTGCAACAAGACGATTGAATTCCTCGGAATTGAAATCGATGAATGGAATTATTCTACGAGAATCATATTGTGGAAAAGATATAGGGATTTCCGGATACACCAAAGACAAGAAGCAACTTGAGTTTTCTTGGAGTTGTTAATTTTGTTTGGGATGTTCATTAACAATCTGCATACTACGGGAAGGTGTTTAGCCCATTGCTTAAAAAAGATGCAAGATTCAAATGGGAAGATGAACATCAAGAAGGAATTAAGCAACTTAAAGAAGTTTGTAAAAAGCTTCCAAAGGTTGCAATTCCCCAAGACGAGGACGAATTGGTTCTTTACACGATGCCGGTGATGATTGGTGGCGGCAGCTTCTTACGAAAGTCACACCAAACGAGGAAGTGCCATGCAGATATCTGCGGTTTATTCACCCCTAGTGAAGCAACTCGGTGGCATATTAACGAGAAAGAATTATTTGCGATGTAGGCTTTTAAAAAATGGCCTCTATTTTTATTGGCTAAAAAAGTTTACTTTAAAATTGATAATTCAAGTGTCAAGGCTTTTCAAAAACAAAATTGAATCAAAACCGAAAAGGCTCGATTACTTAGATGGCAAGTGAATGTCAATATTATGATTATGATATTGTCATTATAAAATCTCATGAAAATATTCTTGCGATTTCTTGACACGAGATGGAAGGACGCTGCGTTCGACGAGGTCCTTAAACGAGTAAGACATCTCGGGAAAACCTGGAGAGTCTAGAACGAGATTTTGGGACGTTATGTCTCAATGCGTAAGTTCCGGACGACTTCAATAGGCTGACCGAAATCCGTTTCTAGTCAAATACGAGCATGTCGGTTCGCTCAAGGACAATTGTTCTTAGCGGCCGCAAGGGCCTCTCTTCCAGCAAGATCCCCTACGGTGCAAAAAGGGGCCGAGAGAGTACGGGGCTCTAACCCGAGAGGTTATGGATTCAAGTACCATAATCACAAGTGTTGCAGTGATGCATCCCCCGGGTGTACAAATCAGTAATGAATGTTGAGACTCCAATGTCACAACCCGAGTCTTCAAGTCAACCCAAAGACCTCAGGGGTAAAAGAGGGAGAGTTGAATCTTAGGCCACGAGGCAGTGCAAATCTAAGGTTCAAACTGACGAGAATAAGATTTCTCCTATGCGGGTATATCAACGGCAATGGGAGAAACTAGTTACAAGACAAGGTATTAACCCGCAGAAAACAATGGTTGATATCTCGTGCAAGTATCCCGAGTTTGGATGAAACCAAGAAGTCATCCAAATGAAGTACAGAATGGTATACTTTTGGAGCTTTAGCTTGAAAGATAGGACTTTTCGTATGTTTGGATGATTCACTTATCACCGACTCTTCAATATCTTCTCCATTTACATTTGGCTCATCGAATACCACATGAATGGATTCCTCTCGCAACCATAGTCCTTTTGTTGAGTACTCAGAGGCTTTGCTTTCTTTCACCGAGTATCCCAAGAAGATACCTTCATCGCTTTAGCATCGAAAGCCTTTAGATTGTCTTTGCCATTGTTATGGATGAAGCATTTACATCCAAATATTCTAAAATATGCAACATTTGGTTTTCTCCCCGTCCAAATCTCATAGGGAGTCTTTGTCACCGTCTGTTTATCATACATCCTGTTTTGAGTGTAGCCACCGTGTTGATTGCTTGACCCAAAATCTTTTTGGTAACCCCGCTTTACTAACATGGTCCTTTTTGCTTCTTTGAGAGTTCTATTCCTTCTTTCTCGCAACTCCATTCTCATTGCGGTGGAGTCCTTGCTGCAGATAATTCATGACCAATGCCATTTTCAATACAATATTGAGTTATTATCCCATTAACAAACTCGGTTCCTCTCGTCGATCTTATTTTGATAATGGTTTGCTCTTTTCATTTTGAATTCTCTTCATCACCGTGGTAGTTTCGTAGAGAGTTTCTTTCTTCTTACACATGAATTTAGTCCATGTATATCTTGAGTAGTCATCTACTACCACCAAGGTGTATTTCTTTCCACTTATGCTAGCCGGTTCCACTTTGGGCCAAATAGATCCATATGTAGCAGATGTAATATTCTTGTTGAAGATGGGCGTCTTTTCTTTGAATGATGATTTGATCTGTTTTCCCTTCTGACATGCGTCACATATACTCTTCTTCTTGTATATTGAGTCTGGAAGTCCTTCCACAAGATTACTTCTGGCAAGCTTGTTAATCGTTTTGAAATTTAGGTGACTCGGCTTTTTGTGCCACACCAACTTGATTCAAATTGTGCTCTTTGCTAATAGACAGTCTTTGGGTGTAGCGGTTGAACAATCTACTACATACATGTTCTTTTGTCCGCATCCTTGCAACACAACTTCATTCGATTCAAGATCCTTGATTTGGCATATACCCATGTTAAATCCAACATTATAGCCCTTGTCACAGTGTTGATCGATGCTTAGCAAGTTGAAGTTGAGTCCTTCAACATATGCAACATCTGTGATTTCTAATCCGTTCCTCTTGATGGATCCAATGCCTCTTATTTCACCTCGAGCTTCATTTCTCCAAATATGACTTTTGCTCCTTTAACTTCCTTGAATTTTGACATTTTTCTTGTTTTTTCTGTCATATGTCCGGAAATGACCACTATCCATGTTCCAGTTCCTTTGTACTCGATTGTTCCTTGAACCCAATCAAGGAAATTAAGTTTTAGGTACCCATACTTGTCCAGGTCCCGAGGGGTTAGAAATGTAAGATGATCCAACCAACTTATAGCCAACTTATTTGACTCTAAGGGGTTGTCATCTATCGCCATAATCATAATTAATCTTGGCAAATTTCTTGGGGATTCTAGGTTCATACAAATTGTCTCTTTTGTCTCGTATGCCTGTGTATGTGTTTTAGCAATCGCCTTCTTTGGGTAATTGTGGTGTCTCTGAGTGTAGTGCCTAGGTGCATATGTGTGTCTGATGAAAGCTCTTATACTTTTGGAATGGCCTTTCTTTGAGTTCTGGCCTTTGCCATTTGGGCTTATATTCCATATGTTTATGCTTTGATAGGTCACATCATTCCAATCAGCTTGGCTTGGATATTTTCTACCATTCCCATCATATGTATTTCTTTTATAGATTTTCCGGGTTTTTGGTAGCTCTGCTTTCTTTTACAGAGTATTTTCTGTTTGGAGTTTGTCGAGGAACTCGGCCGAGTCTCTTCTCACTGTCCTTTCAGCCGCACTCAACTGGGTCAACTTTTTCCTTTTCCTTTATAACCAAGGCCAGTTTGCTTGTAATTGTGCTTTGGAGTGAATGTGTGTGCACCATTTGGAGTTTTGGATTTTTAGACTCTTCATTGCTTGAAGATCCTTTTTCCAAGATTATTTTTGGAGTTTGACATAGCACGAGGAATTAAATCCTAAGCCTGTCTTGTCTCCACATTCTCTTTGACTCATAATAAGATCATCCAATGATTTAGATGCCTTAGTGAATGAGGCAATCACATTTTTGAGGTCATTCTCCCTCTTTCTATGGCAGCTATTTCTGCTATTAGCTTGGCATTTTCAAATTTTAAACTTTTATTCTCATCGGCTATTTGACTTAGAGTACTCGGCTCCTTAGTCACCGTGAGTTTTGCTCTTGAGTAGGTCAAGTTTTCCTCATTTAGTAGTTTGTGTGAGGATTTAATGTGTTCAAAATCTTTCATCATTTTGTCTAATGAATCATAAAGATCAGTGGGTGATGAAGTGTGTGTGTGTCACAATCACTATCACTAGAATCGAGTTAGAGTGTACCTCATCTTCTTGGTCGAGTTGATCTTGTTCCTTGGCCATCAAACGGATCGTGGCTTCTTCTTCGAGTCACTTGAGTAGTCGGCTTCACTACTCTCGACTCGGTATGTCTTTTGACTCAAAGATTCTCTGCAGCCAACATTGCCTTTCTCTTTTCTTGTCTTCTTTCTCTCAAGACCTTTCTTTCTTCTTCATTCCTGTATTTGTTGACTACGAGGATATGGGCAAATAATGGCATAGTGACCTGGTTGCCTACAGTTCCAAGATAGATATTCAACCTTTTGATCGCTCTTTCCATTCTTGGATTGTCACCCTTTGATATTCAGCTTTTTGATGATCTTGTTCTCTTGGTTGGCCTATCTTCCCTTGACTTGGAGGGAGCCGAGTGTCTTCTGGAAGATTCGCCCTTGCCTCTCTTGTAGTTCTTATTGAAGAACTTGTTGAACCTTTTAACCATTAGGGCTATTTCTTCCGGATCAATGGCTTTTTGACCTCGGCTCTCTTTCCATCCTTAACAATTAGAGCAAATGTTTTGGGTACAAATCTCTTCCTCGATCTTTTCTTCTCACTCAAATTCGTAGGCTTTGAGATCCGAGAATAGTTCATGGTTGGAGGTCTTCGATAGGTCCATGGAATGTCTCGGTGCCATGACCTTCATTTCCCATTCACCGAGACGTTTTAGGATCTTCATACACATTTCTTCGTGTATATTCCTTTCCAAGTGCGAGATAGCTCATTGGTGATTTACGTGAACCGAGCATCCAGTTGATCCAGGTTTTCTCCTGCCATCATTTTGAAATTTTCAAATGTTTGTACGACCCACCGATAATTTATTTTCCTTGATTTGCTCACGAGCCTTCACAAATCAATGTTAGTTTGTCCCATTTCTTTAGCCGTTTTGCATGATTTGACTTTATTGAACATGGCTTTGTCCAAGGTTTTGTAAAGGATGTCCTTGGCTACATTGTCCAGGTTGTATCTTTTTTCTCATCATCATTTGTCCATTCATTCTTGGTTTTTCAACCATAGCCGGGTCTAGGGACAACATCCTCTTCACCTTCACCGCAGCTCTTCTTACATTGTGTTCACTTTTAAGATTTGCAGTGGCCCATCCTCTATCACTATCCACATCTCATCATGTAATGTTTGATAGATGAGCACATACGAATTTTCCAATCATCAAATTCTTCAATTGTGAACATAAGGATGCGTGTCAAATTTGTTTCCATGATAATAATTTTTAATGATAAAAGGAGTTTTGAAAATTTAAGTACTAAAGCGACTTTGAAAAGTTTGGAGATCTAGTTCAAGAACTGCCATGCGGAAGGCTCAATGAACCAACCGCTCCGATACCACTTGTAGGTCCCAAGGGGTGTGAGTGTAAGGTTTAGAAGGGGGGTTGAATAAACCTTACCAACTTTTCGATTTAGTCCTTTTTAAATTACGAGTTGATACTACACATCTGTGTCCTTGGTGGATGACCAATTTAGTTAATCAAGAGAGTTAGTCACTCAACAGATTCGACCGAGCCGTTGATAGAATAACTCACCGTTAAGACCGAATTAGCTCAACTGTGGTTTGTTTTTCATTGGAAGACTTAACACCCTTAATTATGGTTAAGCGAGATTTAAAGCTTGATTTAGTACTTAGAGATTATCAAGTAGATAGCAAATTTATCAAAGAAAGTTAAGCAAATAAGATGCGAGAATTTAAAGTGCTTTGAAATGTAAATGACACGAGAAGTTTTTATAGAGGTTCGAAGATGGGGTAATTCTTCTACTCCTCTCTTCTCCAACTCCCGGAGGAATCCACTAGGTATTGATCAAGATACAAAGTGGTAAATACTATATACAAGTTTTGATCACACAAATGACTTGATCCTTTGGGACTCGGCTGAGACGCCTTGATCACTCACCAAGGCTTCTCGTATGACTCGGCTTTCTTCACAGGCAGTTTGCCTTGCTACTACAGACCACTTGCTCAAGCTCTTTGGATTTGATCACGAAGCCCTCCAAAAGCTCAAGACTTGGTTCGACCTTGAACCTTCCTACAATCCTTCGTGGAATGTAGACCCCTTTATTCTTCAGTAATTTCCTCTTCAACTAATTGAAGTTATCTTTCCTTCACAGGTGAGTGTTGGATTGATGTTCTTCGTAATGTAGGCTTGAGGATTGAGCGTTTAATAACTTGAGAATATTTCAGGTTACAAAATGTTTCTTTCTTGCTTGTATTCAATTCTCAGATGGTCAAGGTAACCTTCGTGTTTGTTTTTATTCTCAGAGTTATTCCTCAGCCTTTTATAGTGAGCTTTCAAAAATCTGCCCGTTGAAGAGATAGGCTTGTTTTTTAAAGTCACTTGTGGTCGTTGGCTTGTCTTGTTGCAGTCCTTGGAATTGCCATTTCCTCTTATGAATTGTTCTTTAGCTTTTCAGAGTTCTGACACGGTGTAGTTTCTTCCCATTGGTTTATTCCTTTTGCACGCTTCTAGGACTGAGCACTTCGAGAAAGCTAGCATGGAGATATTACTTGTTTAAGTAATTCTCTTGATTTACTCGGCAAATGATCTTTTTCGATTATCTCGACTTGACGCATTTCCTTGCTTTCCCCAGTGACTTGGAGTCAACTTCCAATCATTGGATGACTCTTCCGTCACTTCAACTTGAGACTTGGCTTATCTTGAGTTGACTTGACCGATACTCCTCTCACCGCATCTTAGTCCGCTACTTGATCGAGTTCTCGTCTTCTCTTCTTTGCCATACTCGGTTGTCTTGCAAACAGAGTCTTCCTTCTAGTCTCCGATTGTCTTCTTGCATGTTTGGGCATAGTGACTTAACTCAAACTTGACCACCCTATTTTATTATAATGCGAGTTTACAACAAAAATGGGGTGCCAACTTCCTATTCTAAGTTTTACAAGGCATTCATCAAAATCTAAACAATAAATTTCCCAACAATTTCCCCCTTTTTGATGATGCCAAAACATAAAA
The DNA here is from genome assembly GCA_016081115.2 of Rehmannia glutinosa. NCBI lineage: Eukaryota > Viridiplantae > Streptophyta > Magnoliopsida > Lamiales > Orobanchaceae > Rehmannia > Rehmannia glutinosa. The sequence goes on along the minus strand of CM071926.1, from coordinate 157,959,557 downwards.
CATTCAAAATGTAAATAGCAAGGATACATACAGATAGTGCATTCACATAGAATGTATGCGTAGAATCAATTCTTTTATTGATCATAACATTCTTGTTCTTTTACACAATCATTTTACAAGGTGTATCGAGCAAACATTTGTCTACACAAAAGATAGAGAATTTACTGACTTTATTGCGAGAAGACTTACATAGTTTGTATTTACATAGTAAAATACATGAAGGGTGGAAAGAAACACTTCATCTCCTTTCGCCGCCTCCTTCTTTTCATCTTCTTCTGTCATCTCTTCGGTCTTCTTCTCTTTTTCTCATCTTGACAGCCGCTTTCTTATTCTTTTCATAAGCCTTCCTCCTGCAGCCTTCATCTCTTCTTAATCTCTCTTGTCTTTCCTCACATAGCCGAGTTTGTCTCTTATTTTCTTCTTTCTATTCTTTTCGCATACTCAAGATTGCTTTTAGCCACTTGCAGTTGGCTACTTGGTCAAGACTTGCCCAAAGAGATCCCTCCTTTCTTGCCGGATCTATGTACTCAATGTTTTTGGGCGAGGGCCTGAGTCCAACCCTCTTCCTCCACCACGCTTCTTCCTCTTCCTTTGGGCGTGTATTGTCTTGGGGGTCTTCTTCTTTCCAAATGAGTGACTAGCGGAGTGACCAAAAAAGTGACTCCCGATAGTCTGCACTGTCGCCTTCTTCACATAGCGTGAGACCCTTTTCCCAAGATACAAGTCCCAAGCTTGAGCCATGGACATGTTTGCAAAGTATCCTTCGGATGCGAGCGTTTTAAATTCATCAACCGATCTTGGCTCGATTCCGGCATCCGAGATGGCATAAGTGTCTCTCGCTCTTTGAATGCCTCCATGTTGTTTTAAGATATTCATAACTCGGGCATCCATTCTTCCTTCCACTTCCTCCATCCCTCGCTTCAATTGTCTTTCTCTTCTCGGCCATAGATATAGCGAGTGTTGGAGTGGCAGAGTCATTGGGAGTTTGTCTTTGCGATAATATCACCGTGACAAGACCTTGTTGGGGGTTTGTGCAATCATTAAGGTCACATCTCTCGATTCTTCCCCCTCAACAGACTTTCCTTTATTTTTCCTTGTAGCTTCCTCAGCTGTCTTTCCCTTCACAGCTGCTCCCTCCTTTTCAGCTTCAGATCTCTTTAGCGCTTTAAAGTATTCCTCTTCCCCCTTTTTGGCATCATCAAAGGAGAGAGGAACCCCTGAAACATATCGCAAGCGGAAGTTGAGCTCATGATAGCCGAAGTTCTCGCCTCGAGTCCGCTGCGGGTATGCGGCACGAAATTCAGAGCGAGTAGCGTTGGACTCTGCTGAAATTAGCTTCATCTCAGCCATGAGAAGGCTGAATTTTCTATCCATGATTTCTTCCATACGCTGGAGATCACTCTTATTTTGCTCACGCAGCAACTTTATCTCAGCAGTGTGAGCTTCATGCATGTGCTCAATGTGTTCTCTCAATTTCGTTTTTGCATCGGATTCTCGGCTCTCCATACCAAGCACTTGTTGAACAATGTTCGAAATATCTAGCTTGTTCCACACGCATTGTTTCTTTTTGTTGCCACCATTCCCCGATTAATCATTATGCCTCTCAAGTCGCAGTAGGTTGGCATCTCTCATTATCCGATCTCATGTCCATAGAGGCCTGGTGCCTCTCCATCCGTTCAATTTCAAGAAATAATGCTTTGAACACCTCCCGAATCAAGTAGCTTGTTTCTTCCAGTTGCGGTGACGGCCACACAAATGTCAAAGTCATAGTCACCGAACGATGGTGTCGGATGGAAGAACAGGATCTGTGCCGTGGGCGTGCGAGATCGTTCTCTCGACTCGTCGGGGAGGTCGGGTACCTTTAGAGAGAAAGGAAATGATTCTACAAAGGAATCATCACGCCAACTATGATTTGTTCAATGATGAGAGGTGCGCATGAAGTTCCTTTTGGAGTTGAACTCGCGGCTTGGGAGCCTGCGCGATGAACTCTGTTTACTGGTCTTTTGTGAATGGACTCGGCTTGCCGAGCCTCACTGTCTCAACAGCTTCGTCGGTCTCACCGGTTTCTCCAATTGAGTGGATCGTCCTCGGCCTTATCGAAAGCATCATCGGACGATGATGAGATTTCCATTGGTGGCTCACCATCAAAATTGAAAGTTTGACGAGTAGTCTTGAGATCGACTTGCTCGTGCTTGGAACATCATCACCGAGTCTTTTGGATATGTTACGGGGATGACTCAAACTTCTTCGTTTGCCTTTCCGATCCCGGAAAAAGTTACATCGATTATCCTGGGAATCATGAAGCGCGCTTATCTCCTTTTTCGGATGGATCAATGATAGCGGGAGGGATGTTCTCTACTTGACCTCTTTACCCCGGAAGTCTCAACCTCCCGTTGGCCTTCATTACCTCCTCCGCAGTCTCAATCGTAGCGAGGCCTTGACCTCCCTTTCGACGAAAGTCGGCTATCTTAGGGTCTTCTGTGGTGGCATCCATTGGAGTCTCAACCCCATGGATTGCACTTTCATCGCCCAGTGTTAACTCCCGGGCTGTTCCGTCTCAGGCTCGATCGCATCGCGCGTCATTAGCCTTCGAGCGATTGGCACCTCACCGAGACAGTCTCAACTGTCTGAGCTTCATTGATGGCAACTTGCTTTGTGTATGTTATGTTTGTACCTTCTCCACTTTGCCTCCTAAATTCGTTGTGTAGTCATCTGCATCATCCCCCGACCTTGCTGCGGTGGAGGAGATTCCCCTCGGTGGCGCACCACCGAGTGACTTGGAATGGGGTCACTCGTCTCCAAACTCCCGGTTGTTTCTCTTGAGTGTTCACCGTTGGGGGCGGTGGTAAGACACCTTCATTAGGGGTTGGCTCGATCGGGTCCCCACTAACCCGCTTTCATCGCCATTTCCTTAAATCCTTCTTCCGAGTGAGTGGGAAGTGGTGGCAGAACAACGGTGGCGATTTGCCGCACTACTCCCATTGGATCAATTTCGGTTGTGTTTTGGAGGACTCTCCTGGTCCTCCATCATGCTCTTCTCATGAAGAATTCTGATTCATGCATTGCTTGCTGCATTTGCAACTCTTCTCTACGTAGCGGCGGCAGGTCCGATCCTCATCATCATGCGATAAGACATCAAGGAGATGATGTGTGTGTTCTGTGGTGCCGGTGATAGGGCGGATATTGGCCTTCTCATGTGCCTCGCCTTCCTCTCGCTGTCTCTCCTTCTCCTTATCCTTGAAGATCCGCAAGATATCTTTGCGCTTTTCTTCATCCAAAGATCTTTGAGATCACAGAGGTCGATCGAGGAAGTTCAGCCCTCTTCCTCTTCTATAAATTTAGGCCGTTGGAACTGTTCCCTTGATCGACTCAATTTCCACTTCCTCCACTCTCGCAGACGATTTTGGATGTCTGGGTAAGGTGGGGATAGGATCATCACATCATTATCATTTCTATCGGCTTTTTCTTGTGTCTTAGTTGTGCGAACTACAATGTGTGTCTTGATTTGCCTCTGATCGCCTTCACAGACTTAGTCAAGCTTTTCATCTATAATATCCGGAGACTCTACTTCTCAGCCAGCCTCCCAGATATCTGCTCCGTGATTGGGCCGACTCAGCCGGTTTCTCAAGCTCGGAGTGCTTGATGATTCTTCGTCGTCTCTTAGTTCGTACCAGAGGGACCTCTGGTTCAGAGAGAGTTTCTTCTGAGTCTTGGGCGGCGGGGGCCGGTGCTGGTGTTTTCTTCGAGAAGCCGACCGTCTTGGCTTATCGCTTCTCCTCTTTTTGACGATCGGAGAAAGGTAGTTGAGAGTCCTTCTCGACCGCTGCTTCTTGAGCGGGCAGAGACACGGCTGCGAGGGCGGTGACTTCGGCTTGTAGGGCGGGAGCGGTTTGTTTTTCTTTGCTGCAGAGCGTGCTTCTTCTTAGCAAACAGGGCGATTCTCTTAGCGGCCGCAGGGGCACTTTTCTTCTTTGGTGGAGAGAAACAATCAGTATCTTCGAGGTGGTCACCGATTCCCCTCACTCGTGTCGCCTCTCTTGGTGTAGGCTCTCTTCTCGTGCTCCGAGAGGGTTTGATCTCGAACATCCTCTTGTTTACATGGAACGCCTTTCCATGTCTAAGAGGGACTCCTTTCACCTCCATCAGCCGGCCAATCACCAGGCCATATCCTAGGGATCCTCCAAATGCACCATCTTCCTTGAAGGATTTGTTCCCTATATTCTGGCATAGTCTGCTGTAGACAAACTCAGCCCAGTTTATTTTTCTTTCTTCAATGATCGCAGCCATTACGATCAACTTTGCTTTTGACAGTTGGTCAAAGCTGCCAAATTTGATGTCTATGCATTTGGCAACTATGTCCAATAGTTTGTGGTAGTCCTCCTTCAGCAGCCTCTTGTTTGTTGTGTAAACTATTTTATCAGCATAGTCGGGCTTGGCTACTTCCTTCCAAGCAACAGCCAGGTTTACATTAGCTTCGTTGATTTCGATGCTCCTTCCGGTAGTGAGCGAGTGTTTCACCAAATTCTTGGCGAGAGATGGTGAACTTCTTTCCGTGAATGATGACTTTATCCCTTCATCGTGAATCTCAGCGTTCACGTAGAACTGTGCGACCTCTTCCACATAGGTCATCGAAAACTCCATCGTTAGAAATGGTTTTAGCCCGGATGTTTCGAGCTTTTCAGCGATTTTCTTTATGAGGGCGTCATCGGACCCCTGTTTGACCATGCCCTCGAAATCCACGGTCGACCCTGTGTGGATTTGCTTTCCTAGCTTGACAAAATCATAGGTTGATGCCATTTTTCAGGATTTCACCGAAAAGAAACTTAGAAATTTGATTTGAATACTGAGAGGGTTTTGAGAGAAATGAACCGTTTTGGTGATATGTGAGAGAAAACAGACAAAAATGGGTTAAGTATGGTTTCTGAAAGGATGTGCGGGTGGTTTTTGAAATGTGATCGAAATCAACGGCTTAGATTTTGCACGCCGATTAGCATTTAATGTCTCGAATTTAATGCGGCAGCATTTATATCCAATCATAAGCTTGGTATGCAGCTTTTTGTCTGTACACATCATCATTATGCTGACGTCATTCTTAAAAACATTCCCACTTAGTAAAAACGACTGCGTTTTTGTCAATTTGCTCATAAATGGCTCAGCTTATCCCTTAGCTGATTTAATTCTTCTCGTCACGTTCTCTCAAGTGACTCAAATTGTCACTAATTCGGTATAGTCATCTCTCCGACATGGTGATTCATTTAGGCGATTTTGAGAATTCAAATCCTTTTTCTCTTTTTTTTGTGTTCCGTTTCTTTTCTTTGAGTCTTCTCGAGTGTCACCACGATTAACCCTAACTCATGCTTGAGTTCTTCAAATCTTGACTCACATAATGGTTTTGTGAATATGTCACCAACTGTTTATCGCTTGAGATATATTCCAATACGATGTCCTTCTTTTCAACATGATCTCTTATGAAGTGATATCTCGACATCGATATGCTTTGTTCTTGAGTGCAACACAGATTCTCGAGTGATTGCAATTGCGCTTGTGTTATCACACATGATTGGAATTTCCTTTTCTTCAACTTCATAGTCTCTCACTTTGTCTCATCCATAGGACTTGGGCACAACAATTTGCCGCACTATGTATTCTGCGTTTGTAGAGGTGGCTATTGAATTTTGCATCTTGCTAAACCAGAAATCAGCTGTTTCCAAGCATTTGACATGTACCGAGGTGCTTTTCTGTCAACTCGCATTCAAAGATAGTCGAGTCCGAGTAGCCAATTAGCTTGAATCCACCTTCCTTTGGATACCATAAGCCAACTTCTCGCTTCCTTTCAAGTATCTCAAGATTCTCTTAGTTGTCATGTGACTCTCTTTTGGAGCGATTGAAATCTTGCACATACACCTACAAAGAAAGGTGATGTCCGCTCTTTCTTTGTGAGATAGAGCAATGATCCAATAAGTGCTCTATATCTTGTTTGATCTACTGTGCTTGCCATCTTCATCCATGTCCATTTTTGATGATGTATTCATTGGTATTTTCACATAAGACTTCTCCTCCATACCAAATTTCTTCATTAAATCTCTGGTGTATTTTGTTTGACTTATGAAGGTTCCATCCTTCAAATTGTTTTTACTTGGAGTCCAAGGAAGAATGTCGCTCTCCCATCATGCTCATTCCAAATTTGCTTTGCATGAGGTTTGAAAATTTTTCACATAGCTCTTTGTTTGTGGATCCAAAAATGATGTCATCCACATATATTTGAACAAGCAGTATACTCTTCTTGTCTTGAATTCTAAAAAGTGTTCTATCTACTTTTCCTTTTGTGAATCCATTCTCAGTTAGGAATTGTGACAAAGTATCATACCATGCTCTGGGTGCCTGTTTCAATCCATACAGAGCTTTCTTGAGTTTGTATACCTTATCTCCAAGAGTCTTCTGCTCAAATCCTGGAGGTTGTTCAACATGCACTTCTTCTTCCAATAAACCATTTAAGAATGCACTTTTTACATCCATCTGATATACAATAAAATTCTTGTGAGCTACATAGGCAAGAAACATCCTTATAGCTTCCAATCTTGCTACAGGAGCAAATGTTTCATCAAAATCTATTCCTTCTTCTTGGCAATATCCTTTGGCTACTAGTCTTGCTTTGTTTCTTACCACTGAACCCTCCTCGTTCATCTTGTTTCTGAACACCCATTTAGTACCAATAACATTTTGATGGGTGGGTCTTTGAACTAATTCCCATACTTTATTTCTTTCAAACCGATTCACTCTTCTTGCATAGCTTGAATCCAATGTGTGTCATCCAATGCTTGTAACACATCTTTAGGCTCTATTTGTGAGATAAAGCATGTGAACATAGCTTCTTGTTGAGTTCGATCTTGTTTTGACACCTTCTCTTATATCTCCAATGACAAGTTCGGTGGATGGTCTTTGACCATCTTACATCAAAGTTGAAGTAAGTTAGCCGGATTCATCGTCTAGCGATGTGTTGCTTTGATCAACTCTCTCGCAATCACTTAGTTGCAAATTTTCCAAAGATTTTATGAGACTCGGCTATCTCATCTTCATCTCGAGTTTATAATTCCAATTCCGACTTGACAAAGATAGGGACTTTTCTCGTATGTTTGGATGATTCACTTATCACCGACTCTTCAATATCTTCTCCATTTACATTTGGCTCATCGAATACCACATGAATGGATTCCTCTTGCAACCATAGTCCTTTTGTTGAGTACTCTGAGGGCTTTGCTTTCACCGAGTATCCCAAGAAGATACCTTCATCACTTTAGCATCGAAAGCCTTTAGATTGTCTTTGCCATTGTTATGGATGAAGCATTTACATCCAAATATTCTAAAATATGCAACATTTGGTTTTCTCCCCGTCCAAATCTCATAGGGAGTCTTTGTCACCGTTTGTCTTTTATCATACATCTGTTTTGAGTGTAGCAAGTGTGTTGATTGCTTGACCCAAAATCTTTTTGGTAACCCCTGTTTCACTAACATGGTCCTTGCCGCTTCTTTGAGAGTTCTATTCCTTCTTTCTCGCAACTCCATTCTGCTTTGTGGAGTCCTTGCTGCAGATAATTCATGACCAATGCCATTTTCAATACAATATCGAGTTATTATCCCATTAACAAACTCGGTTCCTCATGATCTTATTTTGATAATGGTTTGGCTCTTTTCATTTTGAATTCTCTTCATCACCAGTGGTAGTTTCTCGTAGAGTTTCTTTCTTCTTACACATGAATATAGTCCATGTATATCTTGAGTAGTCATCTACTACCACCAAGGTGTATTTCTTTCCACTTATGCTAGCCGGTTCCCTTTGGGCCAAATAGATCCATATGTAGCGATGTAATATTCTTGTTGAAGATGGGCGGTCTTTTCTTTGAATGATGATTTGATCTTTTCCCTTCGACATGCGTCACATATACTCTCCTTCTTGTATAATCGAGTCCGAAGTCCTTCCACAAGATTACTACGGCAAGCTTGTTAATCGTTTTGAAATTTAGGTGACTCGGCTTTTTGTGCCACAACCAACTTGATTCAAATTTGTGCTCTTTGCTAATAGACAGTCTTTGGGTGTAGCGGTTGACCAATCTACTACATACATGTTCTTTTGTCGCATCCTTGCAACACAACTTTATTCGATTCAAGATCCTTGATTTGGCATATACCCATGTTAAATCCAACATTATAGCCCTTGTCACGTGTTGGTGATGCTTAGCAAGTTGAAGTTGAGTCCTTCAACATATGCAACATCCGATTTCTAATTGCCTCTTGATGGATCCAATGACTCTTATTTCACCGGAGCTTCATTTCTCCAAATATGACTTTTGCTCCTTTAACTTCCTTGAATTTTGACAGATATTTCTTGTTTCTGTCATATGCCTGGAATGACCACTATCCATGTACCAGGTTCCTTGGCACTCACTGTTCCTTGAACCCGCAATCAAGGAAATTAAGTTTTAGGTACCCATACTTGTCTGGGTCCCGAGGGGTTAGAATTGTAAGATGATCCAACCAACTTATAGCCAACCGATTTGACTCTAAGGGGTTGCCATCTATCGTGCCATAATCATAATTAATCTTGGCAAATTGCTTGGGGATTCTAGGTTCATACAAAACTTGTCTCTTTTGTCAGTATGCTGTGTATGTATTTTAGCAATCGCCTTCTTTGGGTAATTGTGGTTTCTCCGAGTGTAGTGTCTAGGTGCATATGTGTGCTTTGATGAAAGCTCTTATACTTTTGGAATGGCCTTTCTTGAGTTCTGTGCCTTTGCCATTTGGGCTTATATTCCATAAGTCTATGCCGATAGTTCACATCATTCCAATCGACTTGGCTTGGATATTTTCTACCATTCCCATCATATGTATTTCTTTTATAGATTTTCCTGGGTTTTTGGTAGCTCTGTTTTTCTTTACTGAGTATTTTCTATTTGGAGTTTTTGAGGAACTCGGTTGAGTCTCTTTTCTCAAATTTGTCCCTTTCAAATACTCAATCGGTTGTTTTCCTTTTCCTTTATAACCAAGGCCAGTTTACTTGTAATTGTGCTTTGGAGTGAATGTGTGTGCACCATTTGGAGTTTTGGATTTTTAGATTATTCATTGCTTGAAGATCCTTTTTCCAAGATTATTTTTGGAGTTTGACATAGCACGAGGAATTAAATCCTAAGCCTGTCTTGTCTCCACATTCTCTTTGACTCATAATAAGATCATCCAATGATTTAGATGCCTTAGTGAATGAGGCAATCACATTTTTGAGGTCATTCTCCTCTTTTCTATGGCAACTATTTACGCTATTAGCTTGGCATTTTCAGCCTTTTTTAAACTTTTATTCTCATCACTATTTGACTTAGAGTACTTTCGGCTCCTTAGTCACCGTGAGTTTTGGCTCTTTGAGTAGGTTTTCCTCATTTAGTAGTGTGTGTGAGGATTTAATGTGTTCAAAATCTTTCATCATTTTGCCTAATGAATCATAAAGATCAAGTGGGTGATGAAGTGTGTGTGTCACAATCACTATCACTAGAATCGAGTTAGAGTGTACCTCATCTTCTTGGTCGAGTTGATCTTGTTCCTTGGCCATCAAACGGATCGGGCTTTTTCTTCGAGTCACTTGAGTAGTCGGCTTCACTACTCTCGACTCGGTATGTCTTTTGACTCAACATTCTCTGCGACCAACATTGCCTTTCTCTTTTCTTGTCTTCTTTCTCTCAAGACCTTTCTTTCTTCTTCATTCCTCAGTATTTGTTGACTACGGGATATGGGCATCAAATGGCATAGTGACTGCAGTTGCCTACGCCTCAAAGATAGATATTCAACCTTTTGATCGCTCTTTCCATTCTTGGATTGTCGGCCCTTTGATATTCAGCGTTTTGATGATCTGTTCTCTTGGTTGGCCTATCTTCCCTTGACTTGGAGGGAGCCGAGTGTCTTCTCGAAGATTCGCCCTTGCCTCTCTTGTAGTTCTTATTGAAGAACTTGTTGAACCTTTTAACCATCGTGGCTATTTCTTCCGGATCAATGACTTCTTTGACCTCGGCTCTCTTTCCATCCTTAACAATTAGAGCACTGTTTTGGGTACAATGTCTCTTCCTCGATCTTTTCTTTCTCACCAAATTCGTAGGCTTTGAGATCCGAGAATAGTTCATGGTTGGAGGTCTTAGATAGGTCCATGGAATGTCTCGATGCCATGACCTTCATTTCCCATTCAAATAGGAGACTTTTTAGGATCTTCATACACATTTCTTCGTGTATATTCCTTTCCAAGTGCGATAGCTCATTGGTGATTTACGTGAACCGAGCATCCAGTTGATCCAGTTTTCTCCTGCGATCATTTTGAAATTTTCAAATTTTTGTACGACCACCGATAATTTATTTTCCTTGATTTGCTTCGAGCCTTCACAAATCAATGTTAGTTTGTCTCGATTTCTTTAGCCGTTTTGCATGATTTGACTTTATTGAACATGGCTTTGTCCAAGGTTTTGTAAAGGATGTCCTTGGCTACATTGTCCAGGTTGTATCTTTTTCTCGTCATCATTTGTCCATTCGGTTCTTGGTTTTTCAACCATAGCCGGTCTAGGGCAACATCCTCTTCACCTTCAAACCGCAGCTCTTCTTACAAATGTTCACTTTTAAGATTTGCAAAGTGGCCCATCCTCTATCACTATCCACATCTCATCATGTAATCTTTGATAGATGAGCTCTGCATACTGAATTTTCCAATCATCAAATTCTTCAATTGTGAACATAAGGATGCGTGTCAAATTTGCTTCCATGATAATAAATTTTAATGATAAAAGGAGTTTTGAAAATTAAGTACTAAAGCGGACTTTGAAAAGTGTGGAGATCTAGTTCGAAACTGCGGAAGGCTCAATGAACCAACCGCTCCGATACCACTTGTAGGTCCCAAGGGGGTGTGAGTGTAAGGTTTAGAAGGGGTTGAATGAACCTTACCAACTTTTCGATTTAGTCCTTTTTAAATTACGAGTTGATACTACACGCTTGTGTCCTTGGTGGACACCAATTTAGTTAGTCAAGAGTTAGTCACTCAACAGCATTCGATCGAGCCGTTGATAGAATAACTCACCATTAAGACCGAATTAGCTCAACTGTGGTTTGTTTTCAATGGAAGACTTAACACCCTTAATTATGGTTAAGCGATTTAAAGCTTGATTTAGTACTTAGAGATTATCAAGTAGATAGCAAATTTATCGAAAAAGTTAAGCAAATAAGATGCGGAATTTAAAGTCTTTGAAATGTAAATGACACGAGAAGTTTTTATAGAGGTTCAAGATGGGGTAATTCTTCTACTCCTCTCTTCTCCAACTCCCGGAGGAATCCACTAGGTATTGATCGATACAAAGTGGTAATCCCGATACAAGTCTTGATCACACAAATGACTTGATCCTTTGGGACTCGGCTGAGACGCCTTGATCACTCACCGGCTTCTCGTGACGACTCGAACTTCTTCACAGGGCACCGCTTTGCTACTACTGACCCATTTGCTCAAGCTCTTTGGATTTGATCACGAAGCCCTCCAAAAGCTCAAGACTTGGTTCGACCTTGAACCTTCCTACAATCCTTCGTGGAATGTAGACCCCTTTTATTCTTCAAGAATTTCCTCTTCAACTAATTGAAGTTATCTTTCCTTCACAGAGTGTTGGATTGATGTTCTTCGTAATGTAGGCTTGAGGATTGAGCGTTTAATAACTTGAGAATATTTCAGGTTACAAAATGTTTCTTTCTTGCTTGTATTCAATTCTCAGATGGTCAAGGTAACCTTCGTGTTTTTTTTTTATTCTCAGAGTTATTCCTCAGCCTTTTATAGTGAGCTTTCAAAAATCTGCCCGTTGAAGAGATAGGATTATTTTTTAAAGTCACTTGTGGTCGTTGGCTTGTCTTGTTGCAGTCCTTGGAATTGTCATTTCCTCGTATGAATTGTTCTTCAGCTTTTCAAAGTTCTGACACGGTGTAGTTTCTTCCCATTGGTTTATTCCTTTTGCACGCTTCTGGGACTGAGCACTTCGAGAAAGGTAGCATGGAGATATTAGTTGTTTAAGTAATTCTCTTGATTTCTATGCAACGGATCTTTTGATTATCTCGACTTGACCGCATTTCCTTGCTTTCCCCAGGTGACTTGGAGTCAACTTCCAATCATTGGATGACTCTTCCACTTCAACTTGAGACTTGGCTTATCTTGAGTTGACTTGACTGATACTCCTCTCCGCTGCATCTTAGCTGCTACTTCATTCGAGTTCTCGTCTTCTCTTCTTTGCCATACTCAAATTGTCTTGCAAGAGAGTCTTCCTTCTAGTCTCCAGTTGTCTTCTTGCATGTTTGGGCATAGTTGACTTAACTCACTTGACCCGGCCCTATTTATTACAATGCGATTTTACAACAAAAATGGGGTGCCAACTTCCTATTCTAAGTTTTACATGGCATTCATCAAAATCTAAACAATAAATTTCCCAACAATTTCCCCTTTTTGATGATGCCAAAACTTAAAACATTCAAAATGTAAATAGCAAGGATACATACAGATAGTGCATTCACATAGAATGTATGCGTAGAATCAATTCTTTTATTGATCATAGCATTCTTGTTCTTTTACACAATTGTTTACAAGGTGTATCGAGCAAACATTTGTCTACACAAAAAGATAGAGAATTTACGACTTTATTGCGGAAGACTTACATAGTATGTATTTACATAGTAAAATACATGAAGGGGGTGGGACAAAGAACACTTCATCTCCTTCGCCGCCTCCTTCTTTCATCTTCTTCAGTTTTGTCATCTTCTGGTGTTCTTCTCTTTTTCTCATCTTCAGACGCCTTCTTCTTCTTTTCATAAGCCTTCCGGGCAGCTTCATCTCTTCTTAATCTTTCTTGTCTTTCCTCCCATAGCTGAGTTTGTCTCTTATTTTCTTTTTCTATTCTTTTTCGCATACTCGGCATTGCTTTTAGCCACTTGCAGATTGGCTACTTGGTCATGACTTGACCTAGTAGATCCCTCATTTCTTGCCGGATCTATGTACTCAATGTTTTTGGGCGAGGCCTGGTCCGAACCCTCTTCCTCCACCACGCTTCTTCCTCTTCCTTTGGGCGTGTATTGTCTTTGGGGTCTTCTTCTTTCCACCGAGTGACTAGCGGAGTGACCAGCAGAGTGACTCCGTGGTCTCACGCTGTCGGCTTATTCACATAGCGTGAGACCTTTTTCCCAAAGATAAGTCCCAAGCTTGAGCCATGGACATGTTTGCAAAGTATCCTTCGGGATGCGAGCGTTTTAAATTCATCAACCGATCTTGGCTCGATTCCGCATCCGAGATGGCATAAGTGTCTCTGTCACTTTGGAATGCCTCCATGTTGTTTCAAGATATTCATAACTCGGGCATCCATTCTTCCTTCCACTTCCTCCATCCCCTCGCTTCAATTGTCTTTCTCTTCTCGGCCATAGATATAGCAGAGTGTTGGAGTTGCGAGTCATTGGGAGTTTGTTTGCGATAATATCACCGTGTGACAAGACCTTGTTGGGGGTTTGTGCAATCATTAAGGTCACAATTAGATCACTGTTTTGGGTACAAAATTGTCTCTTCCTCGATCTTTTCTTCTCCAAAATTCGTAGGCTTTGAGATCCGAGAATAGTTCATGGTTGGAGGTCTTCGATAGGTCCATGGAATGTCTCAAAGGTGCCATGACCTTCATTTCCCATTCACCGAGACTTTTTAGGATCTTCATACACATTTCCTTCTCGTGTATATTCCTTTCCAAGTGCGAGATAGCTCATTGGTGATTTACGTGAACCGAGCATCCATTGATCCAGGTTTTCTCCTGCGATCATTTTGAAATTTTCAAATTTTTGTACAGCCACCGATAATTTATTTTCCTTGATTTGCTCTGAGCCTTCACAAATCATTATTAGTTTGTCCCATAGCCGTTTTGCATGATTTGACTTTATTGAACATGGCTTTGTCCAAGGTTTTGTAAAGGATGTCCTTGGCTACATTGTCCAGGTTGTATCTTTTTCTCGTCATCATTTGTCCATTCAGTTCTTGGTTTTTCAACCATAGTTGGTCTAGGGGCAACATCCTCTTCACCTTCACCGCAGCTCTTTTTACAAATTGTGTTCACTTTTAATATTTGCGGTGGCCCATCCTCTATCACTATCCACATCTCATCATGTAATGCTGATAGATGAGCCTGCATACGAATTTTCCAATCATCAAATTCTTCAATTGTGAACATAAGGATGCGTGTCAAATTTGCTTCCATGATAATAAATTTTAATGATAAAAGGAGTTTTGAAAATTAAGTACTAAAGTAGACTTTGAAAAGTGTGGAGATCTAGTTCAGTAACCAGTGCGGAAGGCTCAATGAACCAACCGCTCTGATACCACTTGTAGGTCCCAAGGGGTGTGAGTGTAAGGTTTAGAAGGGGGGAGGGTTGAATGAACCTTACCAACTTTTCAATTTAGTCCTTTTTAAATTACAGAGTTGATACTACACAGTTGTGTCCTTGGTGGACAGCCAATTTAGTTAGTCAGTAGAGTTAGTCACTCAACAGATTCGACTGAGCTGTTGATAGAATAACTCAGCTGTTAAGACTGAATTAGCTCAACGTGGTTTGTTTTTCAGCGAAGACTTAACACCCTTAATTATGGTTAAGCGAGATTTAAAGCTTGATTTAGTACTTAGAGATTATCAAGTAGATAGCAAATTTATCGGGAAAGTTAAGCAAATAAGATGCGAGAATTTAAAGTCTTTGAAATGTAAATGACACGAGAAGTTTTTATAGAGGTTCGAAGATGGGGTAATTTTTCTACTCCTCTCTTCTCCAACTCCTGGAGGAATCCACTAGGTATTGATCGTTATACAAAGTGGTAACAGATCTAGATACAAGTCTTGATCACACAAATGACTTGATCCTTTGGGACTCGGCTGAGACGCCTTGATCACTCACCAAGGCTTCTCGTGCGACTCGGCTTCTTCACGGCAGGCTTTGCTACTACTGACCACTTGCTCAAGCTCTTTGGATTTGATCACGAAGCCCTCCAAAAGCTCAAGACTTGGTTCGACCTTGAACCTTCCTACAATCCTTCGTGGAATGTAGACCCCTTTATTCTTGACTTCCTCTTCAACTAATTGAAGTTATCTTTCCTTCACAGGTGAGTGTTGGATTGATGTTCTTCGTAATGTAGGCTTGAGGATTGAGCGTTTAATAACTTGAGAGTATTTCGAGGTTACAAAATGTTTCTTTCTTGCTTGTATTCAATTCTCGGATGGTCAAGGTAACCTTCGTGTTTTTTTTTTATTCTCGAGTTATTCTTCAGCCTTTTATAGTGAGCTTTCAAAAATCTGCCCGTTGAAGAGATAGGCTTATTTTTTAAAGTCACTTGTGGTCGTTGGCTTGTCTTGTTGCAGTCCTTGGAATTGCCATTTCCTCTTATGAATTGTTCTTGACTTTTTCGAGTTCGACACGGTGTAGTTTCTTCCCATTAGTTTATTCCTTTTGCACGCTTTCTAGGGTCGAGCACTTCGAGAAAGGTAGCATGGAGATATTACTTGTTTAAGTAATTCTCTTGATTTACTGCAACGGATCTTTTTCGATTATCTCGACTTGATGCATTTCCTTGCTTTCCCAGGTGACTTGGAGTCAACTTCCAATCATTGGATGGCTCTTCTCGTCACTTTAACTTGAGACTTGGCTTATCTTGAGTTGACTTGACCGATACTCCTCTCACCGCATCTTAGCCGCTACTCTTGATCGAGTTCGTCTTCTCTTCTTTGCCATACTCAAATTGTCTTGCAGAGTCTTCCTTGTAGTCTCCATTGTCTTCTTGCATGTTTGGGCATAGTTGACTTAACTCGGCTTGACCATTTTATTTATTACAATGCGCTTACAACAAAAATGGGGTGCCAACTTCCTATTCTAAGTTTTACATGGCATTCATCAAAATCTAAACAATAAATTTCCCAACAATTTCCCCCTTTTTGATGATGCCAAACTTAAAACATTCAAAATGTAAATAGCAAGGATACATACAGATAGTGCATTCACATAGAATGTATGCGTAGAATCAATTCTTTTATTGATCATAACATTCTTGTTCTTTTACACAACTATTTACAAGGTGTATCGAGAGCAAACATTTGTCTACACAAAAAGATAGAGAATTTACTGACTTTATTGCGGAGACTTACATAGTATGTATTTACATAGTAAAATACATGAAGGGGTGACAAGAACACTTCATCTCCTTCGCACGCTCCTCTTTTTTCATCTTCTTCTTGATTCCATCATATTCTCGTCTTCTTCTCTTTTTTCTCATCTTCACCGCTTTCTTCTTCTTTTTTCATAAGCCTTCCGGCAGCTTCATCTCTTCTTAATCTCTCTTGTCTTTCCTCCCATAGCTGAGTTTGTCTCTTATTTTCTTCTTCTATTCTTTTCGCATACTCAAGATTGCTTTTAGCCACTTGCGATTGGCTACTTGGTCAAGACTTGCACCCAGAGATCCCTCATTTCTTGCCTGGATCTATGTACTCAATGTTTTTGGGCGAGGCCTGGTCCGAACCCTCTTCCTCCACCAATGCTTCTTCCTCTTCCTTTGGGCGTGTATTTCAGATCTTTGGGTCTTCTTCTTTCCAAATGAGTAACTAGCGGAGTGACCAGCAGAGTGACTCCGAGTCCGTCTGTCGTCGCCTTCTTCACATAGCGTGAGACCCTTTTCCCAAAGATAAGTCCCAAGCTTGAGCCATGGACATGTTTGCAAAGTATCCTTTAGATGCGAGCATTTTAAATTCATCAACTGATCTTGGCTCGATTCCGATCCGAGATGGCATAAGTGTCTCTGTCTCACCGGAATGCCTCCATGTTGTTTCAAGATATTCATAACTCGGGCTTCCATTCTTCCTTCCACTTCCTCCATCCCCGCTTCAATTGCCTTTCTTCTCGGCCATAGATATAGCAGAGTGTTGGAGTGGCGAGTCATTGGGAGTTTCTTTCGATAATATCACCGTGACAAGACCTTGTTGGGGGTTTGTGCAATCATTAAGGTCACAATTAGAGCAAACGTTTTGGGTACAAATTGCCTCTCTTCCTCGATCTTTTCTTCTCACCTCAAATTCGTAGGCTTTGAGATCCGAGAATAGTTCATGGTTGGAGGTCTTCGATAGGTCCATGGAATGTCTCGGTGCCATGACCTTCATTTCCCATTCACCGAGACTTTTTAGGATCTTCATACACATTTCCTTCGTGTATATTCCTTTCCAAGTGCGAGATAGCTCATTGGTGATTTCGTGAACCGAGCATCCAGTTGATCCAGGTTTTCTCCTGCGATCATTTTGAAATTTTCAAATTTTTGTACTGACCAATTTGATAATTTATTTTCCTTGATTTGCTATGAGCCTTCACAAATCAATGTTAGTTTGTCCTGATTTCTTTAGCCGTTTTGCATGATTTGACTTTATTGAACATGGCTTTGTCCAAGGTTTTGTAAAGGATGTCCTTGCCTACATTGTCCAGAGTTGTATCTTTTTCTGTCATCATTTGTCCATTCGGTTCTTGGTTTTTCAACCATAGGTCTAGGGGCAACATCCTCTTCACCTTCAAACAGCTCTTTCTTACGCTTGTGTTCACTTTTAAGATTTGCGGTGGCCCATCCTCTATCACTATCCACATCACATCATGTAATGCCGATAGATGAGCACCGCATACGAATTTTCCAATCATCAAATTCTTCAATTGTGAACATAAGGATGCGTGTCAAATTTGCTTCCATGATAATAAATTTTAATGATAAAAGGAGTTTTGAAAATTAAATACTAAAGCAGACTTTGAAAAGTTTGGAGATCTAGTTCAAGAACTGTCATGGAAGGCTCAATGAACCAACCGCTCCGATACCACTTGTAGGTCCCAAGGGGTGTGAGTGTAAGGTTTAGAAGGGGGTTGAATGAACCTTACCAACTTTTCGATTTAGTCCTTTTTAAATTACGAGTTGATACTACACAGTTGTGTCCTTGGTGATGTGACCAATTTAGTTAGTCAAGAGTTAGTCACTCAACGATTCGACCGAGTTTTGTTGATAGAATAACTCAAATTGTTAAGACCGAATTAGCTCAATGTGTTTGTTTTCAGCTGGAAGACTTAACACCCTTAATTATGGTTAAGCGAGATTTAAAGCTTGATTTAGTACTTAGAGATTATCAAGTAGATAGCAAATTTATCACAAAGTTAAGCAAATAAGATGCAGGAATTTAAAGTCTTTGAAATGTAAATGACACGAGAAGTTTTTATAGAGGTTCAAGATGGGGTAATTCTTCTACTCCTCTCTTCTCCAACTCCCGGAGGAATCCACTAGGTATTGATCAAGATACAAAGTGGTAACACCCGGATATAAGTCTTGATCACGCACCTGACTTGATCCTTTGGGACTCACTGAGACGCCTTGATCACTCAAAGCTTCTCGTACGACTCGGCTTCTTCACAGGCGGCACCGCCTTGCTACTACTGACCCACTTGCTCAAGCTCTTTGGATTTGATCACGAAGCCCTCCAAAAGCTCAAGACTTGGTTCGACCTTGAACCTTCCTACAATCCTTCGTGGAATGTAGACCCTTTATTCTTCATAGAATTTCCTCTTCAACTAATTGAAGTTATCTTTCCTTCACGGTGAGTGTTGGATTGATGTTCTTCGTAATGTAGGCTTGAGGATTGAGCGTTTAATAACTTGAGAATATTTCCGGTTACAAAATGTTTCTTTCTTGCTTGTATTCAATTCTCAGATGGTCAAGGTAACCTTCGTGTTTTTTTTTATTCTCAGAGTTATTCCTCAGCCTTTTATAGTGAGCTTTCAAAAATCTGCCCGTTGAAGAGATAGGCTTATTTTTTAAAGTCACTTGTGGTCGTTGGCTTGTCTTGTTGCAGTCCTTGGAATTGCCATTTCCTCGTATGAATTGTTCTTCAGCTTTTCAGAGTTCTGACACGGTGTAGTTTCTTCCCATTGGTTTATTCCTTTTGCACGCTTCTGGGACTGAGCACTTCGAGAAAGGTAGCATGGAGATATTACTTGTTTAAGTAATTCTCTTGATTTCTGTGCAACGGATCTTTTTCAGTTATCTCGACTTGACTGCATTTCCTTGCTTTCCCCAGGTGACTTGGAGTCAACTTCCAATCATTGGATGACTCTTCTGTCACTTCAACTTGAGACTTGGCTTATCTTGAGTTGACTTGACTGATACTCCTCTCAGCTGCATCTTAGCTGCTACTTCAGTCGAGTTCTCGTCTTCTCTTCTTTGCCATACTAAGTTGTCTTGCAGCAGAGTCTTCCTTCTAGTCTCCGATTGTCTTCTTGCATGTTTGGGCATAGTGACTTAACTCACTGGACCAGCCCTATTTATTACAATGCAGTTTACAACAAAAATGGGGTGCCAACTTCCTATTCTAAGTTTTACATGGCATTCATCAAAATCTAAACAATAAATTTCCCAACAATTTCCCCCTTTTTGATGATGCCAAAACTTAAAACATTCAAAATGTAAATAGCAAGGATACATACAGATAGTGCATTCACATAGAATGTATGCGTAGAATCAATTCTTTTATTGATCATAACATTCTTGTTCTTTTTTACACAATCACTTTTACAAGGTGTATCGAGCAAACATTTGTCGACACAAAAAGATAGAGAATTTACACTTTATTGCGAGAAGACTTTACATAGTATGTATTTACATAGTAAAATACATGAAGGGGTGGAAAGAACACTTCATCTCCTTCGCACGCTTCCTTCTTTCATCTTCTTGATTCTGTCATCTTCTCGGTCTTCTTCTCTTTTTCTCATCTTGACCTTCGCTTTCTTCTTCTTTTCATAAGCCTTCCTGGCAGCTTCATCTCTTCTTAATCTCTCTTGTCTTTCCTCCCATAGCTGAGTTTGTCTCTTATTTTCTTCTTCTATTCTTTTCGCATACTCAAGATTGCTTTTAGCCACTTGCAGATTGGCTACTTGGTCAAGACTTTCACCAAGAGATCCCTCATTTCTTGCCTGGATCTATGTACTCAATGTTTTTGGGCGAGGCCTAGTCCGAACCCTCTTCCTCCACCACTCGCTTCTTCCTCTTCCTTTGGGCGTGTATTGTACGGGGTTCTTCTTCTTTCCAAATGAGTGACTAGCGGAGTGACCAAAGCAGAGTGACTCCGTGAGTCATCGCTGTCGCCTTCTTCACATAGCGTGAGACCCTTTTCCCAAGATAAGTCCTAAGCTTGAGCCATGGACATGTTTGCAAAGTATCCTTCGATGCGGCGTTTTAAATTCATCAACTCGATCTTGGCTCGCCTTCCGGCATCCGAGATGGCATAAGTGTCTCTGTCTCTTGGAATGCCTCCATGTTGTTTCAAGATATTCATAACTCGGGCATCCATTCTTCCTTCCACTTCCTCCATCCCTCGCTTCAATTGTCTTTCTCTTCTCACCATAGATATAGCAGAGTGTTGGAGTGGCAGAGTCATTGGGAGTTTGTCACTGATAATATCACCGTGACAAGACCTTGTTGGGGGTTTGTGCAATCATTAAGGTCACAATTAGAGCAATTGTTTTGGGTACAAATTGTCTCTTCCTCGATCTTTTCTTCTCACTCAAATTCGTAGGCTTTGAGATCCGAGAATAGTTCATGGTTGGAGGTCTTCGATAGGTCCATGGAATGTCTCGGTGCCATGACCTTCATTTCCCATTCAAATCACCGAGACTTTTTAGGATCTTCACACACATTTCCTTCGTGTATATTCCTTTCCAAGTGCGATAGCTCATTAGTGATTTCTCGTGAACCGAGCATCCAGCTTGATCTAGGTTTTCTCCTGCGATCATTTTGAAATTTTCAAATTTTTGTACAACCACGATAATTTATTTTCCTTGATTTGCTTTCGAGCCTTCACAAATCAATGTTAGTTTGTCCCATTTCTTTAGCCGTTTTGCATGATTTGACTTTATTGAACATGGCTTTGTCCAAGGTTTTGTAAAGGATGTCCTTGGCTACATTGTCCAGGTTGTATCTTTTTCTCATCATCATTTGTCCATTCAGCTTCTTGGTTTTTCAACCATAGTCGGTCTAGGGGCAACATCCTCTTCACCTTCAAACCGCAGCTCTTCTTCTTACAAAATTTGTGTTCACTTTTAAGATTTGCAAAGGCCCATCCTCTATCACTATCCACATCTCATCATGTAATGCCGATAGATGAGCCCGCATACGAATTTTCCAATCATCAAATTCTTCAATTGTGAACATAAGGATGCGTGTCAAATTTGCTTCCATGATAATAAATTTTAATGATAAAAGGAGTTTTGAAAATTAAGTACTAAAGCGGACTTTGAAAAGTTTGGAGATCTAGTTCAAGAACTGGTCGGAAGGCTCAATGAACCAACCGCCTCGATACCACTTGTAGGTCCCAAGGGGTGTGAGTGTAAGGTTTAGAAGGGGGGTTGAATGAACCTTACCAACTTTTCGATTTAGTCCTTTTAAATTACGAGTTGATACTACACGTTGTGTCCTTGGTGGACATCAATTTAGTTAGTCAAGAGAGTTAGTCACTCAACAGATTCGATCGAGTGTTGATAGAATAACTCATTTGTTAAGATCAATTAGCTCAACTCGTGGTTTGTTTTCAAAAAGACTTAACACCCTTAATTATGGTTAAGCGAGATTTAAAGCTTGATTTAGTACTTAGAGATTATCAAGTAGATAGCAAATTTATTAGCAAAGTTATGCAAATAAGATGCGGGAATTTAAAGTGCTTTGAAATGTAAATGACACGAGAAGTTTTTATAGAGGTTCGAATATGGGGTCATTCTTCTACTCCTCTCTTCTCCAACTCCTGGAGGAATCCACTAGGTATTGATCAAGATATACAAAGTGGTAATCCCGGATACAAGTCTTGATCACACAAATGACTTGATCCTTTGGGACTCACCGAGACGCCTTGATCACTCACCAAGCTTCTCGTCGACTCGACTTCTTCACAGGCGGTTGCCTTGCTACTACAGCCCACTTGCTCAAGCTCTTTGGATTTGATCACGAAGCTCTCCAAAAGCTCAAGACTTGGTTCGACCTTGAACCTTCCTACAATCCTTCGTGGAATGTAGACCCCTTTATTCTTCAGTAATTTCCTCTTCAACTAATTGAAGTTATCTTTCCTTCACAGGTGAGTGTTGGATTGATGTTCTTCGTAATGTAGGCTTGAGGATTGAGCGTTTAATAACTTGAGAATATTTCAGGTTACAAAATGTTTCTTTCTTGCTTGTATTCAATTCTCAGATGGTCAAGGTAACCTTCATGTTTTTTTTTTTATTCTCAGAGTTATTCCTCAGCCTTTTATAGTGAGCTTTCAAAAATCCCCCGTTGAAGAGATAGGCTTATTTTTTAAAGTCACTTGTGGTCGCTGGCTTGTCTTGTTGCAGTCCTTGGAATTGCCATTTCCTCGTATGAATTGTTCTTCAGCTTTTCAGAGTTCTGACACGGTGTAGTTTCTTCCCATTGGTTTATTCCTTTTGCACGCTTCTGGGACTGAGCACTTCGAGAAAGGTAGCATGGAGATATTACTTGTTTAAGTAATTCTCTTGATTTCTCGTGCAACGGATCTTTTTCGATTATCTCGACTTGACCGCATTTCCTTGCTTTCCCCATGTGACTTGGAGTCAACTTCCAATCATTGGATGGCTCTTCTGTCACTTTAACTTGAGACTTGGCTTATCTTGAGTTGACTTGACTGATACTCCTCTCACCGCATCTTAGTCGCTACTTCAACGAGTTCTCGTCTTCTCTTCTTTGCCATACTCGTTTTGTCTTGCAAACAGAGTCTTCCTTCTAGTCTCCGGTTGTCTTCTTGCATGTTTGGGCATAGGCGACTTAACTCACTTGACCAGCCCTATTTATTACAATGCGTTTACAACAAAAATGGGGTGCCAACTTCATATTCTAAGTTTTACATGGCATTCATCAAAATCTAAACAATAAATTTCCCAACAGAAGGTATGAATTTTAAGGGATTTATTAATTTTACGGAAGCATGTTGGGCCTGATATGGTCGTAATGGACTATATCCGTTTTATAGGCTGGAAACCTGACATTATCCACTTAAAACCTCTGAATAGAGACTGGATCTAAGTAGGTGTAACAACGCCACGAACGGAATAGGTATCAGAAAATGTAAATTTTCATAATCCTTGAAATTGGGGTTTTTGGAAAAAAAAGCGGGGTATGAAAGGATTGAAATTGCTAAATTTTGAAAGTTATAGGATTATAATTGCTACCTTTGAAAGATAAAGGACCTAATTTGCTATTGGGCCATAAGGGCAAAATTGTCCAGGGCATAAATTGCCACTTAAACAAAATATAGTTCTCTTTTACCACTACTTAAAAGTTATTGGGTATATTTTGCAATTTTGCCTGTGATCTTATCGAATTTCGGGGTTCAATTAGATGGGACATCAACCAGCCCAGAAGACTCGGAGAGACACGATGCGTATATGCTCGAAAGGAGAAAATGGAATATTAACAAGACACTCTCTTTTCAAACATACATCTTGTGTGCGAGTATATAAATTAATATCAACTGCTTAGAAACATATTAGTTTCTCGGTTCTTCAAAAAATAAAACTCAAGTCATATGTCCACGGCTAAGGCAGAGTACATAGGTGCAGGAAGTTCATGTGCACAAGTTTTGTGGATGAGACAATAGCTATGGGATTATGATATTAAAGAAAAAGAGATCTCAATTATGTATGACAATACAAGTGCAATAATTATCACTCAAAATTCAGTATTGCACTCAAGAACAAAGATATTGATGTCAGATATCAATTCATAAGAGATCGTGTTGAGAAGAAAGATATCAAGCTTGAATAGGTGTCAACTGAGAAACAACTAGCTGATATATTTACAAAGCCTATATGTGAATCAAGATTTAAATAGCTAAAGAATGAACTTGGCTTGATTGAGCTAAGTTAATTTCATCAGTAGAGTCGATCAGAAGAGTTGAAAATTGTGAAAAATATTACTTCAGAAGAGTTTTACTCTAGTAGTTGAGTAAAATTGGTAAATTTGGTCGATCAAAGATTAAATCTTCCGAACGTCACGGTACCGAGTTAAATGTCGAGTTGATTATCTATCGAAGAGTCTATATCACCAAGAGCCACAGACATATTGAATGACAAAAGGACAAAACAATGTCCCATTCAATTAAATGGGAATATTTCCCAACATTACGTTGGCATCATTAAATGTTCCACAATTATCAGAAATTAAAGCTGCA
Source organism: Rehmannia glutinosa (assembly GCA_016081115.2). Classification (NCBI taxonomy): domain Eukaryota; kingdom Viridiplantae; phylum Streptophyta; class Magnoliopsida; order Lamiales; family Orobanchaceae; genus Rehmannia; species Rehmannia glutinosa. Next base: position 157,935,252 of record CM071926.1, on the reverse strand, counting down.
TGTCTACAATATTAGGGTGCCTATGATTGGCCACAAATGGTACTGATCATTTAATGCGTTTATAAAGTGAATTTCAAGATTAAACCATGACTGTTGAACAACTTTCAAATTTCTACTATTTCGAATCATGTCTTTTCAACTCATATATAAATCCTTCACTCTCATTTCTCTCTCCTTACACGCACAGAAAATTCTCAGACACCTCAAATATTCTCTCTATAAAAATGTCTCAAGTCTTTCTTTCTAAATTCCTAAATTCATCATGGCCTCAAATAAATTTTCGATATTACTACTACCCTAGCCTTGACTTTGCCAAGTTATTCGAGAAAATCTATTCAGGAGCTCTCATTGATATCGAGGGCTTGATCAAGCAGTTAAGTGTCGACCAAGCTAGGGCATAGAAAATCATATCGTGTTTGGAGAAGTCAGGGTTGATGGAGTTGTTGACGTTGGACATGCCACAAACACATTTTGATGAGGAGGTAATTATTGTTCTACGTCAACACTATTGTTCAGGATAATGGTATTAATTCGTCAGTCAATGGGAATTATGTGGTGATATCAACTGATGATGTAAGTAAGATGCTGAAGTTGCCTAGCTCAGGGCTGAGCGAGCTGAAGGATTGTGAATTTCTTTAGCGATGATCGTTTTGAATAATTATGTGTTGCATATATTTAAGTGGACGATTTTATGAAAAACTTAGAGTTAGAAATTTAAGTTTCCAAATATTTTTATTTGTCCGATGATATTAAGCCTTTGAGATTTATATGTGCATGTTAGGTGGGGCGTAGTTGTACTCGAGTAAATATTACAGAATTAATTAGTGGAGAGCTTTATATATATATACTATAGTAAAGACAATCTTATTTTTGATAGATATTAATTATAAAAAGGTATTTTATTTATTCTTAATTAATGTATTGTCATTTTTATTGAAGTTATTAGAACACATTAAGCTACTGGACGACGTGATGGAATGTGCCTCTATGGTTGTGATCTATCGAATTTCGGGGTTCAATTAGATGGGACATCAACCAGCCCAGAAGACTCGGAGAGACACGATGCGTATATGCTCGAAAGGAGAAAATGGAATATTAACAAGACACTCTCCTTTCAAACATACATCTTGTGTGCGAGTATATAAATTAATTCTAGAGATACTGTTAATTTAATCATTGTAAAGATTGGGAATTCACAATTACATAAGCATTACACAATTAAGGAAATCAAAAAGCACATAAGCATGCATACATTCACACATAAATAAGAAACGAATTAATGGGAAATTACAACAAACTTTAATTTATTAAAATAAATTAACACATATTAAATTGATTGGATCAACGTCGTCGTCTAGATCTCTTGATGCATGACCGGAGATGTAATTAGTTTGTAACATGCACCTAGCCTGAAAATGAAAAGAAGATCCACAAAATTAATCAACATGAGTTATACGAATATATATATATATATAGTTAGTTAATGTGTAATATTTCATTCAATGTGTAACCTTTATTGTATTTGTTACATCATCTGAAACAAGAAATTCTTATTAGTGTTCTTTTGGCAAGAACACATTTGGTAGATTAGAGTTAGTTGGTACTTTTTATGTTGAACAATTTGATGCTCTTTGAGGTCTGGAAGAGTGTGGATCTTTTCGAGTTGGAAGAGTTTGATGCTCTTCAAGGTTGTTGGTGTAAGAAGAATTTGGTGCTCTTCTTGTTGAGTTGTAATCGTTTGGTATTGATTAATAAAATTTTATTTTCAAAATCCACTCGAACATACCAGGTGGTAGTGGATTAAGCTCTAGGTAGATGAAACCACTATATATCATTGTGTTCATTCTTCTCCTATCTCTTACATTCTTGAAGATCTTCATATATAAGAAAAAAGAAGAAAAAACTGATAAATCGAGAAAGTCTATGCACCCCCCTCTAGATTTTCATAGCCACTTGAACTAACAAGTGGTATCAACGCTAAACTCTTTGGTAAGCTCATTTATTCTTTGCGAGTAATGATGAAAGATCCATGGGTATGAATGAGAGCTATGTTCCAACCGGTGCTTCATCCAACAAGATGTCTCTTTTCGACTCCAACAATTATGTTTTTTGTACAGATGGAATGCAGTATTTCTTACAAGGTTGTGGGTTCGATATTTAGAGTGCGGTCAAAAACGGAATGTCCATCTCAATAATCAAAATGGAGGATGGAACACTAGGTCTTAAAGATTTTCAAGGAAATCGATGATAAAGAAAGAAAATATTCTCCTTAAATGATAAAGCTCTTGATATTCTTCATTGCTCTCTTACCACTATAGAGTATAATCGTATTAGAAGAATTCGATCCGCTCGTGATGTGTGGACAAAATTGGAAGTTATCTATGAATGCACAAAGAAGATAAAACAAGCCTGGAAAACCATGTTGATTCAAGGAATTTGAATAATTCACCATGTTTGAAGGTGAATATATTTCCAAGCTGATCGAATGACTCGACAACATTGTAAATCCTTTGGTGGCTCTTGGAAAAATCATATCCGGAGAAGATAAGGTTACAAAGGTAATAAATGCTCTACCATCTTCTTGGTCCGAAAAAGTCACGACGATATTGGAAGCTCAAAATCTTAAGACTTTCAAGATCGACGAACTTATGGGCAATATTCTCATCTATGAGGTCTACAACAATGAAAAGAGTAGTTCTAGAACATCAACTTCTAAACTGAATATGGAACCAACTCCAAAAGGCCTTGCCTCAAGATCGAAAACTTAATATTCAAGTGATTATGAAGATGCAGATGAAGTTGATGATTACCTTCTTAGAAAAATTACAAAATTTTATAATAAAAACAAGGAAAGAAAGGCGAGAATCAATTCTTTTTAAGTGCAGAAAATCCGAACACTATATATTGTCCAAAAGGAGAGGAAGAACAAAGAAAAAAGAAGCAATTTCACAGAAAATTAAAAGCCTCGAATGCCAAAGCCGAGGCAAAAACATGGGATGAGTTTCTTGCAACATCCGATATGATGATGAAGAATTCGAACAATGTCTAATGGGCATTGATGAAGACAATGAGGTACGCTCTAATTCTTCTATCTCTTTTATTAATGAATTGCAAGATAACTATGATGAACTTCAAAATGACTTCCAAAGCATGCTAGTTAAATACAAAAATTTCAAAAAAGAATCAACACTATGAAAAATGAAAAAGTTAGTTTGCTTGTTTCATATGAATCACTTTCTTGTGTTCACATTATCACACTATAGAAGGTTAGAACTCTTGAAAAAGAAAATGAATCTCTAGTCAAGATTATTGATTGACTTAGAAATGAAATGAATAAATTCAACTTGAGTACGGACAAAATCACCAAGATTCTTGATGTACAACGTAGTGATCATTTGAAATTAGGACTTTGTCATAGCCAAATGTTATTAATGATATGCAAAGAACCAAGTAGGCACACTTTTACTTATACCGATCATTATTCTTCTAAAACTCTTACATGTTTTTATTGTTGTAAATGTGGACACACGATCAATACTTGTCGGTCTTGAAATAGCTCAAAATATTTTATTTCAGTCCTAAAAGTTTCAATGCTAATCCAATGGACTAAAAAACTATATGGTACCACAAAATAATTTCATGTTAGGTACTTTCGGTGTAATTATTGTCAAAGAAAATTTAAATTGACTAATAGATAACAAATGATCGTGTCGTATGATCAAAGGATAAAATATTCTCAACAAAATCACTCCACAAGAAGAAGGTATAATTATGATCAAAAATGAAAAAGACACAACCATTGACAATGGCGACGTTGGTATCTCTTCCCTCTCTCTTAAATTTTGCATTATTAGAGTTAAATATATTTATCTCATTATTTTTGTGCCATTAATATTTATAGTGCATATTCTTGATTTTATTAAATGTCTTTCAAGAAAGTAGGTATCAATTATAATACCCGGATTTCCAAAATTTTCAAAGGAGACCTTATAAAACTTTAAGTAAGAACATTAGACTTTGTATGATTTTTGGTTTTGCAAAACAAAGAATATGTTACTCATTTCTCTTCTCTAAAAAATATTTTATTTTCCATTCATATAATACATAGTCTATATTACGCGGTACTACTAAACGCCATGCGAGAATATTTAAATCAATTTGAAAGAAACCAGATATGGGAATTTCGCCTTATTTTTAGCTTCACCGCAAGTGTACGGTGTAGTTTATAGAATAGGGTAAGCAAGGTCGTATCCACGGAGACTAATAAATTAATGCGCTAAGTATTGAACTAAGATAGCCTTATTTTTATTTAGACGATCGAAATTGAATGATTGTTGTGGAAGAAAAGATAAGAATAACCACAAAAACACAAAATGAAAAGAATAGTGGAATTATCAAGGGAATGAAATGGATTCCCGGGCTATGGTTTCAATTAATATTCCTCTTGTTGTCCGATTTAATCAAAGTCAAAGTTATTATCACTACACCTATAAGACGATCACAACGGTATTTTATCCTCCATCTTGAGATGTATATAAAGTGTAGATTGAAATATCTATGCTAGCATCTCTACTCAACATAAGATACACAACTCTCAAATGCACAAAAGATCATATATCCTCACAAATATTCATAAACCTCTCGATTATGCAAATATTCATGTCAAGTACTCAAGATCTAATATTGAAACTCATCTCTCGAAGTATGAATCAATATATCAAAAATGCTAAATCATTGGCCAAATGATAAAACAAGAATAAGAACAAAGTACTCAAATAGACTTCAAGACAATATCTTCAATTAAGATTAAAACATTCAACAAGAGTTCAATTAATCTACTTCCAAAACCCGGAAATCACAAGAAGTTTAGCTACTCATTACAAATAAACAACCCATAGACAAATTGTTCATATTCATGCCAAGCTAAAATGAAAGATTAAAGCACAAAGAATGAGAAAACTTAGGGAAATGGATAATCTCTCGATTGATCTTCAATCCTCAAGCTTCGATTCGACCCGATTCTTCCCTTGGTTCTTCCTTGATGAAGTTGATGTATTTCTTGTGTTCTTGGGTGTATTCTCAGCCTTTCCTTCCTACCCTGGATCAAGCCTCCCATTTATCTATTTATAGCCCCTCAAAAGTTCAAGAAAAAGGTGGAGGAACATAGGAAATTCTGCCCAGGGGCGCTGCGGCGCCCAACCATGTCATACGCACAAAAACCCGCCCGGGCGCTGCAGCGCCCGCCTAGCCGAAAAAAACGCAGTCGCTCTGTATCGGGCGCTGCAGCGCTCGTACGGTTTTTTCACCCACCTAATGTCTGAATTTGCTTTTGTGCCCTTCATAAAAGTTGTAGCCCTATCTCTTACCTTTCCATAGCCACTTGAATCATCTCAATATCAATTTTGTAGAGAGAGTTATGGCCAAAATACAAAATACTGCCAGTAATGGAAATTTCAGACGCGTTTGGACGTTTCTTCAAATCAATCTCTCGTTGTTTGCTTGTTTGTACTTCTTTTGATACCCGATTCATTACTATGACTATAAACTCAATATAATTGGCTCTCAACATGGCTTGGCTACTCAAATGACTCAAAATACTCAAAAACAACACAAAACTCAAGTCTAAGAAGCCCAAATCAATGGTATAAAACCAAGTGAACAAGTGCCTCGTCATTCATCTCATACAGTTATTGACGCAAAATGGGTGTTACGAAACAAACTTGACGATCAAAATAACATCATTTGAAATAAAGCAAGGTTAGTTGAAAAAGGTTATTGTTAAAAAGAATGTATTGATTTTGATAAAACTTTTGCACCCGTTGAATAATTAGAAGCTATTAGAATTTTACTTGTTTATTCTTGCTTTAAAATTTTAATATTTATCAAATGAATGTTAAATCCGCGTTTTTAAGTGGATTTATTCAAGAAAAAATCTATGTAGAACAAACCCACCATTTTTGAAAACTTCTCTAGACCAAATGGTGTCTACAAACTCAAAAAACTTTATATGGCCTAAAACAAGCACCTAGAGCTTGGTATGATCAACTTAGTTTATTTTTTATTGAAAAGGGTTTTGTTCGAGGAAAAGTGCAAACCACTCTATTTATTTTTGAAAAAGAGACAAGATAGCCTTTATTCAAATATATGTTGATGATATTATTTTTGGTGCTACTAATGAATCTTTGTTCAAGAATTTCTCTAAGCGTATGCAAAAATACACAAAGGAACTTCTTAAGAAATTTTAAATTGAAGAAGGAAGAACTGTAGTAGCGCCAATGGCAACAAACTTCAAACTAAACAAGGATGAAAAAGTTAAATCGGTCGGCGAAATAAAATATCGAGGTATGATTGGTAGTTTACTTTTTTTAACTACTAGTCGACCTGATACTCAACATATCATATGCTTATGCGCTCGTTTTCAAATTAATCCAAAGGAATCTCACTTAAGTGCCGCCAAAAGAATTTTTTGTTATTTAAAAGGCATTATCTCATATGGCTTACTCTATCCGAAAAATGAGAGTTTTATCTTAAAAGGTTTTAGTGATTCGGATTATGCCGGAAATATTGACAGTTGCCAAAGTACTTTTGTAATTTTTAGGCAACTGTCTAGTTTCATGGTTTTCTAAAGAGTAGAATTGTGTCTCTTTATCAACGGTTGAATCCCAATATATTTTCGTTGTTTTTTATTGTACACAATTACTTTAGATGAAATAAACATTGGCGTATTATAAAATCATTTTGAAAATATTCCTATTTTAGTGATAATACTTCTGCCATTAATATTTCACAAAATTCTTTTAATCACAATTGAACAAAATATATTGTAGCTCGACATCATTTTCTAAGAGATTGTGTTTCAAAAGGAGAAATTGAGATATTTTTTTCCTCGTCGAAGATCAACTAGCGGATGTTTTTGCAAAACGTAATTCGATGCGTCTTTTAACTCTATTCGAGCTCGTTTAGGCATAATGCATATTGAATAATGTTATTGTTTGAATAGTTGGATTTTTATAACATTTTCGAAAAGCTGTGGGGCGAAATTCTAATTTTTTTAAGGTTAATCGCCCCAAATTAGCAAAGGCCAAATATATTACACCCGAATTCATGATTTTTGCTGCTAATCTCATCTATTTCTTAAGTACCTTTCATATTGGCACCTCCCCAGATTTTAATCGACTCGTCTCCTCCAAGCAAGCAGAAAAGAGTCGGATTATATGCTTCAATTTCGCTACTTTTTAATCTTGTTTTGTATGATTTTCTGAGCTTTCTTTGATAATGTCTCTTTCATTTAAGTTTTTTGATGATTTCAAGGGGGGAATGCTAAGTTGCATAAGTTGATTCGTTGGTTGATAGGATAACAGTTTTAATAGCTTATTGTCATAAGCTCTAAGTTGATTATTATTTTGGGCTTTGGAGAAAATGCATGAGCTAAGAAGCTCAATGGTTTAATTGCTTGAGCTAAGAAGCTCAAATGGTATAAGCTTTGATGAAGTTTGATAAAAGCTATAAGTTGGTGGGTATTGCTATCTTGTTTATTGTGGATATGATGAGCATTGTGTAGTTCTACTATCATATCTGACTAACATTGACAGAGGGACTTTTAAGCTTTTGAGCTTTGAGCCTTTAAGCTATTTGATATTATTGGACATGTTAAGCCTAATAAGTTATCAAGCTCTTTTGTTATTTACTTTGCATATTGATAGGGGATCTTTGAAAAACTATTGTTCCTTAGCTTATTTGTTACTTATAACTTCTTATGAATATTGCTATGAGAAGTGTTGTGTACAATGTATAGATTAAATTTTTTACTGAAAAATTATTTTCAAAAATAACCTGTTCAATAATTATTTTGGGTTGAAATCATCAAAAAAATGGGGAGTTTGTTAGAACAAAGTTATTTTTAGTTTTGATGATTTCACATTTTTGATTTATAAACCAACACAAATTTTATTGAATACTGCCAAAATTCTATTAGAATACTTCAAAAGTTTTAATCACTTTAATCGGTTTTTATGAAGCATTTATTGCTTGGACTCTATTTATGTCAAAATTCGGATAAATCTCTGTCTTGAGGTCGATCGATCGTTATAGAGAGCAACCAATACATGAAAGTTTTACAAAGTTTTTAAAAAACAGAGAAGTCCCTGCATTGAGGGCGACTGGTACTATTGTGTTCTGCAGAATATTGAAAAACAGAGGATTTTTAAGAAGTAACAGCGACTGGTACCTATGTTTTGCTCAAAATTCATTTTTCTTACCATATTGACAACCACCATTCTATATGTACATCAACTGGTCTCTATGGTACAGTGACCGATCTCTATAGTACATCAACTTGTGACAACAACATGCACCTAAAAATCCATTCCTTCTTTGTATTGATAGCAATTGGTCCCTATGATATAGAGACTGGTTGCCCTATATAGAGACCGGACTCAGTTGATAGCAACTCATATCAAATCTTGATCCAACGTTTTAAACTTTCGGATTTCACATATAGCGATCGGTCGCTATAGACAATTTGACAGCAAATTCTATTTATTACAACAACACTTATCAACAAGATTTACTTTATCATTTCTTAATCATTTTTGTAGATCTTTTTATCTTTCTTTTGCATAAAAATTTCAAATTAGAAGAGTCAATGTTGGAGATCAAATATAGAAGCTCCTCAATAAATAATTGGGGATTTTGAAGGATCAAAAAACAAGAATATACACAACACAATAAGAAATTCTCAGTAAATTTAGTATATCAATTTTAAACATTCTTGTTGTAATAGCTTAAGCACTACACTTTCACATCTTGCTTTATAGGCTTTCCTTCTTGATTACACTTGCACTTTAATTTGAGTTGTAATGTTTCATTCAAAGTGTAATCTTGAATGTATTTGTTACATCATCCAAAAGAACAAATCCTTGTATTCTTTTGTCAAGAACACATTTGGCTGATTAGAGTTAGTTGGTTGAAAAGCCTAGTACTTTTCGTGTTGAGTTTGGTGCTCTTCGAGGTGTAGAAGAGTTTGGTACTCATCAAGACTATTGGCGTACAAAGAGTTGGGTACTCTTCTTGTTGAGTACTCTCCTTGTTGAATTGTAATCGTTTGGTATCGATTAATAAAATTTCCTTTTCAAAATTCACCCGGACATACCGGGTGGCAACGGATTAAGCTTTGGGTGAGTGGAACCACTATATATGGTTGTGTTAATTCTTCTCGCATCTCTTACATTCTTGAACATCTTCATATATTATAAAAGAGGAAGAAAAATCTAAAAAATCGGGAAAAACTATTCTCCCCCCTCTAGATTTTTGTAGCCACTTGAACTAATAAGTAGATCAAACAAGATATGGAGGACGCATTGGCTCATTAATGTACTTGACAGCCAGCAGACCTTACATCACATTTGTCGTAGGTGTATGTGCTAGATTTTTGTATGTTCTAGAGGAAAGTCACATGAATGCTGCCAAGAAGATTCTGAGATATCTGAAAGAAAACCAAGAAGTTGAATTGTGGTATCCTAAGGAAGAAGGCTTCAAGCTTATGGGCTACTCAAAATGGGTGTTCTGAAACAAATTTGACGATCAGAACAACATCATTTGAAATAAAGCAAGGTTAGTTGAAAAAGGTTATTGTCAAGAAGAATGTATTGATTTTTAAGAAGTAACAACGATTGGTACGTGTGTTTTGCTCAAAATTCATTTTTCTCTCTATATTAACAACCACCAGACTATATGTACAGCAACCGGTCTCTATGGTATAGTGACCGATCTCTATAGTACAGCAACTTATGACAAAAACATGTACCTAAAAATTCATTCCTTCTTTGTATTGATAGCAACCGGTCCCTATGGTATAGAGACCAGATGCCTATATAGAGACCGGTCTCCCTTGATAGAAATTCATATCAAATCTTGATCCAACGTTTTAAACTTTCGTATTTTGCATATAGCGACTGGTCGTGATAAACAATATGACAAAGAAATTCTATCTCATTAAACAACACTTATCAAGAAGATTTACTTTATCATTTCTTAATCGTTTTTGTAGATCTTTTGCATATAAATTTCAAATTAGAAGTGCCAATCTTGGAGATCAAATATTGAAGCTCCTCAATAAATAGTTGGGGATTTTGAAGGATCAAAAACAAGAATATACACAACACATTAAAAAATTCTCAGTAAATTTATTATACTTCATTTTCAACATTCTTGTTGTAATAGCTTAAGCACTACACTTTCACATCTTGCTTTATAGGCTTTCCTTCTTGATTACACTTGCACTTTTGAGTTATAATGATTCCTTAAAAGTGCAATCTTGAATGTATTTGTTACATCATCCAAAATAACAAATCATTGTTAGTGTTCTTTTGGCAAGAACACATTTGGCTGATTAGAGTTAGTTGGTTGAAAAGCTTAGTAATTTTCGTGTTGAAGAGTTTGGTGCTCTTCGTGGTGTAGAAGAGTTTGGTGCTCATCAAGACTATTGGCGTACGAAGAGTTGGGTACTCTTCTTGTTGAGTTGTAATCATTTGTTATCGATTAATAAAATTTTCTTTTCGAAATCCACTTAGACATACCGGGTGGCAATGGATTAAGCTTTGGGTGAGTGGAACCACTATATATGGTTGTGTTAATTCTTCTCGCATCTCTTACATTCTTGAAGATCTTCATATATTAGAAAATGAGAAGAAAAATCTAAAAATTGGGAAAACTATTCTCCCCCCTCTAGATTTTCCTAGCCACTTGGACTAATAAGTAGATCAAATAAGATATGGAACACTCATTGGCTCATTGATGTACTTGACATCCAGCAGACCTTACATCACCTTTGTAGTAGGTGTATGTGCTAGATTTAAGTCTATTCTAAAGGAAAGTCACGTGATTTTGCCAAGAAGAAGATTTTGAGATATCTAAAAGAAAACCAAGAAGTTGGATTGCGGTATCCTAAGGAAGAAGGCTTCAAGCTTATGGGCTACTCAGATTCAGAGTATGTTGGATGTAGAGTTGACAGAATGAGTGCATCTAGTACATGTCAACTGCTTAGAAACATATTAGTTTCTCGGATCTTCAAAAAATAAAACTCAAGTCATATGTCCACGGCTAAGGCAGAGTACATAGGTGCAGGAAGTTCATGTGCACAAGTTTTGTGGATGAGACAATAGCTATGGGATTATGATATTAAAGAAAAGAGATCTCAATTATGTATGACAATACAAGTGCAATAATTATCCTCAAAATTCAAGATTGCACTCAAGAACAAAGATATTGATGTCGATATCAATTCATAAGAGATCGTGTTGAGAAGAAAGATATCAAGCTTGAATAGGTGTCAACTGAGAAACAACTAGCTGATATATTTACAAAGCCTATATGTGAATCAAGATTTAAATAGCTAAAGAATGAACTTGGCTTGATTGAGCTAAGTTAATTTCATCGAGAAGTCGATCGAAGAGTTGAAAATTGTGAAAAATATTACTTGTAAGAGTTTTACTCTAGTAGTTGAGTAAAATTGGTAAATTTGGTCGATCACAGAGTTAAATCTTCAACGCATTTTACCGAGTTAAATGTCGAGTTGATTATCTATCGGAAGAGTCTATATCGACCAAGAGTCGTCAAGCAGACATATTGAATGACAAAAGGACAAAACAATGTCCCATTCAATTAAGTGGGAATATTTCCCAACATTACGTTGGCATCATTAAATGCTCCACAATTATCAGAAATTAAAGCTGCATGTCTACAATATTAGGGTGCCTATGATTGGCCACAAATGGTACTGATCATTTAATGCGTTTATAAAGTGAATTTCAAGATTAAACCATGACTGTTGAACAACTTTCAAATTTCTACTATTTCGAATCATGTCTTTTCAACTCATATATAAATCCTTCACTCTCATTTCTCTCTCCTTACACGCACGAAAATTCTCGAGACACCTCAAATATTCTCTATATAAAATGTCTCAAGTCTTTCTTTCTAAATTCCTAAATTCATCATGGCCTCAAATAAATTTTCTGATATTACTACTACCCTAGCCTTGGACTTTGCCAAGTTATTCGAGAAAATCTATTCAGGAGCTCTCATTGATATCGAGGGCTTGATCAAGCAGTTAAGTGTCGACCAAGCTAGGGCATAGAAAATCATATCGTGTTTGGAGAAGTCAGGGTTGATGGAGTTGTTGACGTTGGACATGCCACAAACACATTTTGATGAGGAGGTAATTATTGTTCTACGTCAACACTATTGTTCAGGATAATGGTATTAATTCGTCAGTCAATGGGAATTATGTGGTGATATCAACTGATGATGTAAGTAAGATGCTGAAGTTGCCTAGCTCAGGGCTGAGCGAGCTGAAGGATTGTGAATTTCTTTAGCGATGATCGTTTTTGAATAATTATGTGTTGCATATATTTAAGTGGACGATTTTATGAAAAACTTAGAGTTAGAAATTTAAGTTTCCAAATATTTTTATTTGTCCGATGATATTAAGCCTTTGAGATTTATATGTGCATGTTAGGTGGGGCGTAGTTGTACTCGAGTAAATATTACAGAATTAATTAGTGGAGAGCTTTATATATATATATACTATAGTAAAGACAATCTTATTTTTGATAGATATTAATTATAAAAAGGTATTTTATTTATTCTTAATTAATGTATTGTCATTTTTATTAAAGTTATTAGAACACATTAAGCTACTGGACGACGTGATGGAATGTGCCTCTATGGTTGTGATCTATCGAATTTCGGGGTTCAATTAGATGGGACATCAACCAGCCCATAAGACTCGGAGAGACACGATGCGTATATGCTCGAAAGGAGAAAATGGAATATTAACAAGACACTCTCCTTTCAAACATACATCTTGTGTGCGAGTATATAAATTAATTCTAGAGATACTGTTAATTTAATCATTGTAAAGATTGGGAATTCACAATTACATAAGCATTACACAATTAAGGAAAATCAAAAAGCACATAAGCATGCATACATTCACACATAAATAAGAAACGAATTAATGGGAAATTACAACAAACTTTAATTTATTAAAGTAAATTAACACATATTAAATTGATTGGATCAACGTCGTCGTCTAGATCTCTTGATGCATGACCGGAGATGTAATTAGTTTGTAACATGCACCTAGCCTGAAAATGAAAAGAAGATCCACAAAATTAATCAACATGAGTTATACGAATATATATATAGTTAGTTAATAATTAATATTAATTAATCAAGAATTAATAATTAATTAATTGCAAGAATATATATATGATCGATGTACCTCATGTAGTGAAGCAGGCTGCTCCTCCGGGAATAGTAATGTTGCATATTTGTGCAACAGTACGCAGACCAATAGCAACAGTGCTACCTACGACAGGAATATTTGTGAAAGTGGATAAACATTCGCAACTGAAATTGAGGGTTTTGGCTCCATTACAGCATGTCGTAATCTGCATATTCTCCGATGTGCAATTATCAATAATCTGCTCGACCTGATCTAAAGTAACTGAAGGACAATCGAATGGTTGGGCCGAGCCTTTAAATGCGACAAACACCATTAACATTGAGATTATGAACCATGAAGCTTTCAGATTGATGGCCATATTTTGGATCTTAATTAATTAATAATTACTTTAATTTGCAGTTGTGTCATGTGTGTACTAGAGGTTCCAATTTATAGATGATGTGGTGTTTGGCGGTCATGGGAAACTAACTATTTGTTTTGATCAATATTTTATCATCAATCATTAAGATATATATATATATATATATATATATATATATGAATTGTTTGATTAATAATTGCCTGGTTGAGTTTTGCGTGGATATATAATTAATTATGGAATTTCAGTTTTTAATTTCTGCTAATTAATTATTAGACATGAACGTGCCTGCAATTTTCATGGATCATCAACTTAAATATTTGGACCCTCAGATTTTGCAATCTTTCTTTTGATTTTTAGCTCATATCAAAATTATCATTTAATTCCCTACGATACAAATTATGCATCAATAGTTATCTTTTAAATAAAATTCACTCATTGGTCAACACTAATTCACACGTTTTATGTCATGCTGATCACGATTATATTTCTCTTCATCAACCTTAATTAGTTTATTTGAGCATAAATAATTCACTGGTTATACTTATGGCAGAATTAAGCACCATTGAATTTGCAAATACGTACAAGTTTCACCTAGCTACTGGCTAACACTAACAGTAACATAATAACCAATCTCGGATTTGGGAGTAATTTGTTACCTCTTCAAATTCGTATCTCGGTTAAGGCTAATTTGGCAATAATTCGATAAATCTTAGTTATGTGACAAAATTTGCTCATATTATTCTGGAAAATACAAATATAAAGGCAAAAAATCATGTTGGAAGGTCTAACGGGTCAAAATCCACCAGACGGATCCTAAACCCAAACTCAAACCCAATGGCATCTTTGAAATATTCGGCTATATATGGCCTTTAAGTAATATTCTAGGAATGGTGGCGTTTTCGTAATATAAGCGGTGTCATAGTATCACTGGAGTCGGTAGCATTTTGTACTAACAGTTGTCGCATACTATCATTAGGGCCTTGAAAAGTATTAGTTTTTCCCAAAAAAGTATTAGCTTCATCTAAAACTATTAATAGTTTCTTGAAAATAATATTTTAGTAGTTCTCCTAAGAAATGTTATTTTTTTTCCTCAAAAGCATAGTAGTCCCCTGTAAATGTATTAGTGGTCCCTAGCTTTGCAAAATATTAGGTTATCCACTTAAATATATTTTAGTAATTTCTCCTAAAAATATTAGTTTTTCCCCTAAAATATATTAGTGGTTCCTCTTAAAAGTATTTGTTTTTCTCCCATAAAGTATAAGTAGTCCCACTAAAACAATTCCCTGAAAAGTTAGTAGTCCTTGAAATGCTTCAAAGGTGATTTAGTCAAGTCATCAAAGACTTGGATAACATGAATGAATCGATTTACACCAAATTCAAAGCAAGATAAAAGAAATTAACCAAGAACGGAAAATTTGAGATTATATATATCATATTTTGATCAACAAACAAAAAGTTACATGACAAGTTCTCAAAGCTCATGCAATGAAGATTTGAGATGAGCATGGTGGGAGAATTAACTTTCTTTCTAGGACTTCAAGTGAAGCAAATGAAGGATGTAATATTCATTAGCCAAACCATGTACAAAAGAGATTTGATGAAGAAGTTGACATGGAAGAGAAGTCATCTGTCAAGATACCTATGAACATTTCTATAAAAAGATTGATCTTGATGCTGAAGGAAAGTCAGTAGTGTTGGAACAAAGTTATTTTTAATTTTGATGATTCTTTTTTTATTTATAAACCAAAATAAATTTTATCGAATATTGTCAAAATACTATTTAGAATACTTCAAATGTTTTAATCACTTTAATCGATTTTTATGAAGTATTGCTTGAACTCTATTTTTGTCAAAATTCGGAGAAATCTCTGCCTTGAGGTCGACCGGTCGCGCTATAGAGAGCAACGGTACCTAAAAGTTTTATAAATTTTTCAAAAATTAGAGAAGTCTCTGTATGGAGGGAGACCGGTGACTATCAATGGCGACCGGTACCTATGTATTTTTGAAAATATTGGAAAATTGAGGATTTTTAAGAAGTGACAGCGACTAGTGACTATACGGCGACCGATACCTGTGTTTGCTCAAAATTTATTTTTCTCTCTAAATTGACAGCCACCGGTCTCTATGTACAAACAGATCTATATGGTAAAACGATCGGTCTCTATAGTACAAAGAACCGTGAATAAAGAACATGTACCTAAAAATTCATTTTCTTCTCTGTGTTGATAACAATTGGTCTCTATGGTATAGAGATTGGTCACCCTATATAGAGACTGGTTTCATCATAATGGTAACACATATCAAATTTTGATCCAACGGTTTAAACTTTCGAATTTTACATATAGCGGCCGGTTGCTATAAACAATTTGACAACAAATTCTATCGATTCTGAACAACTTATCATCGAGAAGATTTTACTTTATCATTTCTTATCCATTTTTGTAGATCTTCCGATCCTTCTTTGCGTACAAATTTCAAAATTGAGGAACCTATGTTGGAGATTAAATCTTGAAGCTCCCTTATAAATAGTTGGGGATTTTGAAATATCAAAAGACAAGAATATACAAAACATAATTCTACAACACAACAAGAAATTCTCATCAAATTTATTGTACTTCATTTTCATTATTTCTGTTGTAATAGCCTAAGCACTACACTTTCACATCTTGTTTTAAAGGCTTTTCTTCTTGATTATACTTGCATTTTTGAGTTGTAATATTTCATTCAAAGTGTAATCTTGATTGTATTTGTTACATCATCCGAAACAAGAAATCTTTGTTAGTGTTCTTTTTGGCAAGAACACATTTGGTAGATTAGAGTTAGTTGGTTGAAAAGTTTGGTACTATTCGTGTTGAAGAGTTTGGTGTTCTTCGAGTCCGGAAGAGTTTGGTTCTCTTCGAAGTTGGAAGAGTTTGGTGATCTTCAAGGTTGTTGGTGTAAGAAGAATTGGGTGCTCTTCTCATTGAGTTGTAATCGCTTTGGTATCGATTAATAAAATTTTATTTTCAAATCTAATCGGACATACCATGTGGAAGTGGATTAGGCTCTAGGTGAGTAGAACTACTATATATCATTGTGTTCATTCTTCTCCTATCTCTTACATTCTTGAAGATCTTCATATATAAGAAAAAAAGAAGAAAAACTGAGAAATCGAGAAAGTCTATTCACCCCCTCTAGATTTTTATAGTCACTTGAACTAACAAGTGGTCTCAAAGCTAAACTCTTTGGTAAGCTCATTTATTCTTTGCGAGTATAGAGGAAGATCCATGGGTACGAACAAGAGCTATATTCCAACCGGTGCTTCATCCAACAAGATGTCTCTTTTCGACTCAACAATTATGCTTTTTGGATGAGATAGAATGCGAGTGCTTCTTAAAATATCATGGTTCGATATTTGGAGCGGTCACAAACGGAATGTCCATCTCAATGAAGAAAATGGAGGACGGAACACTAGGTCCTAAAGTTTCAAGGAATTTGATGACAAAGAAAGAAAATATTCTCCTTAAACGGTAAAGCTCTTAACATTCTTCATTGCTCTCTTACCACTATAGAGTAGAATCGTATTAGAGGAATTTGATCCGCTCGTGATATGTGGACAAAATTGGAAGTTATCTACGAATGCACAAAGAAGGTAAAACAAGCGGAAAACCATGTTGGTTCAAGGAATTTAAATAATTCACCATGTTTGAAGGTGAGAATATTTCCAAGATGATCGAATGACTCGACAATATTGTAAATCCTTTGGTGGCTCTTGGAAAAATCATATCTGGAGAAGATAAGGTTACAAAGGTAATAAATGCTCTTCCATCTTCTTGGTCCGAAAAAGTCATGGCGATATTGGAAGCTCAAAATATCTTGCGAGTAAACTCCTACAATATATTATTTAAGAATTAATACAGTATATATAAATATAAACCAAAATATCTTGCCCCCCCTAATTTCCATGTAATTTAGTTATAAAAACTTGTATGTTTTGTTTTTATTTATATTGGATTTGATTTTACCAGAGCCGGTCCAAGGTTTCGAGGGGCCTAGAGCAAAAAACAATATATATACAATCGCGGAGATAGGTGGATGCCAACCAGGGCCCCGGCACCCTCTTTTTTTAAAAAAAAAATTGAAGGTAATTTTTTAAAAAAAATTAGTTAATATTTTATGTGTATTTTTTTTAGTTATTTTATATGGTCACCCCAATTTCGTGTATCGGCCTACCCGTAATAATTCATGGCTACGCCATTGTATATATACATATATAGAAAAAACTTCAGGGGCCCTCGCTGGAAGGCCCCAAAGCCGCCCCTGAATTTTGTCCCCCCAAAAATAAATTTTTGCGTCCGTCCCTTCCACAAGCATTTCAGTTCTTCCATAAAAATCATTACTAGAGTAAACCTTCCTTATAGTGACGTCGAATTTACTCCCTATCTGCTCAATTAGTTGTTTTCATGAAATTCCCTTTGGTCTTTTGTTGCGTATTGAGGGATAAGGCACAGAGGGATGAGGAATGCTCGAGCAGATTTGTGTTTTTGCTTTTTCCTTTTTTTTTTTTTTGTCAGGGTCAAGTAGGGATCCATCATCCATTCCACCGGGTAAGTAAATGCTATTCAAGTGGGTACAACCCAACTTCATTCAATATAAATATTAATTATTTTATAGAAAACTATACATTTGTTAAAAGATTCTCAATAAATTATTCTTAAAAGTTACATTATTCATCAAATTGTTTAAAGAATATAGAAACAAATTAAAATATTATAATTTTATTAAAATAGAAAAGAAACAAAAATTAAATGACAAAAACTCTCATCCACGGCCTAACGGGCCAAATTTCGCTAGATGTATCCCAAAAACGACCCGGTGGCATTTATTTGATATTAGGCAGAGGCATATAATTACTATGACCCTGAAAAGTGGAAAGTATTAGCAGTGTCTCGTAAAGGTATTAGTAGTTACTTGAACAGTATTATTAATAGTCCTCAGGAAAAGTATTATTTTTTCCCTCAAAACTATAACTAATCCCTCTAAAACGTATTAATAGTCTCTTTAAAAAGTATTAGTTTTCTCTTGAAAGCTATTTAGGCCAATCCCCTAAAAATAATAGTTTTTCGTTTAAAAGTATTAGTAGTCCTTCTAAAATATATTAGTAGTTTCGCTGAAAGTATTAGTTTTCTCCATAAAAGGTACTTACGGTAATCCCATGAAAAGTATTAGTTTTTGCCTAGAAAATATTAGTAAACCAATAAAAAGTATTAGTAATTCCATTAAAAAAAAATCCCTTTGAAACTAATAACTAGTGAATATAACTTGGTTTAATCTTAACTGAGTAGATATATTTTCAAGCTTCATATGAACAAATGTGACAGCGAATGAGAGTTATCCACAACATTACTAGTACAACAAGGGTTTGCATGGAAAATATATTTTCATAAATATATTTGAGGTTTAGGGTGAAGAGATAAAACAGTAGGATGTGATGGTGTATTTATCATCTCATACTGATGCAAATGATGTTATCTAATCATAATAGTCCTGGAGGTCGTGGCGTACTGGGTAGAGAGATAACAGAGATACGCAGAGAGAATGGAACGAGAGAGAGAGAGAGAGAGAGAGAGAGAGAGAGAGAATGTATTTCATTTTTTTTCTCCTTAGATCTGGGTGTCGGATGTTGGGTCCATCTAACGAATTTAGATCTCATTAGACCGCCCGTCGATAGAGACCAACTCAAAATAAATTGTTTTATCTATATTTGTATCTATCTATCTATGTCTATATTGTCTATATCTATCTATTCTAATATAAAAAAATATGAATAGGTGGGATGATTTCTTGAAACTTTTGACTGGAAAAAAATATTCCTTCAACATAGTTAAGTTTAGGGATAATTAAGTAATTTGGTATTTATTTTAGCTTTTGTTTAGTTACAAGACAAGTGAGTGTCCTTTTATATCCCTAGCTAATTCTTCTTATGTTTTCTTTCAATTGTAACTTTTACAATATTTTAAATTTTTATATATTATCAAATTTATATTAAACTATAATCCGAAAGCTTCCAACCATATATTATAAGCTTATATTCAAGACTTCGTATAAAACAATTTTAGTTGTTTAAATTTCATTATTATGCAAAGTTGTATATATATATATATATATATATATATATATTTCTATTTTTGAACAATTGAAATTAATATATTTATAATAATTCTAGAGGAAAATGAAATATGAAAATACAAATCAAACAAAAAAAGAAACAAAATTCTAATCCGAGGGGTTTTGTAAATAAAAAATAGGACAAAATACATGATTCACGAACCTCACTTAAGATTACAATGCAAATAATCTTAAACTAACAATTCTTTATCTAAGTTTTTAATGTATGTATCCTTAACATTTTAAAATACTAGTGCTCTTTATTTTATTTTAATTGTATTATTGTGCATAATATGTTTTTATGGCCTGAAACATAATAGAAAATATTAAAAAAATAACAAAGAAAAAGATGAAGAAAGACATAACAATTTTTTGTTTCAGCAAAATAGATGTCCTTTAATTACAAAATAAATATATTAAAAATAATATAAAATCTCCCGCTCAAAACAAAGAATAGCAAACCAAACCTAGATGATGAGATATAGTTCAAATTTTTAAATTTATGTTATTAATAGATAATTTCGAGTTTAACCAAATAAAACATGTAAAAGGTTGAAAGATTAAAACTAAAGAGTTAAAATAATATATGTGTCGAACATTCATATAATATATATACTATGCCATTTTCTATATAAAAGAAATTTAATTCACTTAAAAATCACACCTTTAAAATGTTTATAAAGATGAACACAAAACAATACTTATTACAAAATCAAGGTATACAATATCTTAATTTTGCAAAATGAAGAATAAGAGAAACATTGTGACAAAATAACGAATAAAAAGTGTCATTGAAATTTTAATAAAAATAAATTAATTTAATATGAAATAACTTGATACATGTGTTAAACATTGGTAGTTCTTAAATTACAAATAAATGTAGGTAATAATATAGTAACTAATACTATTTATATTTTAAATTAACTATATTAAACCATACACAATACTAAACTAGAGTGAAGCGACCACGTTTAATGTCCAGATATAAGAATTGTTTGGGTCTAAGGAGACACAAAATGATAATTAAGAGATTATTTACAGCTTAAAATCTTAATTTTTGGCAAGTATAATATCTTTATTTGATCAAAGGTTCAGTTAAAAATTTAAATAAATATTAAAGTATTATATCTCTTTTTATTCTTCAATAGAGGCATCAAATTATGAAAATTAATGGGTAATTGTATATAACAATAAATAGTGTTATTTAGAAAATAAATTATTCAAATTAATTTTATAGTTTGTGGTCTCTTCAAAAATAAAACAAATATATATGAATTTCAGCATATTAATAGTAATTATAATTTGTATAACTATATGCTTAAAAACATTTACAAATATATTAATTTTATAACAAACGTAAAGAGTCAAATTCAATTGCAAATGTCATCGCTAATAGCATAATATATATTTCTAAAACTAATTGAGTTAGTGTTTCTTGTAAATAACATAAGTTTTTGCAAAGTAATTTTCAAATATAAAAATTTTATTAATATTATAATTATCTTTTGATTTGACTCAATATGAATTTTGATAACTGGTTTTGTTAAAACTATCTTTGGTTTTATTATTTATTAAGTGGATATATCTTATATGCAATTGGATAGAGTTTCAAAATTTAGATTTAAGTTATCACTTTTTTTTATAGTTTTATAACATGACTCTTGATGACAATGATGTTTTTTTTTTATGAAAGATGAAAATAATGTTTTAATTTTCATATGTATTGAAAGGTTTATTATTTTAAATACGACACTCAAAATAGATAGATTGCAATAACTTGAAATTTAAGTGTGTCGTGATAAAAATATTCACCTTGAAAGTAGAATTAAGATTCTATATGAAAAGAGTTTTCCTTTTTGTCCATATAATTTATTTTAATATTTGTTTTGAGTTACATTTTATTAACCGAAATAGTTAGAGAGAATGAAAGAAACACACGATCGTACTGTAATATTAATCTTTAATTTGTAGAGATAACAATTACAACTAAAACCATGAGGTTATGCCTCGATTTTTGGTAAATAAGTAATTTATATCAATTTTATATTTTTGATTGATGCGATAACGATATATAAATATTTAGCTCATGAATTACGAATAATCATGCATAACGATCTAATATGTTAAAAGACTTCAAATTTAATAACAAAAAGACGTTCATAGCCATTAAAACATAACAAAAGATTGATTAATATGATTGTAAGCTAATATGTGAACTTACTTTTTTGTTATATTAATTTTAATTTTTTTGTTGGCTTGAGTTCTTTAAAATATTTACTTAATCATTCATGTCGATTTATACTCATGAAAACAAAATATATATTAAAATACTTTGAAAATTTTCTTTTAATAGTTTGAATATTTAGTCATTATATAATCATGGGTAGAGCACATTAAGCTATTTTAATATTCATCAATAAAATATTTAATAATATAATTATATTAATAAAATTATATAGATCACGTATCACGCACGTTAATTCTTACTAGTTAACTAAAAAGTTCAAGAGATTTTGTCACATAATTATTTGTGAAATTCTGAGATATATAAGGGATTCCCACGTGTATAAAATTACCGTATTTTATTCGAGTTTTTAATCAAAATTCAGAGAATGGCCAGTATTCCTTTTTCATTATTTTGAGCAAAGTATACATCAAGAAGTTTAACCAAAAAAAATCACACTAAATTCAACCATGATCGCATTCAAATCTAGTCAAAAATTTCTGTAATAAGCACCACGTAAACAAAACTCAGCCTACATCTACACTTTCAGAACAGATAATCCTAGATGAACTCCACTGAAGTCTTCATCCAAGCAATTCCAGCGTCGAATTGGGTTCGATAAAATTAAAGGTATACAATTGAAATTTGCAAAGATCCTATTGCCTTAATCAGACAACAAATGATTATTTTTGTTGCATTTCAATATCAAGTATCAATGGGGTAAACTCTTAGATATTCTTTAAAAGTTTAGAAGGCTAAACTTATCTGATTGACCCTTCACTAATTGATGAAACCTTGCAGACACCTGCTGATGTTGTAAATGGCAAGTTTTTGTAGCGGGCCACCAATTCCGTATCAGTATTCAAATCCACTTGAAGTGTTTCCCAGACCTTCTTCTTAGGGTTTAGAACATCGTCAGTAAGCCTTCTTCAAACCCTGGGAATGTCACTCTTTCACCAACCACAGCTCCTTGGGGAGGTTCAACCAACTCAACCTGCCAGAAGTAAAATCCATAATGATTATTCACTGTGGTGATTCTTTTTGCATCTTTTCACAGTTATCCAAAAGAATTATACTTCCTTTACAAAAGTTTGGACTAGTACAAATTATTCCACAACACTAAAAGTTATCAACATTTATCAGCTAGAGCTTAGTTCAACAGAAACAGAGCAAGTGTAAACTATCTGCTAAACTTGTTCAGTAATAGGAAGAAAAATCTTATTTTGCACTGCTGTCACATTTTGAATGCCTAACAGGTCTCTAATTAAAAAGGCGGCCTGATATTTTGGAATTACCTGGTTCCGAGTGAAAGAAACACTCATGAAAGTGCCGAATGCTTCCACTAACCAGCTTATCAGGTAGAGAACTTGCTTAGAATTCCATTAAAAATTACAAAAACTATCCCTGGGATTTAGCTAATTTACAAAATTATCCAGTTATTTTTGAAATTACAAGTATCGCCTGATGTATTACAAATAACACCTTGAGGTTTGTATTTATTTTACATATCAATGTGGTTTTGAAATTTTGAAACATAATTGGGAAGTATTTGTAATTATCCCTAAAATTAATGTTCACTTTTCCCCTAAACCTATATGCAGAATGACATTGTAGAGATCAATTGAGTGGTTGCTTACCTTCGTGTGATCATTATTAGAAGATGCAAGGACCATTGCTTGAGACTTGATGCCCCTCATGGCTGCTGGCTTCAGGTTACAGAGAACACATACCTTCCGATTCTGATAAAGGGTACACTGTTAGCAAGTGTAACTCCACTAGAAGGTAATTTTGAGGGTGTTCTATGTATTAAATACAGCTTATAAACACACACATGAAGCAAAAAAAAAAGTGAAGGCGAAACCTGCATTTCTTCAAGGGGTATATACTTCACTAGGCCACTAACAACTGTGCGAGGCTGTGGTTCACCAACATCAATTTCTTCGACATATAACGAATCAGCATCCGGATGTTTCTGAGCCTTCGTAATGAGACCAACTCGAATGTCTAGTCTACTAATGGAAATTTCAGCATCAGCAGGAGCTGAAGCCTTGGGCTTGGCTTCAGAAGATTTTTTTGGTCGGTCCTTCTTCGCAGTTTTACCATCTGTTAAAGAAAAAATATATACTGAAGTGAGCAAAACTGATGCCTATTTAACTATATCACATCAGGGGATTGATTTTCCAGACACACAAGAAATTTGATCAGTAATTCCAAGGGAGACCAAAAGCAAGGTGGTATATCTCTCAAATGCTTCTTGAAATTTCGAACATATTTGAAGACACAATAAATGTTCTTTCCTCGGCCGTAATCTTCAGAGAAGCCTACGGAAAGATGAGTATTGCTGAATACTTTACTCAGAAGACACTTGTAACTGTGCATGAATAGTTGTTTACAGATGTTGGAAAAAATTTACTACAACTCGTTTAGGTGCTCAAAGGCTCTTCATAGTTTTGGCATAATACAATCCCTGATGTACAAATACTTCATATCTATTAAAAGAAATTTGTGATTAATAGAAATCTAAATAAAGCATCATTTGGATTAAAAGGCCTTTCGTCTTGCTTTCCAATGAGTTAAAAATTGTTTCACATGCCGACCAAAATATTTTGGCTTTCGTCTTTGGAAACTTTGAAATACAGCATAAGGAAGAATAAAAGGAATCCTCTGCCGTATAAACACTAAAAGAGGCTACTGTCTTGCTCGTCACAAACTAAGATTCTTCATACCACATTCCTTCGCCTCCTTATCTAAACAAACACCTTGTCTTTCCAACGTTCTTCACCTCTTTTTTTCAGAAAAAGTTGTTCAAACTTCTTAATTGGAAACCCACCAAATTACCCTCATTGTGTTTGAGTTGTTACTCAAATAAGAATATCCTATTAGAATGTCTTAACCTCAAGTATTCGCTGCCTAAAATAGTGATGCCTGAAGCTTTTAGCAATAGCAGCAAAGTTATGTGAAGAAATGTTTCCAACAAGTCTTGTATTTTCAGGAATGGTTTTATCATATTCCAAACAACCACCTTAGATGTAGCCTATAACAGATACAATACAAGGTCACTTATAACGGTATGGTAGTATAATCCTAAATGGTTCCTCTAAACTCGGATTTATCTGTCAGGACTATATCAAAGCTTGAGTAATAAAGAACTAGGAAGAGTTGGAGCACAGACCTACAGGTGAAAGTATTCCACACAATGACAGTACATGGAAAAAGTTCTCAAATAGTCCACAAAGTAAATGGAGCATGTGCTCAAAGAATTCTTCAGGTAATATGAGACTTAAATCTTGGCAGACATACTCGTATAATAAAAAAAAACAGAAAATAAAAATATGGATTTATCCAGCTTTTCTACTTCCATTAAACATTATACGCATAGATTTATCAACTCCATATCATACAATTCAACACCTATTAAAAAGAACAAATAACACAATTATATAACAAGATCTGTAGTTAGACAAAATACATAATCGACGATAGTGATTATCTTTTGTCATTCACTTCTCCTATTTAAGATGGCCCCTAACACAAGATGGCACCATAAGGTCCATAACACATCAACTGTGCCGACACTAGAAAGTAACAGACTAGAGTTAATGATAGAATATCTTATTTTTGTGAGATGCAAATTAACTGCACATGGACATGCACCAGCACAGAGTTAAAATATCTGGTGAACCAAGCCACAACCAAGAAAGTAAATAAATCATTGATATACCAAAGTGCATGTTCCCCAATTTGAAATTAAATGGCCACAAGCAGAGACAATCTCAATCATTGAAAACATGATCTGGTTTATGGAAGCGCAACTTTATGCAGAAAAAGCAAGGCAGATTAATATCTATGATGAGATTGCAACAAAGGGCACGGATCACTAGAATTGGTCATGGAAGAAACTAAAGAAAAAGAACGATTAACCTGATATTTTTGCTTCCTTCAGTTTCTCGGTAACTTTCTTTGCTTCTGCTTCGCCTTCACAATCCTATCAGCTTGACTGCCAGCAAATTTCTCTCTATAGAACTCTACTTCTTCATCTTTCTGCATATTAATAGGTGAACAGTTATAATTACACACATGAAAACAAATTATCACTTTCAGCCACACTTGCAAATTGATAAGAAAACCAATAGTCAGGGATACATGAAGAATACCAGTTCTTTAAACAATGGTGCCGGAGTTCGATTTTATGACCAGCAGGTAGGATCTCCCAAGGTCTTTTAGCCCTTTCAACATCGCCTTTCTCGTCAGAAAGAGAAATTTGTGTATCAAGTGGCATGTTGAGCTGCTTAAGTACCTATATGGCATTTAAATGCTTCTGAGTAGCCATTCCTTAATGTTGAAATTGCAGCACTAGTTAGCGTGAAATTACCTCGAGGAGAAAGAGGGCATAAAAGGTTCTAAGAGGCATGCAAGAAGATACACTAATCCAGTTGAAGTCTTCATGACCACAGAACAAGAAGGTTTGTCCTCCTTGTAAAGCTTCCAGAATTGGCTTTCCTAAATGGTGAATAAACGCACATGACCACAGAACAAGAATTGGCTCACCACTCATTTAAAAGGCTATGGCCTAATAAACCTTTAGCATATTATAAATAGAGTAAAATAGGTAGAATAAAAATATGCAGAATCCAGTCATACTTGCAAATAAGCATTTCCTTCACCAGATATAGTCATAGCAAGCTTCAAACCTTGCTTCAGTTTCACCTACAATCCATGCCATTTGGAATGTTATTCATGGTAAACCGAGGTCATTCAAGGCATAAATTGTATTCCAAGAACAAAAAGAATGGCAATTATGCACTGGTTACCTTCTCATTGCCTCTATATACTGTTCCACATAATTACCGACTTTATCTCCCAATGCTTTTGTCAATGGATGAGAGTCTGCACCCAGAGCATCAGGAATGACAGAACCATATCCTGAACCTGAATTGATGAAGACAAAGGTTAAGGATAATTTTAAAACTGAAATTGTATAACCTATGGACGTGATTGTATGTATATTAAAAAATTTAAACAAGAGACTAAAAGCCATTAGGATCATGGTCCTTAATCCAATAAAAGAGAAAAAATACTACTGTTATATCTGAAAACATTTTATTTTCTTTCATCCCAAAATCCAATGAAAACAGGGATCTGTTCCTCAGCTTCATGTCTCCTCCTGTACAGTGACCACACTAACTAGATGTTTAGAATAAAATCTTAACGAAACAAAAATTCTTGGCACCAACTAATAAATTCACGAGAAGTGCAGAACAAACGCACATCCCTCGCAACTATTGTATTTTCTTGGGTGCTTTAGTTCTCAAGATTTTTCCAATAATAGCATTTTGGGGCTGCAAAATTAGTAGTTGCGATTTCAACAGATGGAATATTATTGAGCTAGATGTATATAAGTATGGACAAAAGTCATCCACCCAACAGAACTAAACGGATCTTAAGAGATGGATAGAACCCATCAACAGATAAGACTTACTTTAACAAATTGAACCAAATTATTTATCAACCAAAGAATACAATACAACCCCACCCGTCTTCCCCACCATCACAAAGCACCATTCAGATTGAAATTAAACGGGAAAGAAACAGCCACAAATATTTGCAATTTCTATTTCTAATACATAAGAAAAGAATAGTTTGTGTGAGCTAACAATAATGAAACCCTGATCTCTATTCTCTACTGCTCCAATTACATTAGAACTTAGACTATGGACTCATTCTCAAGAGGATAAATTTTATTTAGCAAACAAGCATCCACATTACACATATTTTCCTCCTAACTAGGTACTTAGTAAAGGATACCCATTACATGATATAAGTAGAAAGATAAACCAATAAACAAATTTGAACTCAGATGAAAGCCCCAACAATCCATGATGCATTTTACTAAATTCTCGTGGAAAATGGAAACGCAGAGGAGGAGTCAATATAGGTCTAAGCCAGTAGCTATACTTGACCCATTCAGCACGGGAGCGCGGAATGGTGTGTCAATTACAGTAAATTTATAGATGATTGGCAAATAAACATCCTTCATTGAACATTATAAAAATAATTTGCTGATAAGATAAAGATACTGAATATATCAAACAGATTTAGTAATTTCACAAGCTCAGAGGAGGACTATTTAAACATACACTTCACCAAACTCACCAAATAACTTAAAAATAGTTCCCGTTGCAAAATTTTGACTAACAAGGCCAACATATTGGTTAATTTATTAGTGTACAATACATAATATTACTTGACCAAGAGATTTCCTTTATGGTAAACTGGTCAGCAGATGGGATAAATTGCAATTGATGAGTAAGGAAAGTTCTCCCATGAAATTAAACCAATTCAGTTTTTGCAAACCTCAGTTTCCCCAGCACTCTCATATTTTGCTGTTTTATAACATTTCTCTACTAAGAACCATCAACGAATCAGAACCACTAAGAGATCAACTGGGTCACTCAAAAATAGTGAACTATATTTGTAGCATTTTTTTTCCTTTTCCCTGAAACTAAGTCAAATTGGATCTACCATAAGATAGTGGGTTTAATTGACAACTTCAAATTCTCGTATATAAGAGGCAATGATGAGGTATCTGTTTTATTATCTCTACTGAATGAGTAAATAATGTAGGGTAGACTGTAAAGAACCTTTCTACTACCCCTACTCTGGCCATTTGCCACCATCCGGAGCAACAACTTGCTCAGAACCTAGTATGGGAGTCACCTAATTACTTTTGAGAAGGCATACAATGTCGTGTGTTCATGGGTAAAGGTAATAATGACATGTGTCTAAGATTACAAAGGCCCATAATAAAAAAAAATTAAGCCACCTGGATCTTTGGCAATGAAACTCAAGACTCGGTTGATGAAATTTCCTAGATTGCTCAACAGCTCACTATTCAACTTCGCTTGCAAGTCGGCCCATGTGAATAACGTGTCTGATACCTAAAAATATCGTTAATGGTAAAGTAAGCATCCAGTTAACCACTACGCAGGGTGTGGAGATGGGTGGGTGGGTGCAGTGATCCAGGGACATAAACGTAAAGGAAGTGCATTAGAAAGAGCTTACCTCTGGCCTGTTGTCAGCAAATAGTATCTCCATACCTCCACAGGAATATTTGTGTCTTTTGCATCATTTCCAAACACTCCTACACCCTTACTCTTGGAGAATTTCCTAAATTAAAATCATGGAAACATTTGATAAGAGATATCAATCCAAAAGAAGCTTTTGTATGGAAAGATGTCTCTCAGAGTCACAAGCAATTAATATCGTTTAACTGCTACTACATATCTAACCTGCTTCATAGTTCAAGTATTCTGTAACACTGATGGTTTTCATCAAAGTCCAGCTTTCACCTGTTCCAAGAAGAGTGGAGGGGAACATAACCTGAAACAATTGCATGCGTGTTAAGGAATGAATGATTACACCAGATATCAAGGTCCAATTCTATTAAGAAAACCTTCCAGAAAGGATGAAAACACAAAGAGCTTGATAGTACCAATTTACCACACCCACTCATAAAAGAAAAATGAAAAGCGAACTACCGCACCTATCATCATCAGCAAGCAACATCTATCCTATATTGGTGCATGAAATATTCTATAGTGCCAAATTTCAATTTATGGACTTACAGTATGAAAAGGCACATTATCCTTGCCCATAAACTGGCACAGTTCCACATTTTCGGGATTCTTCCACCACTTTTCCCATTCTGGTGTATGGCATGAAGTGATTGAGACATAGCCAATAGGTGCATCAAACCATACATAGAACACCTAAGCATCAAATTTGCAAACAGAGCATCTTATTATGTAGGAACCAAATTTATCGAATAGTCGTAACCAGCATATCCATATAATATAACCATTTAAATAATAAATTTCCAAGCAACGGAAAAACTATATGGGCCTATATCTTTAAACCACAACTTTATCTATCTAATTCACCTTGTCCTTAAATTTCTCATGTGGCACAGGAACTCCCCATTTCAAAATCTCTTGTGATACAACGTTGTTTTTCAGCCCTTCCTGAGCCAAGCATTTGTTGCTTGGATAGCATTTTGACTCCACCCTCCAGCCACTGACATGCTGTTGATATATTCTTCTAATTTGCCCTTCAGCAGAGGAAGTTCAAGAAACAGGTGGTTAGAGTATACGGATGCGTGGAGTATTACGACAAACCTGTTCGTTAAGCAGACCCAATAGTTTAGACTCAAGTCCTAAAATCAGGTAGATGTGATGCAACGTGCTCTCTTTTTGCCTATCCTTAAGTGGACTAAAGTGCAAAGTCCCTCAACATTGCCATTATTGAACGGGCAGCAGTTATCTCAAGTCCTCATTATCCCCATATTTAAACATATCTTTAGTTATAAGATTGCACACCTTGCATTTTGGCTCAAGTAGTTCTGTGGGATTTAAGAGATTCCCGCACTTTTCACACTGATCACCACGTGCCGAGTCATAACTACAAGCGGGTCTCGGACATATACCTTGACAAGCCGATCAGCCAAGAATCTTTTACATGTATCGCAGTAGAGCTTCATAGAAGAAATAGATGAACTTCACAATGATACAAAAATGCTGGACAAGCAGATATAAGTTATCTCTAATAAAGAAGAAAAAACGATAATGGACTCCCTAAGACTAAAGGTAATAATACACTTAATTGAAAGAAAACTATTAGGAAAAAATATGGTACCTGCTGCATTGTGTTTTCTGAAAGCCAATTATTCTCAACAGTTTCTTGAAAATTGCTTGACAAACTTCAGTCTGCTGCGGACTTGAGGTACCCAAACTCTTCAACTTATATTGAACCACTTATATACCTCTTTGTGAATAGCATGATATCTGCAAACAACGAACATTAAAGTTAACTTTAACACAATTTTTACTTTAAACACCAAAGACTTCCATATGCTATCAGCAATTTCAACAACTATGGAACAGGAGCTTGAACAGATTTATATAAATTCCGGCTGCCTCTATCAGTAATTTACTTCGCATCACAAGACTATCGTCAGATTGATTATTTGGAAAATGGCACCTATTTGATAAGTGCATATTTGTTAGTTAATTTGTGCAAATGGACTGGGGATGCGCCAATGGGAAAGTTCGCAAAGCCTTGAGATTTGGACTGCAAAAGTTTTACAAACCAAGACCCTGCAGTCCCAAAAAGGCCTCCTTAGACCCATCTTGTAATTTTAAATATAATAAAAATGTTTTGAAATAAAAAACACAACTTATTAAATACAAAATTTAATAACTAATTATTTGCAACTTATGTATGCATGTTCTAGTTTTTTAAAAAATTATAATACCAAGCATATTTTTTTAATTCTCTATGTATTTGGAAGTATAAACGAATTATCAATATTTTTAATTCTTATTTTAATTTATAAGAGTACAATACTAAAGTTATACATCTGAGCATATCTATATACACATTTTCTCACATACATCACAAAAATGCATACATATCCATATATAACATTAAATTGGGTGGGTCAGGTCCTAAACTCTAAGAACTGTTATAGTCTCAAACCCCATAATCCCCAAGCGCATGTCAAGTTTGACCCTTAGTCCATTGCCATTCATAGGAGCAACATCATTTATTACTCCTCATTACCTTCAATCCACCTTGGGAAATATATATTACAAAGATAAATATTATATATAGACAAATGAAGAAGCCTTCCACCGTATAGAACTTTTAGCTTTTTGTTTAAATCTTTGAAATCGTTTTCTACTATTTCCGTTAGTTTTAATTCTTTCATTTCTTTTCATTCATCATACACTAAGAAATGCTACTGGTGAACTCAAGTATGTATTGATAAAGGGTATTGCATGCCAGCATCAAGAAGACAAGAATTAATTATCATTATTAATCTCTTAAAAAAGTACATAATCTGTAAAATACTTAAAAGGTTGTATTTTTATACCAACGGTGATATTAAAAGAATATTTCAGCAGTATTAGACTTTATCTACAACCAATTCCACATTCATTTTCCATCCATGAACCACCAAATCAAAAGAATCAGAAACAAAAATTTTCTATGAAAATGTTTAATAAATTGTTAAAAATATTACTAGACTGAACTGATTAAAGGAAATATAAGTTTCTTATACATCGATAGAAAATGATAAAATACTTGTCACAAATTTCCTTCGGAGAACACCCTTCCTCCAATGCCTTAGTCTCGGTGCGGTCCCATACTCATCCGTGCCACAAATATATATCGCATTATATCCTCTTATCCGACAGTACCTCAAAATACATCAGCACTCAACACACCTGTTCAAAACAAAAGAAGAACCTCATTTCTCAGTAACGCAAATGAGCTAAATAAGCAAACTATTGCTCAAATTTTAAACATAAACGAAAATCAATTCCCTCGAACGCCACATACATACAACTGCCCGCAATAATAGATATAAAGAATGGCTGTAAGCAAATTGGGAGTATTACATCCGATGATGTTTGCCGAGATGTGGAACGTTGTTGACGTAAGGCAAGGCGCGCTGGTGATAAGGATGTTCCGCTTGCCAGGAATCGAAGTTAGCTGAAGCGGCGGCGGCGGCGGCGGCGGCGCGGTGATCGCCCATCTTTCGGATCCTCAATATGATACGATTTTCGAGGTTTTTGGCTATGGCCCTTTGGGAAAGGAAAAATGGATAGAGAGAGGTGGTGGAATCTGCCGTCTGCAATGAAAAGCGAAATGTGGGAGCTGGGTTTTTTTTTTTTTAGTTTGGAGGTTTTGGGGATTCAAATAGGGTTCTACAAAAACAATTTGACCTCACTTGCCAATTTGTCATATTTTCTCCCATTCTTATTACATATATATACATATTAAAAAAAATTACTTTTGCTCCCATTTGAGGCAGGTAAACACTCACCTCCTACAATTTATTTTTGGCCTCAATTGATTTTTTAACGCATTTAGTATCATACGATTGAGTTGCGATTTTTAGTCAATGTAATGGCTGCTTCAATGGTGTTATGTTAACACAGGACCAAAAGTATATTTATCAAAACATTAAAAAATTATTGAAAAATCTAAAAGTTATCAAACTATTTTGAAAATTGTTTCAATAGCTTAATTAATGCAATTTATTGGTAAAGGAGTTATAAAAAATAAAATTTATTTTAAAATCTAAAAATTAAAATATAAAAACATATGATAGTTTGTTTTAAAACAGAAAAAAATCAAAGTTATTTTAAAATCTAAAATTACAAATAATTAAATATGAAAATTGTTAAACATCTATACAATGTTTTAATTTTTAAAGAACATTTGAAATTTATTTAATATATTTTAGGAATTATAAACAAAAACTCAAAATTATTTTCAAAAGTTGTTTTCAAAACTATTCTTTTTTAAATAAATTTTATTTAAAATAAAAATTGTGTATTAAAAATCGTAATTCCTTCAAATATTAAATAAATTCAATACAAATTAGAAATTTTGAAATTGTTTAAAAATATAGAATTTGTGCAAATCTAAAAATAGTTAAAAACTTAAAACCTTGCGAAGACTTTTCAAGAGCAATTTTAAAAAAATCTGAATTTTTTATAAAACCAAAAAGGAGTAAAAACACGAATAGTTTACAAAAACTCAAATTATTTAACAATTTCAGAAAATCAGAAATATTAAAAATTTATTTTTAAAATCAAAAAACAATAAAAAATCTTAATATTATTCAAAATGCAGGATATTAAAAATATAGATATTATTTAGAAGATTTCCAAAAGTTTTCCAAGTGAAAATTTTAAAGGAAACTTTGAGTTTTTAGTATTGGAATTTAAATATTTAAAATATTTTAAATAAATGTCAACTTTTTTAAATGATTTACGATTTTAATTTTCATATTTTGTTTTTGAGATTTCTGGATTTTAAAATAATTTTAAACATATTATCAGTTTTATAATTTTTAATTTTGGAATAATTTTGGATTTTTGCCAACTTTTCGATAAATTGTAATAATTTTAAATTTAAAACAATTTCCAATATTGTGCTGAACAATTTTTGAGTTTTCAATATTACGTTGTTTGGGTTAACTATATTCTTGATACCAGAATGGAGTTAACAAACCGATTAAGTTTTACCGTTAGTTTTAGGACTAAAATTTACACAACTTATGAATGCGCTAGGATTAAATGTATAAAATAAATCTATTAGGACCAAAAAATATGGGCTTATGGGACTAAAAATTACTTGATTTCTTTTCTAATGGAACCAAAGTACCAATTCCTCTTCTTTTTTTTTTACAACTCAACTCACAGGCTTTATATGCGGCTATGCACGGGGGCCAGTAGGCTTTGGTACGCCGTTTCATTGGGGTATGAAATAAGCCATGAGATGTCTGGCCTTGTTTGGCGTGTCATTACGATGGGTCACGCGGATGTGCATACAGATTTTCACCAACTCTGCGCTTGATCACGGGGAAGCGATTTGCTTGAGTGAAAGTTTGAGCCTCATATCAACGTGGTGTTTTGTTGGCGAGGTCGTAAAAATACCACACCAGATTCGATTTCCTCTATACATATTCTTTGGAATAGTAACAACACCCCACCTCCCGACATGGTCATATATCTCATTTTACCTCTGCCGACTTTTCTTTTACCTCACATAAACTTGCCAATATAACCTATTAATTAAATTTGATTTTAATATTTAAACGGAAAAAAGGTACCGTAGTAGTTTAGGATCATTCAAATATTTGTACTTCAGTTTTGGCTGAGTTATGAACTAGAAAAGAATTAAATTACAAAAAAATAGAAAACATAATCAGTAACCAAGTAATTCAATCAGAAAAATGCTTAGTAATAAACAGAGTATAACAAATACACAAAGATAGATCCCATATACATTATTTTGATTATTTAGATTCATGTAAATATTAACTTTCAAGATTGTTAAATTCTACAAAAAATTATAAATAAATATATTTTGTATATTGAATATATATGTATATATAAACATATATTAAAAACTAACAAATTATATTTTCCAATATCACTTATTATAGTAACAATATTCTAATGAAATAAATACACATATTTCTTCTAGTAATATTTTGTCATTTCCATATCTTTACCCAAACAACAAAGTGTCTAAAATATTTTATTAGAACCAATTAATTACGTTGATTTATTTTTCATTTATAATTATAATTCTTAGTTAATGAATACGAATTTACTAATATTATATTTCCATTGTAAATCATACTGGATAAACAGAAATAACGAAAGTATAATATATATAACTAAATTAAGTTTAAAAATATATTTATTAATCCTTTTTCTATGATTAAAATTTGATTTAACTTGAATAGTCAAGGCTACATCATCCTTTATATTAAATTTTCCTTATTTTATTCCATATTCAACATAACACTTTAGTTTCAAAGTTGGAATTACTTTTGTACAATTTTTAAAAAGAACATAGACTATTTTGTCGAATTAATGAAGAATGTAAACTTGAGGAAAATGGGATTCAAATATTCCAAGAGATACACCACAAGTTATATATTCAATAATTTTTACTAGAATTAAAATTTGTTCAAACATTAAATTCTGTTTTAAAAGTTAAAAACATAAGACGTATAACTTAGTTTCAAACTGACTAAATTCTAAAATAAATGTTTCTTTCTATAAACTGAGAATTCTATTAATTTAACCCCTTCAAGCTTATTATAATTAATTTTGTAATTTTTGACTTTAAACAAGGAACGTGCATTAATGTTTTTGGATTGAATCTGGACGGAAATTTCAAAAAATTAAATATGGGGAAATTACACAAAAATACCTTCTTTTGGCACAAATCTCGGATTTACTAATATCTCCATCCACACACTTTTTTACTTTTTTATGCGCTCTTTTCTAATTTTTTCATCATTCACGCTCTGCAATACTGCATATATCATCTATCGCATCTCCTGTGTCTCGGCGTTTTGTTTTTCGCTGCATGTATGTGTAACTACTTGGTTGTTGGTTGTTTCTCTTTGATTACGTATGCTTATTCAAAATACGAAGCCCCAATTTCTTCATCTTAAAAAGAAAGATGAAACATGAATCTTGATGAAAAGCAAAGTTATTAGGAAAATCGTCAAAAAGAAGTTATTTAGTTTAGAAGGGGCGGTCAATCTTTCACTTTGAAGTATTGTGTTTTTCTTTTTCCCTTATTAATGGTTATTTTATTATTTATTGTTATGAATTTTTGTTTTTCGTTTTACGTATTGACTTACTGTTGTGTTTTTATATTGTTGATACCATTCTTTTATTATTTTCCGATTTTACCGTATAAGATGTATTGTTTATTTTTGTTTATTTTGTTGTTTAACATTGTTTAACATTTATTTATTTGAAACACCAGAAAGAAGCATGGTTGAACGAATATGAAACTGATGCAACAACCATTCGATATTGTTGTTTTATTATTCGTATATGTTTCCTTACTTTCTTTTCTGATGTACGATGGGTCTTATGCTTTGTCTTCCGAAAAGAATTCTCTTCCTTGTTATTCTCACTTATGATGTTTTGCAGAAGCATTATGTTGGTCATTTGATCTCTGGTGGTATTACATTTTTGTGGTTTTGGTGATTTTGTTTATATGTCTTTTGTTTTAGTAATGTGTTGGGTTTAGTGTTTATTGGTAATTAGAATGCGGCAACGTATTGTGGAAGCCAATTTTGGTAAAATCTTAGTATTTTTACAAGTACAAGTCAAAAATAGGTGGACATTTATGTCATTTGTCAAATATTTGAGTGTATTCATAATAATAAGTTTCTTACATTGTTGAATCATTTTAAAATAAATACAACACACCCCATTAAACCTAACTCTATGTCTCATTACCGCATTGATCTTGCTTTTTAACTACCATAACTTGAGATTACATGTAATCAAATTGAAAATTGTGATTGGACAAAATTACTAATAATAACAATAGTTTTAGCATGTTTCAAATATTGGTACCTCAATTTTGATTTTATATTCAATGTGACTTAGAAAAATATTTAAAATTATATTTTTAGA
Organism: Rehmannia glutinosa; assembly: GCA_016081115.2. NCBI lineage: Eukaryota > Viridiplantae > Streptophyta > Magnoliopsida > Lamiales > Orobanchaceae > Rehmannia > Rehmannia glutinosa. Next base: position 157,898,242 of record CM071926.1, on the reverse strand, counting down.
AATATAACTAGTAACTAACGTAATTCAAATATTAAAACAAGATGCTTTAACAATAAATGAGTAATATGTACAAATATTGAGCATAATTATTTTGATTATATAGTTTAATAAAAAATATTAACTTTCAATTTTAAACTCTTTTTCGAATAAGTGAATAAACTCTTTCAACTTTTAAACTGTTCATTTTCATATACCCAATATTTTGTGTATTTATTGCTATATTGCTTTAGTTTTTAAAGTTGAATTACTTCTCTATTTTTCAGAAAATAATAATAATTTTAATTTTCTCAATTAACAAAGAATATAAATCAAGGTGAGGAACAAATATAGAAAAATACACTAAAAAATCACATAAATGTTTTGTATTCAAACTATAAGCTTTAATTTGATTCAGGGAAGTAAGTGTTGCATTAGTAAGTAAGAATTGGGTAAGTGATGTTAAGCGGAGCGCGAGCAGGGAGCCATGTTTAAACGAGAAAAAAAGAAGGTTAGAGCAAATTATTTTAGTGATAGTTTAATAGAAGCATATTGAAATTGCTTCCGAAGGTTAGCAATTTAGTATTTAAAAAATATAATTCTAATATTTTATATCTACTTTTATTACTATTCTTTAGTAAATTTATTTTTCAAATTCCACATCTCCAGCGTCTTTAAGTTTAACTCACATTAAACAAAGTATAAATTCTTGAAAAGCTTTGTTATTTATTTATTTATTACTTAATTTAGTTTTCGATTTTTATCATGAATAGAAAATATCACATAGTTTTATTAGATTATTTGGAACATAATTATATTTTCAAAATTGTGCTAAATAATGTCCGCGATTTTGTTAATTGATGTAATTATAAACTATGCATGACTTTTTTTCACGTAATTATTTATTTTATATTTTGGGTAGCTTTAGTTATTATTTTTTCAAAATTTAGATCATAAAATACAATTTTATAAGTTCTTGTCTCGTTAGCAGTGAAACTTTGCATGATGTTGTTATGATGAATAGTTTAACTTAAATGTTAAACTTAAATGTTATATATGTCGAGTTTAAAATTTTTAATTTAAATATATAATTTTTAATATTTTGACTTATAGCGGGTAGAGGCCCGTTTAGTAGTCACTAGTATTAGGGTTGCAGATTCCAATATTTATTAAATACATTTAACAGGAAATAGTTGCTTGGCTTGATGGGGCCCATTTTTATAAGTTAGATTGTAGGTTAAACATCTCTAGAGGGTGAAATTTTGAGAGTTTAATAGTTCGCGGGGAGACGTGCTAAGTATTTGACCCATTTTAGTATGGGTTGAGGTAAAACACGCTTAAGTAACGATCCACTTTTTCTTTTTTCGTTTTTTATAAAAGCAAATATAGAAATATTAAAGTTTATGTAATGTGATCGTCGTATTTTGGCATATCTTATAATTATAATATCCGTTTGATGAAATTCTTAATTCATTGTAAAACACGTGGCGATGAACTACAACTTTATGTTCATCATTTCCTCATTGAGTTCAATTAAAACTGAAAATTAAATAAAGATTTAAATCATGTAGTAGATTTTCTAATTTAGCGATCTTAATTATATGGGACATAACTTTATATACAAAGTTGATATTAAAAGTAATTCAATTTTTTTTGAAGACTGAGTAAATTACAGCCTATAAAGGATACCAAAGTCAAATTGTAGCGAAAAATAATTTTGTCTAGAGCACAATCAAATCATCAAACTCTCATCATCCTCCCATCATAATAAGTATAATCCATCAGGTAATAATCTCGTCTACCCTATCCACTCACTCAGTAGGCAGTTTGCTGGTGTATCGCGCAGACATCAACTATATATGACTTGTATTGACAATGCCATCTAAAGAACCTGTAAAGGGCTGAAAATCTGGAGATGGCAGCCTGTTACATTTGTAAACAAACAAGACAACCAAAATGGATAGGACCTATAAGAGACAGCTACTGCTGTTTTGGCACAGAACTGCTAACTTAAGATTACCAGCTGGCACAATCTTGCTGGATTTTGTATACTGTAACCCTAGCTCTATTACTGTCATTTAGAAAAAAAACCATAGGCAATGCTGTAAGATTCACCCTTCTCAATTGCGGTACCCACTCATTCATTGATAAAACAAACCAATTCTTTCTCTCGGTTGGTAACTTTGACTTCAACGTATTCCCTACTAACCTTCGCTTTGCCTATAAATACTTGTAAAGCAAAAGTCCCCGTCTCATTAGCCGTTAACCCATTTCACCGACACATTTCCATCTTTCTCCGAAAAGTATTTGGCGACAATCTCCCCTTGTCTCGGTAGAAAGCATGCCTGCTCGGAAGAAAGCTGATCTCTCTACGCTTTTATCATCGGCTTTACAAAATTGACAGAATCAAGTACCGCCTTCATACCAGACGCCAATGAAATATCAGCATCTATTAGAACTTCTCCTTGTGTGATTATTTTGGACCAACTTCTATGTTTAATTCACGACAGTCTTAGTTGGAGCTATACTTGTTTGTTCAAGGCTTTTATTGACAACGTTCTTCAGCCCAAATGCACTGGGCGTATTGGAACTATTGAAACCGATTTGGTTCCAATCCTCGGGTTTCCAGTTTGAAGCTTGATGCCAGATTTCGCACGAGGAACTTTAAAGAATTCAGTTCGATTGACTTTTGTGAGGACAATTTTCTTCCTTGGTGAGGGAGTTGAAATGACCACAAAGATTCCTCAGCGGGGAGTTTTCGGCACTTTCTGGCTGTTCAAAATGAAAAATTCTGTCTGCTCCTCAGTTGCACCTGATTCAGCCATAAATTAGTCATGTGAAGAAAATTTGCGAAATGCAATACAGGAATTCCATCGCATAGTAAGCGAAAACTCTAGGAATATGGTGTGGTTGATCCCTGTTTGCAGTACAGATGTTTTCCTGTGAACATCAAATAGAGAGAGACAATGTAACAATTAAAATATATTTGAGACTGGTCATGGAAGTACAAACACAACCAATGAAACAAATCCACAAGATTGCTTGAAGCATGAGGTACCTGTAAAAAGGCAATTGCAGTCATGTCTTTTCTTCGATGTAATATCAGATTTCTCTATGACATTCCCGATAAAACAACTTTTCAGCAACAACAATCTTCAGGTGTCCTAATCTTCACCGAATCCAGATTGGCAGGTTGGGCGTATTTTGTCTGGATCACAGCGTTAAACATGGGTGCTGAGCATAACTGGGGCCAATTTACCAGAGGGACACGATCGAAATTACAATCTGCTGGACCGCAATATATTGCCTCTCGGTCACAATCTGTCAAGCACATCAATTTCTTTTTAAATATATATTAATAATAGTAAATAAGAAATGACAAATCGTTATAAAGTTCCATAATCCATCAAATTTTAGACATTAACATATGCAGTAATCAGATATAAAAATAAATAGGGTGTTTACATAGGCAAATAAAATGAATGATAAGAACATCTAAGCCATAGTTTAAATTATAGCGATTGAATCATAATAAATAAAATAGTAAGTTATTCAGTAAATGAAGCAATAATAAGTAACCTATATAACTAAAACTCAATCAATAATGATATATATGAACTTAGACAGGGGAAATTGCAAACAAAGGTGTAATTGTGCAAAAACACATGCATTGGATATGCAAATATACAGTTCTCAAGTAAGTAGCATGAATAAAAGCATACCTTAACTATACACAAGTATCACTCATATTTCAGACATATGAGTAACCCATCAAACAAAAATATCAGACATATTAGTAAGAATAATAAAAGTATGATTTCTTACTATTAGTAGAAACAATATCTCATTGTTCAATATAAGCATGCTTGGAGATTTCACAAAGTTGGATAATTGATTTAAAAATTAATAGATGAATTTAGAAATTAAACAAATTATGCAACTATGATAAACAAAAACCCTAACACAGAAATATAATTTTTTGAATAAAAAGGAGAAAATATTTAAATTGGAAGGTTTATAAGATGTTTATTGTGTTTCTAATTTGATAAAAGGATTGGAACTAGCTTTATGAAACGTTAGCTTAGATACTTTGTAATTTTGTGCATATCTTATCCACCATTTGTAACTTTTTTAAATTAATAAAATTTATGTTTCTCATAAAAAAGATTTGGTTAAATACTGTATCTATGCATTATGCATATGCATGTGTATTATAGATAAAAAAATTGTAGAATGATAATCAAATCCAAATCCTAGCAAAAACTAGACTTAAGTGAAATTGTTGTTGATGGTTCAGTTTAATTCATAGTTATTATAACTAAGTTTTCAAAAATAAAAATTTGGAAAGGATTCTTCAAATGGCACAGGAACAAATAAAGAGACTCTGAAAATGTAGGAAACAATTTAGAGGTACTGATTTAGGCTTTTTGACATAAATTTTAAAAATAATACGTAACTA